>CM047812.1:43424136-44018121 GCA_026214975.1 Gentiana macrophylla
TCTCACACTAATTAACCAAGGACAAAAATTCAAAATTCAAGGAACGGGGCCATAAATAGAAGGCATCAACGAAGGAAAAACAACAAGTATTCTTGAGAATTTCTAGCGCCCACACTTTGATAAACTCAAGCCTTCATAATCTTGATTTTCAAAGAAATATTGAAACTCAAGTTCAAAATATGGAAATCTTAAACATAACCATCGGTCCAAGCTTGATCAGCTTTGTGAATTCTTTAATTCACATCTTTCTCAGAAAGCTGAATCACAAGAATCTGAGATGGAGTTGTGACCATTGTGATAGTTGCTGAAGGAGTGATTACGAAGAGCAATGTAGCTCGAGTCACTAAAGCATTTGTTGTCATGGGTGATAGCTTGTAGATTGTGAAACTTGTGTAGGGACAATCTTACTATTGTATTGGTTAAAACAATAGTGAATTCCTTGATCCTATATATCAAATCTGGACATCTTTTTGCTTGCCAATAACATCTGATACGATCACTAAGTCATTAAAACTAAATTATTTCTAACAGTCTCTGTTCAAATAAAATAATAAATTTGTATTTATTGCCTAAAAAATTTAATTTTGAGCATTATCTTAACATAAGTTAAACATGATTAGCCCAGCCAAATTTAACATAATAGAATGCAGACAAAGTTAAACATGATTAGCCCAGCCAAATTTAACATAATAGAATGCAGACAAAGTTGCTTTTTTAAAATTAAAAAAAAAAAAAAGAAAAAAAAAAACCCACAATTATGGAATACTACACTTTTCAATTACTTTCATCATGTCACCAAAACGGAAAAAAGAAAAATCCGATTCATTGTTCATATATATGTCAAGCAAATATTATGCTTAAAGCCACTGTATCAATTTTTTTTCAGTTGATGGTGTCTGATATAAACCCCTTTTTTGGTTTATACAAATTGAATAAAAGAAATTTGATGCACAACTAGCACTATGAACAATTGCATCACATGTTCATTTGCATGGTAAAGATAAATGTAATACTAAAGAGAATGTACAAGAAGATTGGCATTAGTATTGTATTTCTTATTAGTCTTGTAATCAGCTTTATATTGTAATAATTAGTTTTACATTTACATTAGTGGCTAATGTGTAATAGTGAAGTCAAAACGATATTGAATAATGTATCTCTTTTGGGGTCTTCAAAGGCAGGGAAAACCCTAGCCGATTTCTTCCAATTTAGCTTTATTCTCATGGTATCATAGCAAAATCAGAGCTCTTTGCTTAGCATTTATCTACGATTTGTTAGCATTCATACAACCAAACAAGAATTTAAAAGGAGAAGATGAATCTTTGGAAGCTTGTGATATTCAAATGAGAAGCATACCTAATAGAATACAAGATAGAGGCTTATATAGCCAGGCACAAAAGCAAAACTAAAGGAAAAAGACTAAAAATGCCCTTAAGGCTAAAATACTAATAGCTAATATAAATATATATGCTAACACCTCCCCTCAAACTCACGGACGGTACAACAAGAAGCATCGAGAGTTTGTCGAAAAAATCTATGATGCTCGGCGGTGTGAGACCCGTGTAGAAGTCAACCAAGCTGCAAGGATGCCGGAGTAAGCGGTAGAGAATTGGTGCCGTGATCCAAATGATGCCGAGTGAAATGGCGATCAATCTCAATGTTTTAGTGCGCTCATGAAACACCGTATTGTGAGCAATATGAATGGCACTCTTATTATCACATATACATAGGGTGGGGTGAGAAGAGTTACTCCCGTATCGGCCGATAACCAGCGCAACCATATAATCTAAGTTGTAGTGGAAGCCATAGTACGATACTACTGCCTCGGTGGGCCGAATAGGAAACTACATCTTGTTTCTTGCTTTTCCACGAAATAAGTGAATCACCAAGAAAATACAAAACCCGATCGTGGACTTTGAAAAGTCGGATCACCCGGCCCAATCTGCATCGGAAAAAGCCACGAAGCTCCAAGGAAGAAGTGGATGGAAACAAAAGACTTTGGTAAAGAGATCCCGTGGAGTAGCATAAAATCGCTACAATGATTGATATGCAGCGATAGAGTCTTTGAAATAAAGTGACTAACAATGTGAGCGGCATAGGCAATATCAGGCGAGTGATCGTCAAATAAACAAGGCGCCAACAATGGATCTATCACAGAGTGGGATGCGGTGAGAAGTGCCATCATCACGGGTATACATTGCGTTCAACTCGAGAGGAGTGTCGAGGTGCGAGTTTCGATGAGCCGTGCCTGCAGTGAATAATATCGACAACATACTTGGGTGAGAGAGGAGGTAACCTCGTGGTGAGGAGGCAACTTCAATTCCCCAAAAATATCGTAAAGGGCCCAAATCTTTCATCTCAAAGCAAAGGGACAAGGTTGCTTTCAAATCCACAATACCATCAACATCATCACCGTAATAATCATATCATCAACATATAACAAAGGAGAACACGAATAAGAAGTCGATCGAACAAATAAAGTAGTCATAAGGGCTGAGACAAATCAAAGGAGATCACAACCCGAAAATCTATCATACCAAGCTGAAGGGCTTGTTTAAAAACCATCTGGCGCCTTCTTACTTAGCGACAAACTGTCTGGAGCATGAGAAACACTGGTTGGGGAGACCAAATACACTTCTTCCTTCAAGTCGCCATTCAAAAGGCATTTTTAACATCCATATGAGATATATGCCCTTTGTGAGCAGATCTGCGACAATGAGGACCTGAGGTGAAGTCATCTTGGCAACATGAGCAAAAAGTCTCCTCATAATCTAAACCATACTCTTGAGCAAACCCCTTAGCAACTAAGCGGGCCTTGTATCGCTCAATAGAGCCATTGGATTACATCTTAACTTTGTACACCCATCCAGAACCAATAGTCTTTTTACCTGCAGGAAGATAAACAAGGTCCCAAGTACTAGTCTTGTCTACAGGCGAGGCAGTTCCTCGGCCCATAGCATTTTGCCAATCATGAGAGCAGACAGCCTCCTTATAATAGGAAGGCTCGGAGATAAGATCAATAGAAACATGAAAGGAAGCAAAAGAATCAGAGTAAAAAGAATAGGCAAAATCAGGTAAGTGAGTAGACTTACGTATGCGTACTGGATAGCGGGGCTCAGCAAGATCCGTCGTCATAAGAGGTGATTGGGTAGCCGTATCAGGGGTCGGAGAATCATCAATATTAGGTGCAGTAGGAGGTGAAGAGTCAGACAAGAAAGGATCAATGTGAATAAGATCAGATTTAGTCAAGTTTTGGGTGCTAGCGGGAATGGTAAAGAAAGGGATATGCTCAAGGAAGGAGACATGGCGAGACACGTATAGTTTTTGAGATGAGGATCATAACTGCGATAACCTTTTTGAACTATACCATACCCAGGAAAACACATATAGCAACACGAGAAGAAAGTTTGGGCGAGTTTACATGTGGGCGAGGAACAAAGCAAGTGGAACCGAAGACTCTTAGAGAGAATAATTAGGTGTTTGACCAAATAATTGTTCATAAGGAGAAAGACCAGAGTTATGACCCGGTCGGGATATGATTAATAATGTAAGCGGAGGTGAGGACGACTTCTCCCCAAAACTCATTTGGAACACTAGCGGATAGCAACATAGACTAGCGGTTTCAACAATATATCGGTGTTTTCTCTCGGCAACACCATTTCTTTGAGAAGTATCGATTCTGCACGAAGTGATGCACATTACGCTAGAAAGAAAAAAGACTGAAAGCGTTCCACTGTGTATTCCCCACCCAAATCGAGCGGAAACACTTAACAAGCGGTGGAATATTGGGTTTTAACATAGGCTTGAAAATCAAAGTATAAATCTTAGTGAACTCGAGCGATGTTTCATCAAAAACACCCAAACATATGCAGTATAGTCATCAATAAAGGACACATAATATCTAGACCCCTTTTGGTAGGAATAGGGTGGGTCCCCAAACATCAGTGGACTAAATCAAAGGTGCACAAGATTTTGATGAACTATTATGTAAGCATAAGCGAGAAAATTGCCTAAGTTTACATCCACTACAATAAAAATATCATGAGATTTCAAATCACCCCAAAACACAGTGTTACACAAAAATTTCAAGCGAGTGTGAAACATGACCAAGTCTAGAATGCCATAAAAAATACATAGAGGATGAATGGTTAAATGAAAAGAAGATAAATCATGAGAGTGGCGGTTGCATGGCGAGAGAGTGTGACTCATCAAAACATATAGACCCCACTTTGTCTACGGCTGTCCCAATCGACCTCTTGGAATTGGGATCCTGCACAGAACAAGAAGTGGAAGAAAAATGAACAGAATATCCAGAATCACATAATTGACCAACATATGCAAGACTGAGATTAAGTTTAGGGATACAATAGACATTTGAGAGAGACACGTGGGGAGTGTGAATAGTGCCAATGCCATCTAATGGCAAAGGTTAGCCATCAGCAGTAACAATTGTAGGGGAACATGAGTCAGAAGACAAATATGCAAACTTAGATGAATCATGAGACATATGAAAAGAAGCCCCAGAGTCCAAAACCCATAGGGATGACGGTTTTGAGGATTTGATGAAGGCAAACTGTTGGAGAGCAGTAGTCATGTCAAAATCTTTGAGGTGGCGGGGTATCGACTGAGGGCGGAGGCGAGTAGCAAGGAATCTCTACAGAAGCTGATGCAAGGGCATCCATAGAAGGATTCTTAGAAGAGGCCACATCCAAATCACCCGTAAGTGCATTTTTGACCATATAGGATGACCCACTATGGAGTCTGTCACATCGGTACCACTGTGTGTGGCGAGTCCACCTGATTACATTCTTTGAGACATATCACCAGGCGTCGAATTCTTCAAGGCTAATCTGAGGCAGCGACTTTTCCAATGTCGAGGCTTCTTACAACAACGACACTCATCCTTTTTGCATGATGTTGTCGAAACTATTGAAATGGTCTTTGCTCAAATGGATGCGAAGAAAGTGGTTGGTACCTTTTTAGTTTGTGTTTTCAGACAAGTTTCTTGATTAACAACTTGTGAACCTTTGAATCGGCGAAGGCAAGGGATTACGATGCATAATCGTAGCGGGGGCGATTCGTATGCAGGGGCGAAGCGAGTGTAAGAATTTGAACAAGGCAGCGATTCCTCGATGAACAAGATAAGGTTCAAAGGCCTTCAATTCATCAGACTCTGTCATATGGCCGATCTAAAGTGCGGTTGATTTGACATAGAATTCTGAATCTGCGATCATTACGTGACAAAACACGGATTCCCCTTCTAGCGAAAGCGAACAAATATATTGGTGCGCATAAGCAGTCTTCCCAAGTAGTCCCAAACCTCCTTAGCGATTTCATACATAGCCAATTGCACACAATCTTAACATCGTGAATTATTAATCCAAGTAATAATTTTTGAATTGGCACAATCCCACTTATCAAGCAAATCAGCATAATTATCGATTACTCTTTGTGGGAGCTTTAGCAACCTAGAAACATATTTCCACATTTCTTTCCCTGAAGAAATTTTTTCATCACATAGCTCTGTCTGAGTAATTTTACCATCAAGCGAGCACCAATTGACTCTACGAGTCATCACTAGGACCCGTTGGTGAACCGAAAAGACCCAAAAAAGGCATAAGTCGAGACCTCAAAGCAAATCGGACAATACTACTACGATGGCGGAACCCCAAACAAATCGATGCAAAATCGGAACCCCAAACAAATCAAAACAAAATCGAGACAAAATCGATGCAAAAGCTGAATCAAAAACTCACCAAGCGGCAGCGGCACGACCACATAGCCGAGAGAAAAAAAAATTTGAGGGGCTTAGCGAACCCTGAATGAGGTACGTATTTGCACCGTACCCCTTGATTCAATCCGCGATAGTTGGGCTTTAGATGATTATAGGCTGTAATCTTTGTGTTAGCATTCATACAACCAAACAAGAATTGAAAAGAGAAGATGTATCTTTTGGAAGCTTGTTGTTTAGGAGTCAAATTGTATGATTTTTATATATATATTTTATATCAATTTTCCCCGTATTCTTATGATTTGTATAGAAATCGAGCCTTATATTGAAATATTGAGCAAATGAGTTTTAAAGATAATAAATTGCAAAAGTGGTTGTTTTATGTGTTTTTATCGATGGTTTTATTTTTATTTGGATGTTGTTACACTTTGCAATATTTTGGATATCTTGTAGATGCATATCTTCGGTCTAAAGAGGTGTTTAGAGGGTTAGAAGAAGATGCCACAAGTTCTGAGTTCAGCAGACAAATTTTCCTAAGTACTTAAACCGTTATATATTTTAATGGAGATTTGACCCAGCTTAGAGGCATTTTCAGGGAGGACTTCTTCATGAAAATTGTAGATCTTTGAAAGAGCTTTCCAGCGCACTTTGAATTACGTCAATCGGACTTCTACAACCAAACAAGAATTGAATAGGAGAAGATGTATGCTGGAAGCTTGTTGTTTAGGAGTCAAATTGTATGATTTTATATATATATTTTATATCAATTTTCCCCATATTCTTATGATTTGTATAGAAATCGAGCCTTATATTGAAATATTGAGCAAATGAGTTTTAAAGATAATAAATTGCAAAAGTGGTGATTTATGTGTTTTTATCGATGGTTTTATGTTTATTTGGATGTTGTTACACTTTGCAATATTTTGGATATCTTGTAGATGCATATCTTGGTCTAAAAAGAGGTGTTTAGAGGGTTAGAAGAATATGCCACAAGTTTACTGAGTTCAACAGACAAATTTTCCTAAGTACTTAAATCGTCATATATTTTAACGGAGATTTGACCCAGCTTAGAGGCATTTTCAGGAGGACTTCTGCATGAAAATTGTAGATCTTTGAAAGAGCTTTCCAACGCACTTTGAATTCGTCAATCGGACTTCTACAACTCAAATGGTGGTCAAGTGGGTAATCAATTTGGGTAAGTGGAAAATCCCGAAATATACTCGTAATCTGACGGGCTAATCAAAAGGCATTTTCTGAAGAAGAAGAGTCCTTAATGAAAGTTGTAGAGAGTTTTCGAGAGCTTTTTATGAAATTCGGATCATAATTTTTGGAGGTCTACAACTCAAGATATGAATTTTAGAAGTTTGAGTTCAATCTCTAGCAGGCGTCAAGGTGATACTGTAGCAACCGACTTAAGAGTCTTTTACATTGCCGCATATATTCACGATTATTCAGCCGACATACTACTCCCTATATATATGCGCATGCATTAAACCCTAATGAATAATAATTGATACATCACAATTTTACACGACCACAATTCTCGAGTAAAGCGGCGACTTTGGAAGCTTGCAAGGCGGTCACCCGAGCCTTGTGCTTGGGTGATCGGGTTAGATTAGGATGTCGTTTTCTTCCGTTTTCGATTCATGGATTCAATCATGTACCAAACTACGTGAGTTTATTTATTTAATTTATTCGAGTCCTTATTAGTTTTTATGATCTTTAATTTATTTTGTATCGTTCTATGATTTTGATGCTATGATGTGAATTAGATCGAGAGATCGGTTTGCTATTGATCGTTTACAACATACGGAAGTTTCATAGAATAGATCACCATAGAAAGATAGGATCTTTAATCATTAATTATGTGACAAATTAATTGGTTAATTATCTAGGTTGTTAGATTCTAAAATCGAGAGTTAACTTTGAATCTACACGAGTTTTGTTTGGTAAATCGATCTCAACATTCGGAAGATGAGAGATTGATAAATTGGACTCACTAAGGAATTAGGAATCCATAGCTTGAGATTAAATTCACTAAGGAATTAGGGATTTGTATCTCGTGTAAAGGTGAAACCACAATTTGAATTAAAATCATGAGATGAACTAGGATTGAAATCACTTGGTTTGTGCCTTTATTTGATCCATGTATCTTTAGTTTAGTTTAGGTTGTGTTATTTTATTTCATAGGTTAGATTTATTTTAATTGCTCTTTCGTTTATTTTATTTGTTCTTTCGTTTATTCGTTTTCTAAGTAACAATTGAAAGGAATTAGTGAAATTAGATTCAACATCCCAATTCCTGTGGATCGACCCTTACTCACTTAGCTCTACTATCAATTACCGGTATTCGGCCGGTTAGGAGTTAGTTTTGCATGGTAGTTAGGGTTTATAAATTTTCTTTTGTTTAATGATACAAAATCCCTCCAACACTTGTGATATTAAAATGAAAAGCATACTAGTAAAATACAAGAGAGAGACTTATATAGCGGACACAAAGCAAAACTAAAAGGAAAAAGACTAAAAAAGCCCTTAAGGCCCAACATGTCACAACAAGAAGACCCGTTTTGCACGAAGGCCCAACATGTCACAACAAGAAGGCGATTTATTTATTTAATTGAGTGTATCGACATCCAATGTTAATTACGATACGTCTAGTTGCCTACTCTCATTAAGTAAATAATCCTTGCTTACAGCTCTTTATAAGAACTTTTCATTTCAAAGAAGAACTTGTAGAATTCTCTTTACAATTTGGAGAGCCCAACATTTCAAAAAGTAGTAGTAATTAACACCCAAGTCAAACACTTAGTGAGATAAATCTTACGCTACTTACTAGAATTTAATAGTAAATCATATAATGTTTTCTGAAAATTAGCAAATAAGACACCTTTTGGAATATATTTAAATAAGGGACACTCAAATAAATTTTATAGAGAGAAAGACAACTTGAGACTTTGTTTGATATCATTATATCTATTATCAAGAGATTCCCTGCCAAAATTCACTCAGTGAATCTCACCAGTGAATACCAAAAAACAATGATCTTCGACTAATAGTGAATTTAACGGTGGATAGTTTGAAATTATGTCGAATATGATGAATGTGGTCTCAAAATAAAAAGCATGAAAAAAGGGGGTTCTAGCGCACCAAATTTACTCTGAGCACCCCCTTACTCCCGGAACCACAAAAATTACTTGGGACCCGATGATTTTTACAAAGGGAGCGTCGATCACTCTGGTGTTCCTTGTGGAACACCAGCGTCACTCTGCCAGCGTTGGTGTTGGCGTTCCTATATAAAAAATGTCAAATCTTAGAGCGTCGAGTCCATGACTTTTCTTTGGTGTTCCTAGTGGCACACCAGCGTCGGTGTTTCTTGACATTGGTGTGCCTGCAGCGAATTCTGATGTGGGTAACGTTTTTTCTTCGAAAAAATAATCAAAAAATGGGTGCTGGAAGTAATTTGGGGGATGCCTTTAGAACCCGCCTAAAAAATTTGGTGAAAGGTTTTCAAGTATGGAGTTGTAAATTGAAAGATATAAGTGTTTAAAAATGATGGACAAGAGAGAAAGTGTGTTGTATTATTATTATTATTATTATTATTATTATTATTATTATTATTATTATTATTATTATTATTATTATTTTGGAGGGAATAGCATCAAGCTGGCAGAGTGACCACCCCTGCATAAGAGCCAAAGATAAAACAACACGAATAGTTGTGAGCTTAATTAACCACATGGCTAAAAGTTTCAACATAGTCAATGTCAAGCCTCTTGGTGAACCCTTTTGCAACGAGGCGTGGCTTATACCGATCAAGATAGCCAACTGGATTTTATTTAATACAGAAAATTCTTTTGGAGCCAACCACATTAAAGCTAGTGTCTGGAGGCAAAAGTTCTCAGGTGTCATTGTGTATTAGGGCATCATATTCCTTTTTCATAGCAGTATGCCATTGATGGTGTATGAGAGCTTGACAAATGATAGATATATGGTTAAGTGTGAGCGGGAGAGTGAGGTGTGTGTGAGACTTAAGCTTTTGGGAGAGATGGTAATCAACATGGTATCGAGCGGGAGGTCACGAGATCAAACCCGTTCAACCTTTGTTTCCCCCAAAAACAACTTAGTGTTGAGCCTCTCTCCCAACCTTAGAAGCCCACGGTTCCCAAAAAAAAAATTCAAGTGTCGGGCCCCCCACACTTGAGGGGGCGTATTGAGATATACAAATATTTCTATTGTTTCTAATTTATATTCTAATAGGCACAAACTTAAAGCTTCACGAGGAGTCATCATTCTCTCACTAAGCTTAAGTTGAGGGTGAGGACCATGAATTTGTTTAAGTCATAAATCTCTCTCAACTTTTTAAATTAAGTTCAACATCACATTCATATAGTAATTAACACCTAAGTCAAACAATTAGGCATATAAATCTTTTGCTACTTACGAGAATTTAATAGTAATCATATATATGTTTTATAGATAATTAGGAAATAAGACATCTTTTAGGAATATACGAATAAAAGTACACCCAAATAATTTTATAGGGAGAAGGGCAACTTGATATAAGGAAATATAGTAGCACATTACTAACATCAATTGATTTTAGTACAATGCTAAGCAACTTGATCTAATATGGTAGCAGCGGGATATCTCGAGTTCAAGCCCGGCACAAGTAAAAACAAAAAAACAAAAAAACCAAGTGTTGGGCCTCACTCACTTCTTATAGGCCCACACTTCCCAAAACAAGCCAAGTGTTGGGCCTCTTTCTTTTCTTATAAGCCTACACTTACAAAAAAATACAAACCAAGTGTTGGACATCTCTCTCTTCTTATAGGCCACACTTGAGGGGCATTATATAAGGTAGAATCAATTGGTTTTAGTACAGCGTCTGATGGCGCTTTTAGTACAACGGTAGCGTTTGATCTAATACAACTTGAACAATATTTATAGCTTAAAGGACAAAATAAAAAAATTAAATAAAACACATGTCTTTATTCTTTCTTGCTTTTCTTCATCTTTTTAGCCATCTTTTCCCATTCAGTTTCAAACATTCATAATTTTTATTTAGATCTCCAAGCGTGATAAAACTTTCTTTGAATTGTTTTTTTTCATGTTGTTCGTTTTGAAACTTTGATATCATTACATCTATTTTGAGAGGTTCAATGTGAAATTCACTCGATGAATCTCGCCATTGAATCCGAAAAAAACAATAATTCGAAAATGATTTTAACGGTGAATTTCAAAAAATAGTGAATTCAACGGTGGATTTTTGGAAGTGCATTAGGAATATGGTTGATGTGGTCTCAAAATAAAGAGAATGAAAAATAAAAATTTAGAGAAATAGTTTCAAGTTTGGAGTCGTAGATTGAAATATATAATTGTTTAAAATTATGGATACGAGAGAAAGTGTGTTGTATTATTATTATTATATTGGGGTGAATGGCGTTGTGGTGGCGGAGTGACCACCCTTGCATAAGAGCCAAAGATAAAACAACACGAATAGTTGTGGGCTTAATTAAGCACATGACTAAAAGTTTCAACATAGTCAATGCCGGGCTCTTGGTGAACCCTTTTGCATCGAGGCAAGCCTTATACCAATCAAGCGAGCCGTTGGGATTTTATTGAATACGGAAAATCATCAACAACATTAAAGTGAGTCACGAGGCACAAGTTCCCGGGTGTCATTTTGAATTAGGCATCATATCCTCTGCATAGCATTACGCCATTGAGGGTGCATGAGAGCTTAAGTAATGGTAGATGGTTGAGTGTGGCGGGAGGAGTGAGGTGTGTGTGTGGAACTTAAGCTTTTAGGAGAGATTCTAATTTAACATGGTATCGAGTAGTAGAGTGCTGAGATTAAACCCCGCTCCAAGCACAGTTTACCCAACAACAAAAAAAAAAAAAAAACCGAAGTGTTGAGCCTCTCTCCCAACCGAAGAAGCCCACACTTCCCAAAAAAATAAATCAGCTATTGCGTCCCCACACTTGAGGGCGTATTGAGCTATATAAATATTTCTTGTGTTTCTAATTTATAATCTAATAGCGAGAAACTTAAAAGCGTCACGAGGGTCATCATTCTCTTTGAGCTTTAGTCGAGGTGGAGACCATGAAATTTATCGTCATAAATCTCTCTCAACCTTTTTTTTAGTTAAGTTCAACATCACATTCATGATGCCGTCGTAGAATATGTCAAAATCAATTATGAATGAAATGAGACTATCTCAAACAATAGGGGACAAATCAGGTTATAGATCAGGATTTGTAAGATTTGAATAAATTTCAACTATTGATGGGACATGATGTTGAGGGCCGGTCTCATTGGGGGAATGGAGTTCAATCATGAATCGGCAAGGATATGAAATTATTTTTCTCATCTAATTAATACTACCTCCGTCCCACAAAAGTTTCCATACTTGGAAAAATGAAGCATCTCATAAAAGTGTCCATTTAAATTTCCAATACATTATTAAATACATTTTCCAATCATACCCCTATTTTAACATTTAATTTTCCATATTCCTTTCATATTCCAAAACAAGCATTTATGATTAGTTAAGGGTTTATTTGTCTATTCATTCTTAAAATACAACACATTAATTATTTTCTTAATCTCGTGTCAACAAAAGTGGACACTTTTTTTAGAGACGGAGGTAGTATATTGTTGGTATATGTTTAATTAGTTGTGTGAAAGAGCATGGCCGGAGAAAAGAATGTTTTTGTCACTTTAGTGTTTTATTAGGTGGCATTTTCTGGTCATATTATTGTATTTGACTTCCTCAAGAAAGCGTTGTGCTCTTTTTTATTCCTTTTTTAGTGGAGAAAACATTGTCCTCTAAAAAAACAAATATATTCATCGTTAAATATATCCATTGAACAGTTCTAAATTGATCGTAATAATTATGTTGTCACCACAGCGGTTGTGTCATACATTGGAGGATCCATAAAAAAAAAAAACATATTATTCAGTTGGACCATCATTATTTTTCAAAGTAAATGTTTTTTTCAGCGGGTTTGAAATATTTTTATAGATAAAATATGAAGTTTTCTTATTTTTAAGCGGGATCCACGGACACCAAGTAGTACACTTGCATCCGTCCACTGATGTCTACGAGTAAGTGAATAACACAACATAATTTTATACTTATAATAATTGTTGATCTACATCAAATATCGTCTTGTTATTGTTAACGGATGAATTTGGATCGAGCGAGTCTTGCATCTCCACGAGGAAGATGAAGCGGTCGGCAAAGCTTACGAAAAGGAATAGCAAATACAAATAAAAGGAAATAAAATTAGAATTACAAGTTATATTTTATGTGATTTATGTTTATTATTTTATGTTAATATGGGTATGATTGTCATTACCACAATTAGGTTACAATTAGGGTTTCTTTCTACATTGGTAGTTCCCTATTTAAAGGTTGTAATATTTTCGGTCTATGATCATCGACAATAATACTATTGTGCCTTACTCTTGTGTTCCTCAATTCTTCATGGTATCGAGAGATATAAACCCTTAAGCCGATCGAATTGTTTCTCCACCTTCGTTTGCACTATCATGGCAAAAGAATGCGGATTAACTATCGACAATTCCACCAATGCTCGAGTTGATCTCGGTCAAGCCGAACTTTACAAATTTCCTACTATGGAGATCACAGGTGATTCTATTGATCAAGAGCCTTGGTGTTTATCACCATGTCTCATCTAGTGAACAACTTTGCACAAAGACTAAAAACCAGTGGAGAGGAGATTGATAATCGAATATCCTACGGTTGATCAATGATAGTCTCACGACTTCATGGCTTCTTGGCACTATGAAGGAGGAAGTTATCGACATGATACGAAGAAGAATTTTCTGCACATCAACTCTGGCAGAATCTTGAACAACAACTCCTTCCCCACACTATAGAAAAGGAAGGCAACCTAAAGAACATGCTGATGGGGATAAAAAAGGGTACAAAAACAGTGGATGAGTACCTAAGAGAATTCAAGTCAATCTGTGACAATCTAGCAGCCATTAAGAAACCAGTGGCAGACATGGACAAGGTTTTCCAATTTCCTCATGGCTTAGGGAATGAATACACCAATTTCCGTACAGCCATGTTAACAAAACCTCCATATCCTACCTTTACACAGTTTGTCATGGCTCTCCAAGGGCATGAACAGACTCTGCAAACCCAGAAACTTCAAGAAAAGACAGTTACTGATCAATTGCAGGCCTTCTTCACACAAAGAGGCCGTGGCAGAGGTAGAAGAGGAGGAGGTAGAAATCAGTACAATTCCAGGAGAAGAGGATTTGCCCCTGCTGGTCGATCTGGAAACTCAGAAGGAAACCAAAGGAGATCTAACTTTGATGAACAGAATAGAAGGAGCACTTATATGCTCTGGATCAAGGAGTTCAGGAAGCCCTAGCAGCTGTCAGGTCAGGGAAGGCTACCTCTACTGTATGGCATCAAAGGTTGGGACATCCACATCAGAACTTGTTGATCAAGCTAAAGCAGTCAGGGAAGATAGATCTTACCTCATGGAAGAATAAAGTAAGACTATGTACTAGCTCAGGGACATAAAAGAGACCACTTATATGCTCTGGATCAAGGAGTTCAGGAAGCCCTAGCAGCTGTCAGGTCAGGGAAGGCTACCTCTACTGTATGGCATCAAAGGTTGGGACATCCACATCAGAACTTGTTGATCAAGCTAAAGCAGTCAGGGAAGATAGATCTTAGCTCATAGAAGAATAAAGAAATACTGTGTGCTAGCTGTCAGTTAGGAAAAAGCTGTAAACAGCCTTTTAATAAAAGTACTTTTGTTTCCAAATTCCCTTTGGAAAAAATTCATTGTGATTTATGGGGACACCCTTTATTTTATCTAATCAAAACTACAAATACTATGCGGTGTTTATTGATGATTTTCAAGATTCTCTGGCTATACCCCTTAAGAAAGAAATCGAGAATTTTTGATGTGTTTGTCAAGTTTTGAAGCCTGGTTGAAAACCATTTGGATCGAAAATTCAGATTTTCAGTGTGATGGTGGTGGTGAATTGAGTTCCACTCCTTTCTGGATCACTAAGAATTTGTGGCATAGAATTGAACATATCTTGTCTTACACACGAGAATAGAATGGTGTGGGTGAAAAAAGCACAAGCATATTGTTGAGGCCCGGTTTAACACTAATGTTTGATGCGAGGCACACCTTTGAGTGCTGTGGGTTGAAGCTTTCACCTTGCACTCTATCTCATTCTTGAGTTACCTTCTTATGTCTTAAGGTTTGAGACTCCTTACTACAAAGCGTGTATAAAGGCATCGACTATAGTGGCTTAAGGGTGTTTGGATGTCAATGTTTCCCTTCCTTGAGGAACCGGATACACTCTAAGTTTGAGAAGAAAAGCTACCCATGTGTTTTCTGAGCTCTGATCCGAGTACATAAGGGATATAGGTGTCTGGAACCCATTTCCAAGCGGGTGTATATTTCAAGACATGTTTTTTTTAATGAACAAGTCTTTCTTTTTAAGGGAACTACTCCTGTGGACACTGAGTCTATTTTTTAAATGTTTGCGTACCCTGATTCAGATGAAATGAATATACCACACTCTGATCATAATGTTACTCTCTCAGAATGTTGTTCAGAAACTTCTCCTGTTCCAGATCCAGTGCAGGAACCAACAATTGATGATCAGACACAGGAGCAGCTACATGAAGACCATGTGGTGCAACACCAAGATAATGAAGAACCAGAATTTGAACATTCAGGTGAAGACCATGTAGAGCAACATCAGGATATTGATGATCATGTTGACCAACATAATATACTACCTCAAAGGCACATCGAAATAAAGGCCACTGCATATCTCAAGACTATGCAATCTTGGCCCACATCTTGCATCGAGAACCAAAGCCTTTGGAAAGCCCTGGCGGACCTAGCGGAAGCAGGCTATGATGGAAGAAATGCGAGGCCTTATATCGAGAATGACACATGGGATTTGGTGCCTAAACCTTCTAATGGCAACATTATTGGTTCTAAATGGGTCTTCAAGGTTAAAACTACAGAACATGGAGAGATTGAACGATATAAGGCACGTTTAGTGGCTCAGGGTTACTCACAACTCCCAGGTATTGATTTTGGAGAAACCTACAGTCCAGTTATTAAGCCCACTACCATTAGGCTTGTTATAGATGTAACACTATCACAAGGGTGGTCTATCACGGCAACTTGACATCAAGAATGCCTTTCTTCATGGGGCTCTTAAGAAGCTGTGTTTATGAAGCAACCCCTGGTTTTGTGGATCGAGAGGTTCCACTGATCATTTGTGTTCTCTGAAAAATCCTTATCTGAGGCTCAAACAAGCCCCGGGCTGGTTTGTGATTGTCTCTCTGCTTGTTACACTTGGGTTTTGTGTGCAGCAAGGCAGATCCTTCCCTCTTTACTTTGCATCGTTGTGATATCATCCTTGTCCTACTTATTTATGTGGATGATATATTACTCACAGGAAATGATGTGCAGTCTATTCACAACTTAATTGATACATTGAGCAGGGAGTTTGCAGTCAAGGACTTGGGCACACTTCATTACTTTCTTGGAATGGAGATCAAATACACAAAGGATGGCATATTTCTCAGTCAATCTAAGTATGCCAATTCTGTTCTATCTAGATCAGGGATGTTAACCAGTACACCTACATCAACACCTCTTGCACTCAAAATGCAAGCACTTGAAAATGACTTAGAACCAGTGGATCCCTATACATATCGAAGTCAGTGGGTGCTCTCTGATCTTAACTTTCACTAGACCGGACATTGCACATGCAGTGAATAAAGTTTGTCAACATTTCTCACAACCTACAGTGAAGGATTTCAAAGAAGTCAAACGCCTACTCAGATATGTAAATGGGACTCCAGATTATGGGTTACATTACCTTCCTCGCTCTTCTCCTTCTTTGTATGCGTTCAGTGATGCTGACTAGGCCGGATGTCCGGTCACTCGAAGGAGCACTGGGGGTTTCTGTGTGTTTCTCGGTTCCAACTGTATCTCGTGGTCTTCCAAGAAACAGCCCACTGTTTCCCGATCTAGTACCGAAGCCGAATACCGATCTATGGCTGTTGCAACTACTGAGCTCACCTGGATTACGTATCTGCTGCGGGATTTGGGAGTCCGATTGTTACAACCACCTCAGCTCTTATGTGACAATCTCAGTGCCGTTTACCTGACGGTGAATCCGTCTCTCCACTCTCGTTCCAAGCATTTTGCTCTTGACTTCCATTTTGTTCGTGAAAAGGTTGCTGTCAAACAACTCGTCACTCGTCATAACTATTCCTCTTCCAATTTGGTGGATGTGTTCACTAAAGCGCTTCCCACGGCTCCGTTCCAGCTGATTCGCACCAATCTTCATATCAGCGACCTCCACGTCAGTTATGGGGGATGTTAACAGATGAAAATTTGGATCGAAGCGAGTCTTGCATCTCCACGAGGAAGATGAAGCGATCGCAAAGCTTACAAAAGGAAATAGCAAATACAAATAAAAGGAAATAAGAATTAGAATTACAAGTTATATTTATGTGATTTATGTTTATTATTTTATGTTAATATGGGTATGATTGTCATTATCACAATTAGGTTACAATTAGGGTTTCTTTCTACATTGGTAGTTCCCTATTTAAAGGTTGTAATATTTTCAGTCTATGATCATCGACAATAATACTATTGTGCCTTACTACTGTGTTCCTCAATTCTTCAGTTATAGAGGGGTTTTGAATTGGTAGGAGAAGAAAATGGAAACAATCCGTCCTATATATATAATGTGGACGTGCATAATCGAAACAAAAAAACAACAACCACCACCGTCCAACAAGCATCGAGGACATCTGAGAATTATAGACAAACTACAAACCCCTGAACCCAAAACAAAAGTCCAAAAACACCGACTGCCGGCGCAAGCAACCGGATAAGCAAAAATCTTCATATCACCCCGCAGTCCACAAAAATCAACGGCCAGGGGATGAGGAACCCAAAATCCGGCGATGAAAGCCTTTGAAAAAGCATCGATTAAGGACAAAACCACCAAAATGAGCAGCCAAGAGATACTCAACACTGCTGAAAAGCAGACTTCCAACCTGAGACACATTAAACACCAACCTCATAACCTCCGATATGACAGAAAAAAAAAAGCAACATGCAAGAGGATCGGAAGCCCCCTATTTAACACCTGCAGAAACAAGTTGAAGAAAACACTCGTCAAAGGGGCGGATAATTAATTCGTCTGAAAAGGCAGCAAATGGGGAGGATTTTGAGAGAGAGTGTGTATATTTATAATATTAATCTACCATTGAATCGGAAAGCATAACACCCTAATTACACACGGTTGGTTAATTTAGCAATTGATAAAAAAAATAATTGAAACCCTCTCCGTCTCTGCCATGGACATGGACGGATTTGAAAAATTCCCGGAAGAGCAAGACATCCTCCGACGTAATGTAGATAAGTGGAAGGAAACCAACCCTCAACCAGAGGAAGACCAATCGGCTTGGACACTGCACAGTGGAGCTGACCTGCTAAAGGAACCCAAGTGCCACTCATTAATTTATACCGGAGAGGGGAAGATGAATCGGACATAGCTGATTTCATCATTGTCTCGGATTTTATCTAAGCTAAACAAACAAGTAATAAAAATAATCCGGTTTACCCCAAGTGCAGGGATCGTAGTATAGAGGTTAATACCGGAGTCGAATCACAGGGAATCGGGGTATCTAGTTCGTTAATTTTCCTAAGATTCATGCCATTATTATTAAAACCTAAAATAACAAAACGAAAAGTAAAGCTGAATGAGAGGAATTTTATCGGTGAAAGCCATGAAAGATCGTTGTGAACATAACTAAACTATAAACGAGAAAAAAAAACATAAAACAAAGATACATGGAGTCAAACAATATACAAACCAAGTGATTTCAATCCAAGTTCATCTCATGATTTTAATTCAATATTGTGGTTTCACCTTTACACGAGATCTGAACTCTAATTCCTTAGTGAATCCGTTTCTCAAGCTATGAATTCTAATCTCTTAGTGAATTCAATTATCGATCTCTCTCTCTCGAATGTTGAGACCAATTTCATACAAAGCGAAGGTGTAGATTCAAGTTAACTCTCGTATTTTAGAATCTAGCAACCTAGATAATTAACCAATTAATTTGTCACGAATTAACGATTAAGGATCCTATCTTTCTATGGTGATACGGCTAACAGCGATTCTCATCAGCGTTAGACAACAATTAGCAACCAATCTCTCGATCTAGTCACACAATAGCATCATAAATCATAGGAAGATACAAAACAAATCAAAGATCATAAGAATAAACAAAGTTGAATAAATTAGAAGATAAACTCACATAGTTTGGTACAATGGATGATCTCCATGAATCAACAAGCGAAAATAAAAGCATCACAATCTAACCCGGATCACCCGAGCACAAGGCTCGGGTGATCGATGAATGAACTTCGAAGTGTGGCTGTTGTGTGTATTTGGTGTATAAAAATCTGATCATCAAATAGGGTTTGGGGTGCAGCTGTTTAAATAGGAAAAGTAAGTCGGCTAGGTCAAAAGCGGGGTGAGCATGCGTGCAGCCCGACGGGCGCCCGTCAGTGCGTTGAACTTTCGAGTCGGGCCGAGTCTTGAGTAGGCGCCCGTTCTCTGTTAAATTGGGCGCTTTCGTCCGGCAATGTTAGCAAGACTACGAATCAAATATCTCCTCACTGGAAGCCCGTTTGACATAGAGGCGCCCGTCCACTAGGCGGGACTTGGGCCTTGATTCGAGTGTCGATCAAATCTTGATTTTCTCATCTTTATCTCTTCTCCATCATATAAATCCGATCTTGCACCACTTTTAATCCTCTTTTTAGCTCGAAAATGTATATCTACAAGGGGGTAAAAACATGCAAACCGTAGAAATATATATATAGATAGAAAATGACTAATAAACCACATAAATAGCTCGAATTTGCATTTTAATCCTTTTCATACACAACCCTCAATATTTCAATTAAACTCTGCTTTTCTATAAAAAGTAATAAAATATGAAGAATATTATTCTGAGAATAAGCGATAAAACCATAAAATTCACCGTTAACAACTCCCCACACTTAACTTTTGTTTGTCCCGAACAAAATAATCAAAACTAGCTCACTTTAATGCAATCCATATAGATTCCCAACTCACATAACAAAAGATACGACAAATATAGCAATTAATACCAACATAGAGATAGATTCGGTGTGTGTGAAAAGCCCTTTTCAATCTCCACTATTCTTTACGCACAAAATCCGTTCAAATAATCTAATGACTTTCCTAGGTATGGCGTGTAACCGTTCCACAAAAAAAGTCTTCCCGTGTGCTTATTAGGATAATCCTAAAACATATCATTCGGTTTATCTTTGGGGATAGTTAGAAGATAACTCTACGGTTCTACCAACTTTCCGTAGTACCATTTGCCAAATTTTCTTAAAGATTTACTTAATTCCATATATATAGCATATGCCCTCATTCCAAAGCAATAGGATGTTTGGTGAAAACACCCTATTTGGACTACTATCATCAGGCGATCGGGAGCTATTGAACCTCGTAGTGGTATAGGACATTTAAGTGATAATGCCCTACCTTTTAAATCATTAGCGACTACATCCGACATACACATATTTTATTCATATTATTCATCTTAGATTGGTGTACAAACCTTAAGATATATCCCTCTATCACATTCAAACCTTGAGATATTCACAGTACACGGTTAGAAATTAGGTGTAATGTTTACCGTTACTATAAAGCACAAGTCTCTTTAGGATAAATCACTAGGATAGTGAATGGATAAAGTTTAAAAATGTCGCTTAAATTTCAAAGGCTTACGTGAATATGAAATGAATACTATCTCATATTAGTAAAAGCATGCTATAACTATCTCACAGAAGTTGCAGACAATCATCGTCAGGAAACTACAACTAGCGAGCCTTTTTGTTTCAATTACATGCTCAAGATTTACAATTATCCACGTTTAATTTGAATTTTTTTAAATTTTGCCAAGGAATTCACATTTGCTAAGCTTTTGAAATATAGCATGATAACATATCAATTTAGACACCCTACACTTAAATCACATTATGTCCTCGAGAATGTGAGATAAAAGAAAAGAATACTTAGCTGATTATGTAATTATCCGAAGATTGGCTGAAGAAGGATAGATAATCGATCCACGGTTCCGAGGCACGAGATGTCATATGTATTCCCCTCCAGATTCACTTCCAAGGCTAGCTTAACAAAAACAACTAAAAATATGCCTGCACCACTCAAAGAAATATGGCAGTATCTCGGGGAACACGGGGGAATACAACATGTCGCGCAAAAATATAATGAAAGACAAGAAATAAGCACATGATATAATGGCTCAGATGGAAAAATCACCACACGAGGAAAACACAGGGACACTAGCGTCAATTATATAGCCACAGAGAGGCTTACTATACAAATAAGGTCCAATAT
Source organism: Gentiana macrophylla (assembly GCA_026214975.1). Classification (NCBI taxonomy): domain Eukaryota; kingdom Viridiplantae; phylum Streptophyta; class Magnoliopsida; order Gentianales; family Gentianaceae; genus Gentiana; species Gentiana macrophylla. Next base: position 43,445,378 of record CM047812.1, read on the forward strand.
GTGCATACAGAAATAATGATAGAGGACACTACAAAGTAGCAGGGCTAGGTGTACTAAAAAGAAAAGAAAATAATAAAAAAAAAACAAAAAAAAATACAATGCAACTAAATGATATGCAATTATACTAAAAAGGCAAAAAGAAAATAAAGAAAATTGCTAGCCCAACTAATTCCATAGATATCACCCTAATCTACAATTCGGACTAATCGATGAAACATGTCAACTATAGAATGAAGGTCAAATATATCAACGTCTACTAAATAACGCCATAGAAGCGCAACAAAATTTGATTATGCAAAGCCACAGAAGCTTGCCATGTAAAGTGTAGACGGGAAGATGATTGGACATGTAGACGGCCCCTAAACAACCCTAACATCCTAGATAGACGACAAAAGGAACAGCATAAATCAAATTGGAATCACATCTAACAAGGTGAGTTACTCAATCAACATGGACTGCAATAGATGGAAAGAAAACCATAACGGTGAAAGAACAGGACATCTACGCATATACAAAGGCCACAGAGGCTCACAATAAAACATCCATGTCAATTAATGAAGCATGTATATAAAAATTAATCAATTATTTAACATGGATGAGTAGATGGAAAGATGTAAACATGCAAGTTCAGAACATCTACGTAAAAATAATTAGACACAGAAGCTCGTATGAAAATATCCACATCAAATAAAGCATTAAAAATCAAGTCAAGAAAAATTTGGAACCTGAACGTGCGTTCCTTCTTCACTGATCAATGCTCGAGGACATCCAAATCTCACGAAAATATTTTTCTTTAAGAACTTCATGACCATCTTATGATCATTGTGAGTCGTGGCTGAGCCTCCACCCATTTGGACACGTAATCTCATGAGACTAAGATGTATTTGTTACCACAAGATGATGGGAATGTTCCCATAAAATCGATGCCCCATACATCAAAGACTTCGCATTCTAAGATGGGTGTCAAAGGCATGTCAAAAGCGCCTTGTCGAGTACCGGTTCTTTGGCATATCATCACACGCTTTCTGAAAGCTTACGTATCTTTAAAGATCATAGGCCAATAGAAACCGGATTGGAAGATCTTAGCAGCGGTTTTCAAGGACCAAAGTGACCTCAGGTGGGTCCATTGTGGCCTTTGCTCAATAATATCGCCTGCTTTCAGTTACGGAACACATCTTCTAAGTAGACCATCTTTCTGGATCTTAAGCGAGATAAGGTTCATCCCAAGCGAAGATTTCAAATCGAGAGAAGAACTTTTTCTTCTCGATAGGACAATTACGGATCAAGATATCGGGAATGAAGGTAATTGACAATGGAATAATACCATGGAACATCAAGGAGTGCGACCATCGATAAGTATAATGTTTTCTAGAGGAAAGTAAAGATCTATATCATATGGATCACCCTTTTCATCACTTAACATTCTCGAAACATGATCCGCCACGACGTTTTCACTGCCCTTTTTGTCTTTAATTTGAACGTCAAACTCTTGTAGGGTCAGTATCCAACGCAGTAGGCGCGGTTTGGCCTCTTTCTTCGTCATCGGATATCATAAGCGGCGTGATCGATCCACACAATCACTTGAGCTCTAACAAGTAACTACAAAACTTGTCCATAGCAAAGACTACGGCCAATAATTCCTTTTCAGTAGTAATATAGTTAACTTGAGAAGGATTCAATGTGTGACTGGCGTAATAGATTGGCTGGAATCTCCCTTTTATTCTCTGTCCTAAGACTGCACCAACATCATAGTTTGATGCATCGCACATAAGCTCGAAGGGTAGATTCCAGTCAGGCGAAATAAGGATCGGAGCAGAGATTAATCGACTTTTAAGCTCCTCAAACGCTTTCTTGCAACATGCATCAAAATCGAATACAACGTGTTCTTTAAGTAGTGTAGACATGGGCTTGGCTATCTTGGAAAAGTCTTGAATGAATCTCCTATAGAAACCGACATGTCCAAGAAAACCTCTGACTTCGCGCACATTCTTAGGATAACTCATCTTCTCGATAGCTTCTACTTTGGTGTCTACCTCAATACCGTTGGCGGAGATCTTGTGGCCAAAACTATTCCCTCGTCTACCATGAAATGGCACTTTTCCCAATTTAGCACTAAGTTCTTTTCCACACATCTGGATAAGACCTGGCCAAGATTATCAAGGAAATCATCGAAGCATTGACCAAAGACCGAAAAGTCATCCATGAAAATCTCCATACACTTTTCAACTAGCCCGTCAAAGATAGCGACATACATCTTTGGAATGTGGTCAGGGCATTGCAAAGACCAAATGGCATCCTTTGTAGCGAATGTACCATAGGGACAAGTGAAAGTGGTCTTTTCTTGGTCAACAGGATCTATAGGTATTTGAAAATATCACGAATATCCATCAGGAAGCTTGATTAGAATCGTGTCCGCCAGGCGCTCAAGCATCGATCAATGAGCGGAAGGGAAAATGATCTTTCATGGTTACTTCATTGAGCTTTACGTAATCAATGCGAGACTCTGTAACTAGTAACATGCCTCAATGCTATTTCTTCTCCCTTCTCATTTTTCTCAATCGTAATTCCACCTTTCTTGGGAACTACCTGAGTCGGGGATACCCATTCACTATCGGCGATGGCATAAATGATATGCATATCCGAAGTTTGATGATTTCTTTCTTAACCACCTCTTGCATATGAGGTTGAGCCTCCTCAGGGCATCTAACACATTCGCACCCTCATTAGTCTTGATCTTATGCATCTGGATGTTGGGAGATATCCTCTCGATATCTCCTACTTGCCCACCCAAAGGCTTTCGTTCTTCTTCAAGGCGTTTATTAACTTCATTTCTTCTAGTCGAGAACCGACTTAGCGGATATAATCAATGGAAGCTTGTCACCTTCTCTTAAAAACACATACTTTAGATGTTTAGGCAACGGCTTCAGTACTAGATCTGCAGGGGGGTCTTCCAAACTTGATTTAAGATCTCCACCTTTCAACTCAACATCATGAGTTTACTTAGTGGTCCCGCATAAAGCTTCTCCTTTCAACAACTCATCCTCAATTTTAGCTTCTAACTGATCTAGACTCACCACACCATGATTATTCAAATTATCAACCAATCACACATATTCAGTTGCAACAGCCGTGACTTGCTTTTCCATGTAATCATTGAAGTCATCAGACATATCCTTAATGGAAAAGCCGGTTGGAGGACCAGAGGGTCTCTGAATGGATTTGGAGACATTATAGCTTACTTCTTGATTACCAACTCGTATCGTCACTCGCCCACCATCGCAGTCAATGAGGGCTCTAGCTGTAGACAGAAAGGGTCTTCCAAGTATCAGGGGGACATTTTCATCCTTTTCAATGTCTAGGACGTACGAGTCAGCGGGAAAGGTAAATTTATCAATTTGAACTAATACGTCCTTGAGAATCCCATGACTTTCTTAGAAGATCTGTGGTGAATTGCAAATTCATGGTAGTGGGTTCTAAAGATCAATTAAACTAAAATTTGTTTGCACTGAGACAATGGCATGAGGCTTATAGATGCACCAGGTCACACAAAGAGTTAGGGAAGACCAGGCCTCCCATTAACACTTGTATGTCACGAACTTTCGAGGATCGACTCTCTTGGTTGGTAAGTCTTCATAATTGATCATTGAACAATCCTCACCAATCAGCCTCTCCATGTATCGACAACTTCCTTTTGAAGAAACAACATCCTTGATGAATTTTGTATACTTAGGCATTTCAACCAAGACCTCACGATAATGGAAGATTCACTGAGTATTTTTAAGAGATTCGACACCTTTTCATACTTCTTATCTTCACTCAAAGGGATGTTGTTCTTTCTTGGTGGAAATGGAAGCTTTTGAGATCACTCTCAGAAAAGACTTTCTTGAAGATGCCTTGTGACTTTGTCTTCGAGATCCTTCCACGAGCAGCTTTTTAATCTTTTTATTAGTCGAGGATAAGCCTCGACTTCCATGATTCTTCACTCCTCGAGGATCGGCAACTGAGGACTTCGGCTTTTCACCTCTCGGGGATCATCCACTTGAGTTTTCTCTTGCGGCGAGAGGGGTGTAGGTGCTCGGCTTCCCCTCGCTGCCTATCTCTGGCGGGGAGGGGCAAGTGGTTTCCACTGGTGGGAAGGACCACTAACTTGAGTACCGCTTCTTAAATTCATTATCTTGGCCTCCTCTCTACCGTATGGAATTGAAGTGCGAGTCGATACATTGGCCATTGTTCAAGTCGGCTGAAACAACGTGACCGCCCTTTGATTTTTTCGGTGGCTGGCGGTTTACTGGGGTCTTGAAGCTAAGCTGCTCGGCCCGGTTGCCCAATTTGTCTCTCAAGGTTCTTATTTGCACTCATCAAGAGTTGGATACTTTTATTTTGCTCCTCCAATTTAGCTTCAAGATTGTTAGATTGGGAGGGCCTTGAGAGTTTTGGAAATTTTGAGAATAAATTTGGCGAGGGCCGACTTTGGATAGCGAGGATTAGAATTGGCGGGCCAATTGCAGATTGAACTTTGATTAGAATTGGAAAAATTATTATTTTGGTTACGAGGAAAACCAGGGTTTCGATTTTGATTACGATGGAAATTAGAATTCGGATTGAAACTTGAAGATTGATTGAACCCTTGGTTTTGGAGATTATTACGGCCAAAAATTGATTAAACCTTTGATTGTTACGGCCATAGAATGCATTTACTTGACGTACGTCCGTTCATAGGGCGAGAATCTAGATGTGTCCCCATATTGTCACGAGTTTTGACATGTGACCTGATTATACTGTCCATAATCATGAACATCATTCACTTGATAAGGTGCAGGGAGATTGAATTGACACTGGCCAATCATGTGGCCAGTCTGACAGCAGCTCTCACAATATAGAACCTGAGGGTTACGTGGAAAGGAAGAAGTTTGATTCATCGATTGAAACTTGAGAAGTTGCCATGCAGCCTGCGGCATGGCGATCAAACTTGCATGTTTACCTCCTCGACCTTGGGAAGCCGATGAGGTGCTTGAATTGCTTGATAAGAGGGGGCGTAGTTATATTTGGCAATGTCCTCGAACAGTGCCCACCCCTCATCAGGCGTTTTCTTCAAAAACGCCCCACGGATGAACTATTGACCATGCCTTTTGTAAGCTCGGTCAATCCACTAAAAAAGTGTTGACTTGCCTTTCCAATGGCAAGCCATGGTGAGGACACTTTCTAAGCGAGAGACTTGAATCTTTTCCAACACTCGAAAAGGATTCATTCTCTTTACGGTAGAAAGTGAATATCTCATTTAAACATTGGGCCGTTTTGAAGGTGGGAAGTATTGACTCAAGAACTCTTTTTTTGAGTTCAGCCCAAGTATTTATAGATTCGGCGGGAGAGAGCTATACCACTCCTTATCTTCTCCATTCAATGAAAATGGAAAGAGTTTGATTTAATGGCGTCCTCACTTACTCCTTGGATGCGTGTGGTGCGCATATCTCAAGAATGTATAAAAGTGAGTGTTCGGATTTTGATTTGAAATCCGTGGAAAATTGATGCATCTTTGCATCATCCCGAATGAGGCCAGGCTTTAGCTCGAAGGTCGAGCATTAATGGCGGTAGGATGATAGCCGGGTTATTTGTATTGCGCCAGGCATGGCGTAGTGCTGCCAGCATCGTCTATCATTAGCGACCATTATTACAAATTCGTGATTTCCTATGCTAAGCGATCCTCGAGAACTTGCTAGGCTCATGCGCGAGAACATGAGAATGGAAAATCCGCTGTTTGGCGGACTACGGTTCACTCGGGTCGAGGGGTGTATAATGCGGTCCCTTTTGACTCGAGTTTGCATAAAATGGACCAACAACAAGTGAAAGAAAACTAAAAACTAAGAAATTAAAAGCCTAAACTAAAAATTAAAGCCTAATAAAAGAAATGAAAAGAAAAAGAAAAAGAAACAAAATTATTGAAGAAAAAAGAGGACCAGGACGGACGTCAAAGGTTTTGACGGGCGTCGGATGGAATTTAGGCTGGGCGGGCATTTGGCTATCAAGCGGCACAAATGCGTAGAAGCGAAGACTTGGGCGGGCGTCGAAACCTATGGGCCTTCGTCTAAGTGAGCAAAAGCAGTTCATGATTGAAAATTTTCCAGCAAGCGGGCGTCCAAATGTCCAGGCGCCCGTTTGGAAAGCGGAAAAAACAAACGAGCGAAGAGATAGCGAGAAAAGAAAGGGAAGAAGAAAAGCGAATCTGAAAGAGAAGCAGATAGAAAGTAAAAACTAATCACAAGGGAACTACAAAGGAAGACCTTAAACCTAAACTAAAACCCTAATTACCTAATTAAAAATCTACCTAAAACATGAACAAAAGCGATTAAACACAAAAAAAAACAAAAACTAGGCAACCGTCCGGTTCCCGGACATGGCGCCAATAACTTGTCTCGGATTTTATTTAAGCAAAACAAACAAGTAATAAAAATAATCCGGATTACCCAAGTGCAGGGATCGTAGTATAGAGGTTAATACCGGAGTCGAATCACAGGGAATCGGGGTATCTAGTTCGTTAATTTTCCTAAGATTCATGCCATTATTATTAAAACCTAAAATAACAAAGCGAAAAGTAAGTGGAATGAGAATTTATCGGGTCCAAAGCCAGGAAAGATCGTTGCGAACATAACTAAACTATAAACGAGAAAAAAAACATAAAACAAAGATACATGGAGTCAAACAATATGCAAATCAAGTGATTTCAATCCAAGTTCATCTCATGATTTTAATTCAATATTGTGGTTTCACCTTTACACGAGATCTGAACTCCTAATTCCTTAGTGAATCCGTTTCTCAAGCTATGAATACCTAATCTCTTAGTGAATTCAATTATCGATCTCTCCTCTCTCGAATGTTGAGACCAATTTCATACAAAAGCGAAGGTGTAGATTCAAGTTAACTCTCGTATTTTAGAATCTAGCAACCTAGATAATTAACCAATTAATTTGTCACGAATTAACGATTAAGGATCCTATCTTTCTATGGTGATCTAGCCTAACAGCGATTCTCATCAACGTTAGACAACAATTAGCAACCAATCTCTCGATCTAGTCACACAATAGCATCATAAATCATAGGAAGATACAAAACAAATCAAAGATCATAAGAATAAACAAAGGATTGAATAAATTAGAAGATAAACTCACATAGTTTGGTACAATGGATGATCTCCATGAATCAACAAGCGAAAATAAAAGCATCTAATCTAACCGGATCACCCGAGCACAAGGCTCGGGTGATCGCTATAAAACCTCGAAGTGCGGCTGCTGTGTGTATTTGGTGTATAAAAATCTGATCATCAAATAGGGTTGGGGCGCAGCTGTTTAAATAGGGAAAGTAAGTCGGCTAGGTCAAAAGCGGGGTGACGCGCGTGCAGCCGATGGGCGCCCGTCGGTCGTTGAACTTCGAGTCGGGCGAGTCTTGGCGAGACTCCCATTCTCTGTTAAATTGGACGCTCGTCCAGCAATGTTGGCAAGACTCAGAATCAAATATCTCCTCCTGGACGCCCGTTTGACATAGTGGACGCCCGTCCACTAGACGGGACAGGCCTTGATTCGGTGTCGATCAAATCTTGATTTTCTCATCTTTATCTCTTCTCCATCATATGAATCCGTTCTTGCACCACTTTGAATCCTCTTTTTAGCTCGAAAATGTATATCTACAAGGGGGTAAAAACATGCAAACTGTAGAAATATATATATAGATAGAAAATGACTAATAAACCACATAAATAGGAGAAAAACAATTTTCTCAAACTTTTCGAAGACGAAGAGGATGAGGTACGTACAAAGGTACAAAACCTTATATTAAGTGTTCCTATTGTCATAAACCTGGACATCAAGTAAATGATGCGGGGATAAATATCCAGAGAAAAGACCCCAAGTAAATTTGGTGCATGAAAATACGGATAAAAATGTTGAAACCTTATTACTTGCCTCTAATGAAAATGTGGATAATATTTGGTATTTATATAGTGGGGCTAGTTGGCACATGATACGTAATAAAAAATTGTTCTCACGTCTTATTGAATCTAATTATGGACAAGTTACAATTGGAGATGCTAAGTCGTATAAAATACAAGGCGTTGGAGAAATTTCTTTTAAAAGAAGAACTGTAAAATTTGAAAAAATGTCCAAGGTATATTTTGTTCTAGGTTTACAAAGTAATTTATTAAGTGTTGGACATTTGATGAAGAAAGGCATTGATATTCGTTTTATTGATAATACACGTACCATGAAGAAGAAAAATCAACTGATTGCAGTTATCGGTTTGAGCTCAAATAATTTATTTCCACTCAAACTTGATGTTTTAAGTGATACTTGTTATCTTACTGCTAAGGAAGAAACTCCTTGAGCTGTGGCATGACAGATTTGGACATCTAAATTTCCGTAGTTTGAAGGAAATGTGCAGCAAAAATATTGTGAAAGGACTTCCAAAAATACATGATGAAGCAGAAGAGATTAATGCATAAATCATATTTTCTTTGCATTTTTGCTGCAAAGATCCGATAACATATCTGAAGCATCAAAAGATAGAAAATGGATTCAAGCCATGAAAGAAGAGATTGATGCAATTGAAAAGAATGGTACATGAGAGCTCACGGAGTTACCATCACATAAGTCACCAATTGGTGTGAAATGGATTTACAAAACAAAGACTAATCAGATGGCTCCATCAACAAATTCAAAGCATGATTAGTTGAGAAATGATACAAGCAAAGAGAATGTGAAGATTTTAATGAGGTATTTGCTCCTGTTTCAAGACTCGATAATATTCGATTACTTATTTCTATTGCAGCTCAAAATGGTTGGAAATTATTTCATATGGATGTAAAATCATGTTTTTTGAATGCCTTTCTTCGAGAAGAAAGTCATCTAGATAAGCCTCTGGGATTTGTTAAGAAAGGTGAAGAAGGAAAAGTTTACAAACTTAAAAAGGAGTTATACGGACTGAGTCAATCACCTCGTGCTTGGTATGGACGAATTAATGACTATTTCCTAAGTTGTGGTTTTGAAAGGTGTCCTTATGAACACACACATTATATTAAAATAAATTCCCAAGGTGGCTTTATGATGGTAATCTTATATGTTCACGACTTAATTTTCGCGGGAGATGATTTGAGCATGTTGCAAGAATTTAAAGTTTCAATGATGTTTGAGTTTGAGATGATGATTTTGGTGAGTTGCACTATTTTCATGGGATAAATGTTCAACAATTAAAGGACGGAAGTTTTATTTCTCAAGAAAAACTCAAATTTTAAAGAAATTCAAGATGGAGCATGCGAATCCTGTATCGACTCCATGCATTACAGGTTTGAAGTTGAGTAAAAATGGTGATGGGAAATTAGTGAATCCAACTATGTTTCGAAGCTTGATTGGAAATTTTGATATATCTTACCGCTACTAGACCCGATATTATGCTTGCGGTAAGTTTGGTTAGTAGGTTTATGGAGAAACCTTATTCCAATCTTTGGGGGGCTGAAAAAAGAATTTTGAGATATATTAAAGGAACAATTGATCATGGAATTCTTTATGAAGCACATGTTCCTCTAAAACTTCTTGGCTATACCGATAGTGATCTCGGTGGAAGTACTGATGATTCTAAGAGCACTTCTGGCTATGGCTTTAATCTTGGAAGTGGGGAGATTTCATGGAGTTCTAAAAAGTAACCGATTGTCACACAGTCACTACGGAATCCGAATATATTGCGGTGTCTTCAGCAGCATGTCAAGCTATATGGTTAAGAGGAATTCTGGAAAGTTTGAATTTCAATCAACATGGTCACACGTTATTATATTGTGATAATACTTCAACCATTTCAGTATCAAAACATCCCGTTTTGCATGGAAGAACGAAACACATATGCCTTTGCTTTCACTTTCTAAGAGAACTTGTGAATGAAGGAGAAATCAACCTTGAATATTGCAAAAGTGATGAACAACTAGCCGACGTGTTTACAAAATCTCTTGGAGGACCTATGTTTGCAAGAAATGTCGCCGCGTTGGGAGTTAGAAGCAAATTCAATTTACGAGAGGCATTGTCGTGCTAAATAGAATTTTTATTATTAAGATAATAATGTGCCTTTTATGTTATGGAAAATGTAAAGGTTTTATAAGAATTGTAAAGGCAATTCTAGAAAGAGGAAAATAAATGAAGGGAGAATTATCCATGAACTAGTATAAATAGTTATGTTTGTCAAGAAGCAATGTATGCGAAAAAGTCTCATGAAGAATCAAAGTTAAAGTTGATATCTATTTCAAAATAATATATCTTTAGTTCTTTCAAAGAAAGTGTGTTAAAAGTTGCGAAGCAAATAACAAACTTTATGCCCTAATTTTATTTAGCATTAAAATAGCAGAGGTTTATGCAAAATTACAGAATCAAATACCTCCAAAAATCTTCAATAGTAGAGAAGGTGTAGATGGGGTGAATAGAGCTACCCGATGCAGCTTGCTTAGATTTAGCAGATGGACTATAGAACCAGAACGTCCACGAGTGCTCTAACAAATGCGGTGTTCTTTGTAACAATTATTGTTAGCTTTTGTGGATCAACCATGGAAGCGGAAGAATCAGATTCTTCTTCAAAATCATCAAGATCTCTCCTTCTTCAATTAATCCCTTCTTAACATTCGATTCTCTGGTTATTTTATTCCTCTGCTATCGGTTTCTCCTTACCAATAATTTTTATTGATAATTTTTTTGAATTCTTTGCTATATAGAATGAATTGGGGAGATAATAATGCTGAATGCCGTTCGATTAGATTGTGAAATGTTTTTCGGCAATGAGGTAGAACAAGTATAATTGAAAGTAAGGGTAAAATGGTCTATAAGGAATATTTGTCGTTATTGAAACTAAAAAAGGAAGTGTGGATTAAAACATAATTATGTAGTAAAAACTAGATTATTCCCTAATTTTCTCTAATTTTTATGTGTATCAAATCTAGCAAAATGTATTTTATAAAAAGACAAGATGATGTGTGAAAAGTGTAAAATATAAAACACAAACTCTTGTATTCTCTTTCTTTTTCTCTATTTCTCTTCTGAGACGCTTAACAATATATATATATATATATATACTAGTAGGAAACCCGTGCGATGCACGGAAAACGTTATACTTAAAAAGTAAACATCGAAGGAAAATAAAATGTTATGAAAAAATGTTGTGTTTAAACAAACTAACATATAAAAAAAATGATTTTATTCATAAAAAACATAGAAAAAATTTAATTTGTGCAATAATGAAAAAAAAGTCTAATCTAACATAAATGTATACGACACTAGTTCAAAACCCATCGATGCATGCGGTGAAGTGTAAAATTTTAAAATTATAAATAGTGTACCTATATGAATACTGCAATTATCCACTAGAATTCATAAGGCATCAAATTATAATAGCAATTGCAAACATTAAATTGCCAAGTGGAGGTAAATAAAAATTATATAGAAACATTTCTCCGACATGAGAAAAATTCATTAACATCCCACTCGATTTGCCTCCAATAGCATCTACAACCAAAGGATACCAATTGTTACAATTTTCTCTTATCGATTAATCATGAATCATTCACATCATAAAAGCAGTTCATTTCAAAATATACATGTCTATTTCCACAAAAACCAAGCAATAAAATAACATAAATGGTACGTAAATACTAAACACCAAGGGTATTAGAATAACATATAGGATACAATCAAAAGAATCAAGAAGCTATATATATATATATAGAAGACACGAGCACCAAAGCTTATTGCTAAATCATATCCTTAATAGAAAACATTTAAGAAGTAATTGAGTCACATGGCAAAGAAAAGAAAATGTGATTTGACAAATTAAGTCAAATGAACCAATTCTTCAATGCTTCTTGAAGAAGAGGTACTTTAAACAATTATAAAAACAACGGAAAACCCCACAAAGGTAGTAAGGGGATAAGTTGACGGAGTCAACTTAAGGACGACAAATCCAGCAGAACAAAAAGAGTAACTTTGTGCAATATTTTGATTTAAGAAAAAAGAAATTCATTTCAAAATTGAACTGGGTCATGCAATCCAAAAGTGAACAAAGTAGAGATCATGTTTGAAGGATATATAAGAAATGTCTGCTATAATGGTTGGAAGTGCAAATGGTTGATAAACATACCTTGACGTCAATTAATATAATGGCTTGATCTCATTCGACCACATGAATTCTGCACATTAATAAAGAGAACATGCAAGTGTTAGAGCTACTAAAGGAAGTTAGAAACTCATATAATTAATTAGAAGCAACATCTTCTTACCAATCTTTGCCTTATGTATCAATGGCATTTAGAAACAAACATAAAGCGAAGTTATGCGTGCTTCTCTTTTGGACATACACTCATGACCATTAAGAAACACTTTGAATCTGCACAACTTCAAATTGAGATTTTTATCCCGGGCCACGGCAACACATCTGTGATGAAAGGAAACTTTATTATCACTATATATGCATATTCACTCGACTTGAGGCTTCCCAAAACACTTGTTGATTCATAAGTACACCTAAAACATTGTCATATACCAAGCAGAAGAAAATGGAAAAATAGGTTCAACTACATCACAGAGGGTACAAAATGTGACAAAAGATTTGAAGGGAATGCGGATGAAAATGATGAATATATTTTGAGGATAAGAGAAGAAGAAAGCTGCATAGTCAATCCTCTACACAACAAATAAATAGAATAGGGATTTCAAACCTTATATAAAGAGTAAATAGATCAAAAGCAGATGAAGATGTAAGTTAGATTAGCATCTTAATAAGTGTCCTAAATGATGCTTCCTCTATGTGTTTTACGTGACCTCAAATTTACGAACAACCATAAGATGATATAAACGATGAAATTTTAACACACCTACCCCATGTGTGTACTTACCAACACATGCCCAACTGTAACATGCAGCAGTAGCTGCCAATCCAGCGAAATTTAAATCCAGTAACACCAATTTCACTATAAATTACGATGTCACCAAAAAGCTAAAACTTTGAAAAAGAGGCATAATTTACATGTTAATGCATTGTAACGTTAAACATACAATTAGCTTCAGCTTTTAGCTTATTAATCTTATGAAGAGATTTTGGCAGGACAATCAGCTTCCTACTCAGAAATACTGCAAGAATGTGAAACAATTATGATAACCAAATTTGAGATAATCGTGAGTTATGCAATTGTGATGTAATCAGGGCTTCTGCTAGTCATGTAAATTTTCCGGATATCGTTACTTATGCATCTGCAAAAACAGTAAAGCTGATAGTTTAATTCCATCCACAAAATGACAATATAAAAAAGATGAACATATAAAAGACCTTCAGCTGAATTATCACATCAAAGAGTCATTTACTGCAACGAAGTGCACGGAACATAAAAGTTTGGTAGATTGAGAGGCTAATTTAGATAAAGTGCACATATCGTATATGAAATTAGAGATAAAATAAGCAGAATGTCGGTAACGAAAAAACGATAAAAGAAAAGCAAATTTAAATCAGTCAAAGTAGCAAAATCCAGAAGGACAACGCTAATCTACATGTCTCACACCTTAGCGAGTCCTCCGAGGTCGCAAGACCAAGGTCATCGTTGCTAGAGTTCAATCGATGAACCGGATCACTGTTTCTGTAGGCGCTAACCCATTTCCTGCAAGGAATGATGAAAGTGAAATCAGGTGTCAACAAAAGAAAAAATGATTAAACATAGCAAGTCGGTTGAATTTTATTTAAGCAAACAAAAAGTAGAAAAAATGGGAAGGAAAATGGTGTTTAGCTCTCCTCGACAATCTCCATACAAATCTGTGGATATGCAACGGGTTTTCTGCAATTATGTGATAGAGTAGCATAAAGCAGACGATAAAATGGGGTGACATGGGATTGGCGGTTCCGTGAAAGGTATGTGAATGGAGATGATGGAGAAGCGTGGGGATAATTTTTTTCTACGGTGGTTTTTTTCTGATTGGATCATGGAAGCGGGTCAATTGGCCAAAGCGGGTAATTTGGCGGTTATTTGCTTGAAAATATATAATAAGATATATACTAGTTAGTTGTTTCATGTATGCGTTGCACACGTTTGCCCTCGTTTTGTAGTTATTAAATTTTAGTTTTGTTTGCATGCGTTTTCTGTTGCATTGTGTAATATACATAACATTTTTTATCCTTAGTAATTAAATATGTACATGTTTGTTTGAGTAGTAAGTTTGTTGGTTGTTACAAAAGTGTTGCTTCTTTCGTAGTTACAAAATTGTTCTATCTTTGCGCGGCCTTTGAGTGCACCTTTTTGTTTTTTTCGTTTTGGTGCTTGTGTGCTTTCAAAAGTCATCTACTACTTCTTAGCTTTGTGTAGTTCCATAACGTTATGGTTTTGGTGGGAACTCAGCTTGACCTTCTTGTAGTGTGTTTCTTTGTATTTCTTGTGCCGTTGTTTTTGGTCGCTTCCCTTCACTTTTTTATGAGTGAGAAATGTTGTGAAAGGACGATTAGTAATCTAATTTATTGTAGTTGTAGTCGTACTTTGCTGTGGTAGTGTGTGTGATATTTGGGTAGATGTTTACTTGGAGTGCTTCCGATTTACATCTTTGTATATCTTAGGGTCTTTTGGAGTGATGTCATTGGATGTGACTCATCCGACTTTACGATGGTGTGTCTGGTTTTGTGATCCATGTACTGCTTTGTTGATGGTATGACTGTTGCTGCTATGATCATGGTATTGAGGTCCTTGTTGATTGTTGCTAGTAAACTCTGTATTTCCTGCAATGATTTTGGGTGGGTTAGTGTGTGTTTTTGGTTATTGCTGATGCATTGGTAATGTCTGAAATCATTTGTGTAGATCTACACAGCATTGTTAACCATAAGAACTTTTGTGTTAATGACGAAATACTAAAAATTGCAAACTAAGTGCGACGTAGCACATCGAATCTGACAGGGTTATCATACAAACCCCAGTATGTTAAAAAGTGCAATACTTGAGTGAATTAATAAACCCTAACTGTCCAAAACAAAGTGCCACAGACCACATCTAATGTGCCAGAGAGAGTACACAGATCATTTGTTAAGGTGGGAGAAGTGATGTTATTTGCTAGCTGAAATGATGAATACTGAATTTCCAACATTTTCCTCAACAAAAATTGAGGGATTTTATTTTCAAGCATGATCAAATCTCTGAGAACGGCATTAAGTGAACGAACTGCTAATCTATTTCTGTAAGTGGCTATTGAAGAATTATCACATGAAGAAATGCCGAATCGAATACGCAAATAACCGCACAGAAACCCGAAGGCAAAAACTACCAACTAGAGAAGCCAGAATCAAGAAATACGAAGACAAAGCTATCTAATTCCTATTGACTTCTTATACCTAATAGCCTCAATTTCTAACATGTACACAGGAACCTATACTGCCTTATATGGTGAAGTTTGTCAACAAAATAAGACATTTGTGAGAGTATTTTTATGATAAGTAATACTATTCGATTAAATTGAAGAGTGCGATTACCTACTATATTGATGTGAAGGAAGACAAACTAATTTAACGCATGCAATAAGAGTTGGCATGTGAAAAGAATAGGATAGTTATTTGATTACATCCTTTGTGGATTTAGTCAAATAAGTACTCTTGATGCTCTTTGAATCTTCCAATGTTAGTAAGAAAGAGTTTGAAGAAAGTGAGAATCGTTGCAAAATGTGGAGTGAATACAAGCACAGCAGTTGATGTGTGAACTAAGAAAGAGTAAAAAGCGAACGTAAACTGAATTTAAGTTTTCCTAACTAAGAAGACAATACGAAGATCATTCGGTAAGTGGGAGAAATCTTTGTTATCTCGCTAGCTTTCGAATGATGAATCTTAATTTCAATATTTTCTCAAGAAAAGCAGAGGATTTCATTTTCAAGCATGATCAAATCTCTGAGAATGGCATTATGTGAACGAACAACTAATCTATTTTTGTAAGTGGCTATTGAAGAATTATCACAGGATGAAATGCCGAATCGAATAACCGTTGAGAACCTCTGAATACGAGATGTAGTTGTATGTTTGAAACATAAATAATCTTATAACTGAATGCGCCTATTGTGATTTGTTTACCTCTGGATCTCTTTGATGCATCTGTGTAGCTGTGTTTTTCAGTAATTTCTCTGCAGGTTTGTCGTACATTGTCGCTGATATAATGTCCTTGCCATCGTTGATCAAGCCTTTGTCGGTTTGCACACTGCAATGATTCTTCGTTATGTAATTTGTCTTTGTTGTTGTTGTGTGTTTTCTTTGTTATTCACATAATTTAGGATATTTTAAGATTACCTTGCGCTGCGATTTCGTTTGTCTTGCATATGTGGCATCAAAATTCCTGTCACTAGGGCTTTTGTGAGTTCGGTGCACTTTGGACATGTTGAGTAGAGTATCTGTTGATGGAGTTACGCAATGTACATAGTCCACTTTGGTGTGACTTTCTGCTGAGTGCCTCTGCTTTGTAATTTGTGTTCTTTGTGAGGTTATATTTTCATGCCATTCTAACTCTTTGGCGTAGGATTGTTTAGATATTTACCTCTGTGTGAGTTGACTCTGTGGAATTGGGATGGGTTGTACAACCTCATTCTCTTCTTCTACTTGCTCGAGGTGTGGGTTGTTTGGTGTTTTGGAGCATTTACGATCCCATGCGTGTTGTTTCGATCCTGTGTCTCTCAAAATACCCAAAGTTAGTAGATGTTCGATTAGTTTGCGGGTGTGGTTTGTAGTTTGTTTAGTGTTTGGTTTTATCAAGTTCTTGTTGTCTAGCCTGTTCAAGTCGGGATTGAGCGCAATGTAGGAAAATGGTGCAGTTTGGCGAGCCTCATGCATTAGTTGTTTTGGGTGAGTACATATGTACAAGGGGCATGATTGCTTGTTTGAGTGAGCTGTTTGTTTAATATTACCTGAGTAACTCCCTGCTAGAAGTCTGCTGCAGGCAATGATTGGTAGGTCGTGTCTCTCTTCATATATCTGAGGTCCAATGATTGAGACGAAATCTCCTCAGATTGTGAGTGTCGTACTCTGTAGCTTGTTGTTAGATCGCAAATCATTGAGCGAGGGCAAGGAAGTTATATGAGTGTTAGTGTTTTTGTATTTGTGTGTGTTGTAACTCTGAGGCGGTCTCGCGTATTGGTTGCAAAACGGACTTACTTTTCATTCACGACTGTGAGTTCTTGCAGTGGAGTTTTTTTTCTATTCACTTCCACTTCTCTAGGAGCTTTGATTTCCACCACGACTGCAAGCATATTTGTTTTTAACGGTTAGAAATTGTTAGTCAACATTTAACATATTTAGCTACCGTCTAAGATTGGATTTAAATTCGCACGTTTGTTGTTACAAATATTGTAAATTCTGAAGCATGTATGGAATGTTTATTCAGCCATTGTTAATCAGAGAAGAATTTATTTGTTATCTTTCTCAGTATATTGTCGAGGTGGATTCTTATGGACGGACAAATGAGAGCTAAATCATGTAGTATTAGGACTCTTGTGTGAGTGTGTAATCTGTGAATTGTTTATTATATGTGTAGTTTGACAATGTGTATTTACGGTAGTAGTTCGATTCGCATTTGAAGTTTGTAGACTTACCAAGCGGTTTCTTCGTTCTGCTAGTGCGGCGGTTGGCGAAGAGGAGGGCGGATTGCGACTTTGGATATGGGATTGTTTCTGCTTTGGATTCTTTGATTGGTTGGATGAATGTCGCTTTGTTCAATATCCATTCCCACGGCATTCTCGGGGCATTTGTTGAAAATCCACCTTTATATGCTGTACAGTAGCTCCTCCCACAGTGTATGTTGAGCCAGGAGTGAACATGGAATCTAGTAGCTCTATAGTTTGGTCCCACATTATTCCCTCCACAATAGTTCCCTGTGTGATTTCAAGAACATAAGTAAGTAATTTAGGAAATGATATGCAGAATGGGTGTGTAATTTTAGATAAAGTTTATATGCGTACCTGTGTGTCTTGTAGAAGTACTTTCTGAGTTCGGTCGGCCTTTCTCCCTCTTGTGCAAGTGGGTTTTGCTAGAACCACCACCTTCACCCTCCATTCAGTTGTTGTTGGAAGTACTTCAATGATGTTCTTGCTTGGCGGTTTTCTGGCCATGGCTGTGGTGAGGAAGTGTTAGCACTTCTGCATGTGGTAGTAATGGTGTAACGAAGTTAGAAGCATTTGTGCTTTTGTTTTTCTCCATTGGCAAATGTATACAGGTATCCTATGTAATGATACGCAGCGGTGGATAGGTTGCGGTATTATTGTTTCTTACTATTTACTACCTGTGCATTTCATGTTTTGTTTGGTAAAGTTGTATGATACCTAAGGTTCAATATGATTTCTCGTTCTCTGAATGATCTCAGAGAAGACAATATTCTGCGTTTTAGTATCTTGTAATTTATCTGCAAAAGTTGGTGGAGCTATGAGTACTTTTATCAACTCAAATGATCGTACTCTTGATAGAGCTACGTAGAGCTGGCCGTGTGTAAATACAGGTTCACGGAGATATATTCCTACACGTTCTAATGTTTGTCCCTGCGCTTTATTGATAGTCATTGCGTAGCAAAGCCGGATTGGGAACTGGTACCTCTTGAAAGGGACTTCAAATCTTTCACTCTTAGAAGGTTGCAATGGTATCTTATGCAATATTGTGGTTCGACCAGCGTACGGTCCAGTACCTACTTCGACCACGATTGTGTGGGTGTTCAATTCTTTGCAAAGCATCCGAGTTCCATTGCATAGTCCTTCAGTGGGCTGATGTTCCTTAGTAACATTACTGGCGCATTCACTTTCAGTTGTAGCACGTGCGGTGGCAGACTACTGGGGTTCAAATAGTTCAGGAAATCTTCATAATCTGCTTGATTTCGCATGTCAATGGTAGTATCATTACTTATGTATGTTCTTTGATTGCTCTGAACTCTGTTCAGAATAGCAGCATTCATCTCATCTACGCAACTATTTGTGGGAGATAGTAAGGCTCTATTCATCAACATATCTAAGTTATTCTGGAGATCTGTCATATCTGGATATACGAAATCTATTAGAAGCTGAATAGACTGATATTCATCAATGAAGGGAATTGTGATGTCCTTTGGAAGTACTATGTTTCTATTCTCATCCTCTGGTTCTATGCCATTGCCAATTCTTAGGAGATACGTAGCGAAATTTGGATCGTCCATCGATCGCATATTCTCTGTTAGCCGTAAATGTGTTATCTCAGGCCACAGAGGAGAGTGAAATAAGCTTGCATCCAGTTGTTCTTCTCGACTTGCTCCGGAAACGACAGGTAGAACTTGCCGGAAATCCCTACCGAAGACCACAGTCTTGTTTCCAAATGGAAGTTGTGTATCGGTTATATCTTTAAGCATTTCGGCAAATGCCATAATCGCTTCCACAGTGAGCCATCGAGCCTCGTCCCATATAATCAATTTCGCTTTCCGGATAAGCTCTGCGATGGCTGATTGTTTGCTTATGTTAGATGTTTTGTGGGTTTCATCGTGAACCGGTATCTTGAAACGTGAATGTGCCGTTTCTACCTCACCGGAGCATACTGCAGCTACTACTCCCGAGGTTCTTTGTGGCTAGTACAATATTTCCTTCAGACCTCAGAGTGGACATGATTGCCTTGAAGTGATAGGTCTTCCCAGTACCCCCGGGACCATCTACGAAGAATGCCAACGGTTCGTGGTTCATAGCAGCTGTCAGAATTCTATTGTACGCAGTACGTTGTTGTGCGTTAAGTCATTCCACACTGAGGATATCTTCGTTTGATACGACAATGTCTCGTTCACATGAAAATTCCCTACTGAGCCCACTGTCTTTGCACACCAGGTTCGCCACACTACCTAGATGAAAATCCGATAACCTACGTCCCACGCGTCCTAGAATCTGAGATATATCCAACAACGCTTTGCGCTTGATTTGTATATGTTGCATTGCAGACAGTTCATGCGGAGTATGGTAGTTATCACACATAGATAGGTGGTACTTCTCCCAAAGAGTTTGTGGGTTTGATGGTGAGCAGAATACAAGGATGGAAGCAAATAAATGACGTAGTTGGCCAGGCATTTGGTATTCCACAGCCTCTGCAAGGCATTTATCGAGGTCAAAATCACATGCTAGAAGATCTCTTACTAAAGCAGCCTCGCGGAAGGTTACATACAGATGTCCATCATACGTAAGTAAATTAGTGTACAACGATGGAGCTCTGACATGGTTCAACAATAAACGAAGGTAATATCGCTCACCTTCATTTGGTCCTGCGGACACAATACGTCCAATGACCTTGCGTTTCTTTCTTACATTCCACGTACGCCTTGTAGTGTCCCAAGTGAAATATTTAGGAAAATCTTTGTAAAGAAGCTATCGAGATATGGCAGTAGCATCGGTGCGATTCATCTGGAAAAATTGTGTTAGCATGGTTCTCGATAAGAAAGTATTGGAGACGAGGGATTGCAAATCTTGATTCACTGCGAAAGAGATGTAGTGACTGTTAGGAAGATGTAATTGTAGTGCTATCACCGCTGGTTTCATCTCGAATAGATCGAAGGAGTATAGACGCCACGCAGCCTCAGGCGGCCCAACCCAACGACCGCGTTGGTACTCTTCGATCTCATTGTCAGCATTTACAACAGACATACGGAAGGCCACTTTGTCGGGACCTTTGTAGATGTACTTATAGATATACTTAACCATCGTAATTGTCGAGCATTTCTCAATGTTTATGTGGCAGTCGTACTTTTGCAACAAATAAGGATTGTATGGCACAACCCAACGGTTGTCGATCAAGTGTCGACGTACATTACCAGTTAAACCGTTGTCACGATGTCTGTACTGCGGATAGCTGTCATATCCATGTGTGGTTGCCTATTGGAACTCCCGAGGATATCTGTTTTTACATTTGTGATTTTTCATACATGGGCTTCTTGGATTGGCGGTTCCACAGGGACCATGGATCATATGCTTCAGCACTAATCCATACAAATGTGGGTTGAGTATTGGATCTGGTAACTCAGCACTTATGTAGCGATCATATGCTTTAGAATTCATTGGTTTATGCTCTTTTTTTATAATGAGAAGGATGTGTGCGTGGGGTAAACCACGCTTTTGAATCTCGATAGAATATACAAACGCATCGGGTCTCCCAAAGATTTCATCTTGCACAAGATCTTTTTTGAGGAGTTCGAGTTTTGATTTGAAGACTCGACTCAATAGATCAGGTCTGTTTTGTGGCAGTTCGTTGGGAAGCAAGTGCTTTGTAATATCTGACCAAGCGGGGTTGCAGGTCATTGTTAAGAAGAAATCTGGTTTTCCGAACTGTTGCACCAACGCCATAGCGTCCATGTACCTCTTCCTCATATCACGCGGACCACCCACGAAAAAAGGAGGAAGGATTAACTTCTTACCCATGTTAGACGCAGAACTGTGGCCGGAGGCTAGGCCATCAATCAATCCTTGGAAGCACTCAGTACGTATTTCTTTCTGTTGTTTATAATAATACTCCAAACGTATGGTTTCAATCTTTACGAACATATCGACTATGTACTGTTGCAACAACCTTCCGCTGTGCAACCGCATTGATTTATCTCCAGTGCGCATTTGGAGCTTGTAGCAATAGTATTGTCTGCACGATACTACATTCCGCTTGCGTACAGCAAACCTAAGTACTATAGAACATAGAACAACGAGGATTGTTGGAATCACGAAACAACGCAAGAGCTGCAGCTCAGGAACATGAAGTTTTACTTTCATCTTCCTGGAAAATAAGCTGCGCTGCGTTCGTGATGTTCGAAGGTAGAAGTGGTAGACACATTTTGCAGTTGCGGTTTTGCCTGCGCATGTTGGGCGCAAGCTTCTCGATACCATGATGCCATCCTGCCTCTCCCCTTGTGAACAACAGAGGATATGCAAGCGAGTCATAGCAAGCATGGTTATGGCATATTTTGCGCGGTGTAGTATTCTCGGAGTATATTTGGATGTGACACTGAGGATTCAAAGATACCTCATCTGCAATACAGATAATCCCTGCGACCTCGGTGCACGTAGGTTCGTTGAACACTCTTTGATCAAGTTTAGGATTAGCTACTAAGTATAGTTGGTAGTTGTCTAAAGAGTGTAGATCCTTTAGTTGTCGTAGAAACATAACGTAAGGATTGCGAGAAAGGATATCCATCAGTCTGATCATGATGTTTCTTGAGAAGCGCTCAGAAACTTTCAAACGTTCATCATGCTCTGTCTGAGGATCGTAGAAATAAAGCTGAATACCAGTTGGCGATTCAGCTCCATGTTTCAGAGGATTAAGAAAATGGTGGATCTTACCTTGGACCTTGAAAATATAAATGCCTTGCTGATTTTTTAGTAGATCGTTATCCTTTCGAGCAGAGAAAGTAGTAAAAGCTAGGCTGTTATTGTACGTTCGGACATACTTTTGGAAAGCGTTGCACTCGGGGTCACTCCCGGTGAATAGGTCAGACAAAACCTGAGGCATCTCAGGCATTGCTAAGCTGATTTCTCCCTCAGAACAGCAGAAAAAAGGTGGTTCGTGGAAGAAACGAAGAGCACGACAGTATTCACAGGTAGGTGCCTCAGGAAACGTCGTGCTTAGTTCGTCAGACATGACAAATGCAGAGCTGCTACATAGCATGGTGGCACGCATTTCAGCTCGTGCATTCGCAGAAGGATATGAATAAGGATTGACATATGCTTTACGAGATTGAGTTTCACAAGGCGTACAACTCGCAGTAGTCGAAGATGTGTTCTGGACATTGACATTGGAAGTAGCAGAAGAAGCAACATTAGAGCTTGCATTCGAAGAAGCAGCTGTATTCTTGCGAGCTGCATACTGAGCTCGGCGGCGTTGAAGGAAAGAATCTTTGTCAGCTTCAGTCATTGCAGCGTAAGACCTTCGTCTCTTCTCATTAACGAGAGCACGCCTCTCAGTGTCCATGCAGTAGCAATAGGAAATAATAGCTACAGCGGAACGAAGGGGCAGAGCAACAGAAATTCTGACAGGATTAGTCGTACGACATCCCGGGGAAAATAGAAAACAATAGTGGAGCAGTCAGGTCATCTCCATCTGAACGAAGTGTTCAGAAATTGAGAATGCCAGTAACCACGAAAAGATTTAACGAGACAATGTATAGCAGTTAAATATTCCACGAAGTTCGGCTGTAGATAAAGAGAAATAAGTACGGGAGAATGTACGGCGAACGAAGACAAAGCTATCTAAGTCCTATTGACTTCTTATACCTAATAGCCTCAATTTCTAACATGTACACAGGAACCTATACTGCCTTATATGGTGAAGTTTGTCAACAAAATAAGACATTTGACAGGAGTATTTTTTATGATAAGTAATACTATTCAGTTAAATTGAAGAGTGCAGTTACCTACTATGTTTATGTGAAGGAAAACAAACTAATTTAACGCATGCAATAAGAGTTGGCATGTCAAAAGAATAGACGATTATTTGAGTGCACTCGCCTTTGTGGATTTAGTCAAATTAGTACTCTTGATGCTCTGAATCTTCCAATGTTAGTAAGCATTGTCCACTTTTATCAAAGTAATGATCTTTATACTTACGGCTCTTTCGAAAGCGGTGAAAATGTGACAATATGTGTCTTTGTAAATATAGTTATCAATGTCCGACAATGTTTCCTACAATGGACTTCATGAAAACCGTTCGGAAAAATTCAGATTTCATAATAATTGTCATGCACTCTCTAGTAATGAAAGAAACTTGCTTCAAAAAAATTGTGATAGCCAAGCAAATCGATATTACAACATAACAATATTCTCACCATGACCCTATCAAGCGATATTCAGAGAGAAAACAATAAATTAAACTCGATTCAAAGTCCATCCATTTCTCAGGTAAAAAACGACCAACTCAACCAATTCTTTACAATATAATTTCTATGCAAAATCAGAAACAAATTATCTGCATCTCTAGCATATACAAGCAAGACATCGCATTCCCAGGAGAAATTTAAAATAAAAAAAGCTTATAAAGATAAAGAAAAGAGGAAGCAAACCTATTAAAAGCGTCGACACCAAATTGTCTGAAATTAGCAACCCCCTGCAAAAAGAGCACCACAAAGAGAAATGCAAACTGAGCATCACGCTGCGAATAATGAGGGAAGAAAGTTAGCCCATAACGAACATTCAGCGATTGGATTAGAAGCACAAAATTAAGCCAGACCTCACCTGAGGAAGACGAGAATTGATAAGCTTCAAAGAACCTGAAGAATGGCAGAAACACTTCGAATGGCAGATAGGAACACCGTTTATCATAGTAGTGGAGAACGCGACTGTGATGACCACATTGGATGTTGAAGGCGGTGGTGGGAACGCCGGATCGGATCGAGGATTGAGGAGGCGGGTTGGGAAGAGTAATTGAGAGGGTAAGAAATGACAAATTCGACGTTAAGAATTCATATATTAACGCATTTAAAAGGTAAGATATATATATATATATATATATATATATATATATATATATATATATATATATATATATATATATATGAAGAGAGTTTGAGAATGTGTTAACACAAGAGTAAACTTCAACTTATCTTTTATTCATTGATAATGAAGGAGTATAAATAGATACAATTTGGAAAGAGACTAGCTAGCTAGCTAGGCCACTTGAGTATGTAGATGTGGTATGCACAAAAGCAAAAAGTAAAAGTACAATCTATGTCTATGTCTATGACATAAAGTAAACTAGAGTTTGACATATTAATTGTTTATATGTATCACAATTAATATGTCTTTACAAATAAATAAAGTGTACAAATAAAGTTATGCCACGACATAGTCTGCTTTGTGATCATGAGGATCGTGATCTGCCGATCACCTCTTGAGCCTCAAGAGCAGAGCTTTGAGTGATATATTTCACACACCCTCAAAATGGGCGTATATATTGATGCGACCAAGTTTGCTACTTAATCTATTTGAACGTAAGAGGTGGAATAGCCTTGGTAAGAATATCGACATTTTGATCTTCCGAGGAACATACCTGGAGTTGAATAATCTTGGCATCAATCTTCTCCTTGAGAAAGTGTCTGTCACAATGTCCACATGTTTTGTTTTGTCATGATGGTGGATCCTCTGCCATGCATAGTCTTTGAGTTATTATCACAACAGAGTGTGATAGGTTCTTTGAATAGGTTCTTTGAAGTTGATGAAGTACTCTTTTGAGCCAAAGAGCTTCACAAATGCCTAAAACAAGTGCCACGAGTTCACCCAAAGATCTGCTCTAGACATGATGAGGTTGTTTCTTGCTCCTCCAAGTAACAAGATTGCCCCATACATAGGAACAATAGCCTGTGGTAGACCTTCTATCTATGTGGCATCCAGCCCAATCAAGATCGAGTATAGACCTTGATGGATCTATCAATGAGACTTGGTGAAGTGTAACCCTTGGCCGAGTGGACTTCAAATACCGCATGAGATTCTATTCACTTTGCATCCCAATGTTGCTCAAGAGGGCAATGCATGAATCAAGCTAACTGGATCGACACCATATGCAATATCCGGTCTTGTATGGGATAGGTAGATGAGTTTCCTACAATTCTTTGATATTGTTCCTTTCTTACAAAGAATGTCACCATGTAGCAGGTATGACCTGGGGTCTACTGGGGATACAAACGAGTTTGCACCCCAAAGATGCCGTTTCTTTCAAAGAGTCCAGACATATTTCCTTTGGGAGACTCGAGATTCCTTTGATGTTTCTAGCTACTTCCATGCCAAGAAAATACTTAAGTAAACCCAAGTCTTTAACCTGAAATACCTTTGCCAGCAATTCTTTCAAGTGTTGGATCTCAGCAGAGTCATCTCCAGTAAGGATGATATCATCCACATAGACAATAAGAATAGACCTCTTTGGTTGGTTGTCTTGATGAACATAGTGTGATCAGAATTGCATTGGTGATATCCAGCAGACTTTGACCACGCTTGTTAATTTTCCAAACCATGCCATTGGTGATTGCTTGAGCCATATAGAGATTTCCTCAGTTTGCACACCTTGCCTTGAGTATGAGGATTGATAAAACCAGGAGGTATAGTCATATAAACCTCCTCAGTAAGGTCCCCATTTAGAAAAGCATTTTTGATGTCCAATTGATGAAGAGGCCAGTCAAGTTGGACAATAGAGAAATTAGTACTGACAAAGGTGTTGAGCTTTGCCTTTGGTGCAAAAGTTTCTTTATAGTCAATGCCATAAGTTTGAGTGAATCCACGGCTACCAATCGGCTTTGTACTTGTCAATAGTGCCATCAGCAAAGTGTATTTGATAGTGAATAACCATTTGCGGTGATTGCCTTCTTGCCTTTTGGAAGAGTTGTGAGATCCCAAGTATGATTATCGAGGAGGCGATCATCTCTCTGCTTTTAACAATGACCTTCCACTTATCATTTTGAAGGGCCTCTGAATATTTCTAGGGATAGAGTGAGAGTCCAGTCTGTGTAAACATGGCAAAGGCAGGAGACAACTCGATCATAAGATAAATAAGAATGAATAGAATGATCGGTGCATGATCTTTTCCCTTTCCTTAGAGCAATAGGTCATCTATCCACTTGTGAGATCTGCGAGAGTCAATAAGTCGAGGTCAAAGGAGACTGTTCGATGAGGGGGCCGAGGTTCAGTTCAAGTGAGGCTCTGGGTCGATGAGACTCTTGTTCAGGAGGTTGCCGAGAAGTATTAGGTTTGTAGAGAGTCGTAGGGTCACCAAGTTCGATCTGCTAAGGATCGATGAGGTTCTTTGAGGGTTAAGAGTTTCTTGAGGAAGGGGTTTAGGTCAATTTCAATCGTGTTTCCATCGGTGAATGGCTCAAGAGGTTTCTTTGTAATAAGGGGTCCTTTCAAAGAATTTTACATCCATAGAATTGTAAAATTTCTTTTCAATAGGGAATAACACTTGTAACCTTTTCTCGCCCTTTGCATAACCTAGGAAAATGCACTTGTGAGCTTTAGGATCAAGTTTATACTGTGTTGAGCATGGATATACACAAACACAAGACAACCAAAGATCTTTGGAGGCAATCGGGAAACAAGATGATGGCAGGAGTGTGTGGTCGTAGGGTTTGGAGTGGAGTTTTGAAACCTAACACTCTGCTGGGAAGTCTGTTGAGTAAATAAGTTGCGGTCAGAGAGCTTCACCCCACATATATTTAGGAACATGTGTGGTGAACATGATTGATCTGGCCATTTCAAGAGTGCTGTTCTTTCTCTCAAAGAACCCCATTCTGTTTGAGGTGTTTCCACACAACTACTTGATATGAACAATTCCTCTATCTCGTCAAGAAGGTACTTGAGATTAGACTCATAGTATTCTAGAGCATTATCAGTCTTTAAGATCTTGACCTTAGTATCAAATTGAGTGGAGACCATATGATAAAATTCTTGAAAGATATGACCAACTCAGATTTGTCTTTCATTAAAAACCCAAGTGTTCTGGTATGATCATCAATAAAGGTGACAAACCACCTTTTCCTG
Source organism: Gentiana macrophylla (assembly GCA_026214975.1). Classification (NCBI taxonomy): domain Eukaryota; kingdom Viridiplantae; phylum Streptophyta; class Magnoliopsida; order Gentianales; family Gentianaceae; genus Gentiana; species Gentiana macrophylla. The sequence goes on from CM047812.1 coordinate 43,472,884, forward strand.
TTATACTTTTCACCCTAGAGGTCCCACACATCACTTTGTGTATTAAGGTGAAGGGTGAGGAATGTAAATGAGGTAACTTAGCATACATGCATTTTGTAAGTTTAGCAAATTGACAAATATCACATTGAAGGTCATTCAGATTACATCCTTTAAACAATTCAGAGTTAAAGATTTTAAGTAACCAAAACTTGGATGTCCTAATCTATAATGCCATAACATGATATTGTCTAAAGTCCGGGAGCAAAGGTCTTGAGGCAGATTCAGTCTTGATCTTGTCTTCAAAGAGGTTGACGAGAAACAATCCAAATAAGGTTTAGCCTTCCCAATCACTTCCTGTGAAGTAGGATCTGGAATGTGCACCGATTTTCCTTAAAAACAACAAGTCCAATTCAAATCTTTAGTGAGTCTAATGGATGATATAAGATTGCGAGTCTAAGTTTGGAACAAATAGGACATCCTGTAGGCATATCTTATTAGTGAGTTTAACATTTCCAACACCTTTTGCACGAGAGATAGATCCATCAAATGATTTTAATGTTATGAATTTGGTGACAAGGCATATAGTTGGTTATAAGGTTTTTATTACTAGTCATATGGGAGGATGCCCAGAATCAACAATCCATGTTTCATTGCTAAGGAAGAGTAGAATTTACTGTATGAGTATGAGTAGCAACATCGGTAGAGTGACTACCTTCCTTTTGTTGATTCAGAAGGCTTTGAATGCAAACAACCGAGCATTCATCTGGTTGTCATTCTCCTCCTCACCGATGTGTATCGCCTTGACTTTCCACGATAGGTTTTGAGGTTTTTGAGGAGTTAGGCTTGCCATGGAGCTTCCAAATAGATTGTCCTTGGTGTGATTTGTGCGTTTGCGGTGATCACGAGCTTTTCCGATTTTCTCGGTGAGGCTTCTTGTATGTCTCAAAGAACCTCTCTGACAGCTTTTCCCGATCGACAGGCAGCACCTTGATAGGGTTGTCGGTAGTGGATTTGAAGCATGACTTTTCTCTACTTTCTTCATGTTTGACCTCGGCAAACATGGATTTGAGATTTGGAAGAGGTTTGGTGGCAAGAATTCTTCCCCTAACATCATCAAGAGTAGGATTCGATCCAGTGAGGAACCGAATACTCTCTTCTTTTCTATGATGTCTTTATAAAAGAGCGACATCCTTGACATCATTCCATGAGTGAGTTTCTAACATATCTAAGTGTTGCCAAGACTTAGATAGTTGATTGAAATATTGAGTTCTGAGACATATCCCCTTGCCTGCAAGTTTGAATCTGAGCTTCTAGTTCATATACCTCGGATGTATTATCCTTCTTGGAGTAAAGATCTCTCGGCATTATCCTGATTTCTTTGGCGATATCATACATCATAAAGTTTTCACTTATCTCTTTTGTCATTGACCTCGTGAGGATGGTCATGAGTTGATTATTTGTTGTGTCCCATGCTTCAAAACCGGGTCGATTTTTGAGTGCGAGGTTTTGTTCGAGATAAGTATCCCATCTTACTTTGTCCGAAATGTACATTTTCATAGACTTGACCATAACGAGATAGTTGTTACCATCAAGTCTATGGTTTGTATAAGAAGAGGAGTTGTCAGTACTCCCAGTCAGCTGAGGCTGCTGAGAGTCTGCTGAGGTTGAAGTAATGTCGGATGTGGAAGACATTCTTCAGAAATATGAGTTTTGCAGCGGGAAAAGTTAGAACACAAATGGCTCTGATACCATGAAGAGAGTTTGAGAATGTGTTAACACAAGAGTAAACTTCAACTTATCTTTTATTCATTGATAATGAAGGAGTATAAATAGATACAATTTGGAAAGAGACTAGCTAGCTAGGGCGGCCACTTGAGTATGTAGATGTGGGCGGCACAAAAGCAAAAAGTAAAAGTACAATCTATGTCTATGTCTATGACATAAAGTAAACTAGAGTTTGACATATTAATTGTTTATATGTATCACAATTAATATGTCTTTTACAAATAAATAAAGTGTACAAATAAAGTTGCACGACATAGTCTGCTTTGTGATCATGAGGATCGCTGATGCGCCGATCACCTGCTTGAGCCTCAAAGAGATCATTGAGTGATATATTTCCACAATATATATATATATATATATATATATATATATATATATATATATATATGGGGAATGAGGAGAATGATGAAATATTTCATCAATTGAGTAGAAGGGCAGTCTTATGAAACTTTTGCATAAAGGACAAAATTATTTATCCCTTTCGTCGAAATTATTTGTTTAAATTCATTGCCGAAATTCACTTGTAGAAATTCACTAATTTTCAAAATTCATTGTCGAAAGTCACTGATTTTGGATTCATCATCGAAATTCACCGATTTGGGATTTCATGATTTTAAGGATTCCTTTGTTTGTCCTTCTCGCTATAAAAATTATGGAGTTGTCTTTATCCCTATAAAAAATATATATATGTAGTTGTCATATTACTTAAAAATATTCCAGATTGTGTCCTTATCCCTAATTATCCTTATATATATATATATATATATATATATATATATATATATATATATATATATATGATTATAGTCTTGAGACCGATTATTAAAATGAATCTCAAAAAAATCTGTGGGGTAAAAATATGTTGTTACACTTTATAGTGCCTATTTTATTGTGCCACAAACAATTGCCTACATATATTTCCAACATATATCACTTCATAAATAATACTATCATTTACCCGGTGATGACAATAGATATGAGTTACTACGTGTATATACATACCAGCGGATCTTGCAGATATAATATGACGTTTGACGATCCAAAAATCGTCTCCTTCAGTTTCGAGTTCCTTCTCTTGATGACAGCCTGAAGAAACTTCCCAGAATATGAAGAACAAAAGGAGGGGGTAATTCTTGGGGTGTTTTAAACTGCACTTGAGATGTTTCTCAAGCATCCTACGTATCCAATGGTGGGATTGGAATCAAGTCTTCGTAGTTCCTTAGGGATTTGTTTATATAGAGGGACTTGTGCCCGAGGGTTAGTGTGTGGCGTGTCTGTGATGGACACTGATTAGCGTGTTCCCTAAGGAAAATAGATTATGGTTGGCTTATCTCCTTAAATTTTCAACTCCAACCTAACATGAAACCAAACAGAGCCCGATGTCATAGAAATACCTTGGTATGTCAATGGACCGACATTTCAAAATTCAGCTAACTGGATCATGTCGGATGAAAAGGACAAAGTCCTTAAATGTACTACGAGAGTCTGGATAATCTGCTTGGAAGGAACAAATAAAATATTGTAATATTCATATGTTCCAAGACAACGCCGTTAAACCGGGAAGTCCAAAATTCAGATGTAAAAGAACAAGCTTTTCCAGTTTTCTATAGGCATAAAGTCCACAAACCCGTTAAACCGGAATGCGTCCTGAGTATGTTGCTTGAAACATAACCATCTTCTAGGCTTGCTACACTTTGAAGAATGGGACAATGAATTTTTCACCTATAATCCTACAAAATAAGGCAAAAAATTTAATCCTAATCCCATTGGGGGTAATTTGTAGTGACCAACTCCGTAGTGAATCAAGACATAATGGTTGGCTTCAATCATTAGGAATCTATGGCCATCTTCCAGCTGGGTACATACACAACAGTGTATCCTTCATAAAGTTCATCAACCGTATCTTCTGAGGTTGGGCAAGATCGGAACAAAAAATCCCTAGTTGATATCATGCCTAAAGCAAGAACAATTCATCTAATCCAGTTGACTCTTGAGAACTCTCATTCACATCTGGAACATGTATGGAAGAAGATTCATGAGTGGTGGGATCAACGCACTCATTTGAACTACTACTAAACGCTATCTAAGATTTGGAACTCAGGGAGAAATTTCAACCGTGATTCAAACGAATAATAAGTAGAATAATTCTAGAAAGGAAAAATAGGCTTACTGTAATAACCCGACCTTTCGTAAAAAGGCAGACGTGTCCTTTTACGGAAACGGAATATTATATACTTTCTTTTATGGATTTAAGCATGATTTAAGATTTAAAAAGAAAAGAAAAGAAAAAAATGGTTTTTTGGAATATTAAGGGAGTTAATAGGAATAATTAGCTAATAACCACTTGGAGGTTATTTCCTATAAAGTAAAACTCCCCAAAACTCTTGGGAGTTGTCAGAAGTTCAAAGTTCAAGTTCAAACTTTGGCATCAAAGAAAATAAAAGTAAATATAAGAGTTTTCAAAGTATCTGGATCATCGTTTTTCGGACTTTAGAATCTTTTGAAGGATCAGAATCAGCGGAAGAAGGGCTTCCTTTTGACATCAAGATCATCAAGTTTGGAATAAGGTTAGTTTTGCCTCAGTTTTGGATTCATCACGAGATGATCTATTTTTTGTGGTTTCATTTGGTTGATTTCATAGTCCCTTTTGTCTAGAAGCTTTGATCACAATTATTTTTTGTTCAATTGATTGATCAACTAGGTGTTGGGTTGAGGCTTGTGGAACTGCCGCAGGCTTTCCTTGAAGTTTTGGCTGTGGTTTGCTTGATAGAAGGTAAGAGGCTCTTCCTAAAGTTTAAATGATGTTTTATGATGTTAAGGTTGAGTATTTGTGTTGAATTCATTGTTAGAAATCATCTTCTTAGTTGTAGTTAATGTGTTGGATGTTATAGTATGTAAAAGTTGTGTTTTTCTGCTGTTTCTCTGTGTTTATTGATGTTAAACTTGTTCGGAATCGAGTGGAGATCATTTAGATGCATAAAACTGAGTTTTTGGGAGTTTCTATGCATGGTGCGGGGGCACTATATGTTGGTGTGGGCACATCGGTAGTCAGAACGTCCGTTTTTACATTCAGAGGCTTGGTGCAAGCGCACCATAATCCAGCGCATGCGCAATGGACATGTTATTTTTTGTGTTTGATCAGTTTTGAGCCCCGAGTCTAATTTTAAATGTTGTTTCTTGATGTAATAACATTAAATGAACATGAATAAGCCTCGATTAAGCTTCCGATGCGTTTAGTTCCGGCACCAGATGTACATTTCCATAGAGTTGAAGTTCGAGACCGTTGGAAGGGTATGAATGGCTTGTGCTTTGATGAATTAGTATTCATCAATGTGTGTGTATGTGCTAGACCTTTTCCGTGTCTAGGGGTCTAAGTAAGAGAGTATGAGTTGTCAGGGAGCTTATTTGAAAATACTTAGGTGGTTATTTAACAACATAATAATAAACATACTTGGGTAGTAAAAAGATTAAACATCAATCCATTCTTGGTAAGGCACAAGTCTATATCATGATGTGTTGGCAATCAGATAAAGTGGATAACTTCGTAAGTCTTTGGCCCCTACGTACGGAGGAACACCACCCCGTAGGTTTGGAACCCTACGTACAGAAGGACTCCGCCAAGGGTGTACACTATCGAGCTTTCCCCCCGTGGTTATTGGTGTGATCCACAAATATGTTCCACCTAGATACTTCATTGTGAGTGAACACCATGCGTAGTGCCCTTGAATGATGATGTAACAAAGATAAGCTAAGCTAGAAACCAATAGTCACAACATGTTGATGAGCATGAAGTGAACCGTATAGTTGAGTCAGTCTCCTAAAGATAACTTAATAATAACTAATGAACTTTTCGTTGTAAGACTTATTTAAACATTAGCTTCTTCCTCTTCCTAAGTACTTTGTATTTACCTCAATTGCATATGTTATTTTGTGTGCTTTTAGGGTGAGAAGACGGACAGGTTAGCCTTCAGCTCGTTGAGGAGTTCGAAGATGATTCGATGACGTTGATGTCATAATGATGGTTTCCTTTTACCTTTCTATTAAATGATGTACTATATTATGTTGTACTTTTACTTCATGTTTGTAAGACAAGAGTTGTATCTTTATTTTTAGACATCGTATATTGTAACCTTTGGACCTTTTGTTGTTGTAAGTTAAGTAATCCAGCCATAGTCAGCTTGTAATCCTTTCTTAGCAGCATTTATGAGGTTTTGCTGAGTATTTTTAGCTTTCATTTGCTAAACTCGTTACGACGTAGTAGAGGCTTACATATAATATTGAATTTATTAAATATTATATATGCCGAGCGTTTTGTTTCCGGATAAGGACTCGGTGTCCGGGAGCGGGGCGTTACAGTTGGTATTAGAGAGAAGCATTCCTTGCATTCCTAGGTTTCCTTACTTAAGAATAAGATCTCTTAGACACCTTAGAACTGTTCAGATCCTTACCGATCCTTCAGAATGGTAGGTAACCTCAGACATGCTTGTGTGGGTAAGTTTGAATGATGTTTTAGGGCTCAACAAGAAGCGATAGGTTTGGTTCAAGATGGGGGTCAAGTGGTTGTGGTTAATCTAGAAGATGTTGATGATCGTGTTGGAATCTACTGTGGTAAAAGGGTCTTAAGCTTTGAATTCTACGGACCATAAAGTGATTCTTGGTATAGGTCAGCCGTTGAAGAACTTTGTCTACTTGGACTGTAAACCTAAGGAAGTATCTTCTGGAGATAAATGTCCCGAGTAGAAACGTGGCTAGTGCAGTTTCAACGGTTCAAGTTGGGGTTGGTCAGTTTGAGTTTCGTCTACACGGGTTTTAACGGTTTGGGAATCGGTAGAGTTTTGGTACAGTTGTTACCAAGATTAGAATCAGTTAATCGTTGTTAGTGGGAAACAAGTGAAGCTTCGGTTTTGGGTTTGGGTTGAAGAAAGATTTGCTAAGAGAGGACGACGGTTGGAGCACAGTCGAGTTTCGAGGATGAAACTCCTCTTAAGGGGAAGAATGTAATATCCCGACCTTTCGTAAAAGGGCAGACGTTTCTTTTTACAGAACGGAAAATAAATAGTTTCTTTTATGGATTAAGCATGATTTAAGATTTAAAAGGAAAAGAAAAGAAAAATGGGTTTATTGGAAAATTAAGGGAGTTAATAGGATTAATTAGCTAATAACCACTTGGAGGTTATTTCCTACAAAGTAAAACTCCCCATAACTCTTTGGAGTTGTCAGAAGTTCAAGGTTCAAGTTCAAACTTTGGCATCAAAGAAAAGAAAGTAAACATAAGAGTTTTCAAAGGATCATGATCATTGTTTGTCGGATTTCAGAATCGTTTGAAGGCTCAGAATCAGCGGAAGAATGGCTTCCTTTTGACATCCAGATCATCAAGTTTGGAATAAAGTTAGTTTTGCCTCAGTTTTGGATTCATCAAGAGATGATCAATTTTTTGGGGTTTCATTTGGTTGATTCCGTAGTCCCTTTTGTCTAGAAGCTTTGATCACAATTGTTTCTTGGTCAATTTGTTGATCAACACGGTGTTGGGTTGAGGCTTATGGAATGCTACAGTCATTCCCTCAAGTTTGGGCTGTGGTTTGCTTGATAGAAGGTAAGAGGCTCTTCAAAAAGTTTAAATAAGGTTTTAGGATGGTAAGTTTGAGTATTTGCGTTGAATTCTTGGTTAAAAAGGATGTTCTATGTTGTAGTTAAAGTGTCGGATGTTATAGTATGTAAAGGTTGTGTTTTTTCCTGATGTTTCTCTATGTTTATTGATGTTAAACTTGTTAGGAATCGAGTTGAGATCATTTAGATGCATAAAAGTGAGTTTTTGGGAGTTTCTCCGCTTGGTGCGGGCGCACCAGATGTTGGTGCGGGCGCACCGGTAGTCAGAACGTCTGTTTTTACGTTCAGAGGCTTGGTGCAAGCGCACCGGAATCCAGTGCATGCGCACTAAAACCAGTGCATGGGCACTGGACATTTTGTTTTTTGTTTGATCATTTTTGTGCTCCGAGTCTAGTTTTAAATGTTGTTTCTTGATCCAATAACATTAAATGAACATGAATAAGCCTTGATTAAGCATCCAATGAATTTAGTTCCGGCACCGGATGTACTCTTTCATAGATTTGAAGTTCAGGGCCGTCGGAAGGGTATGGATGGCTTGTGCTTTGATGAATTAGTATTCATCAATGTCTGTGTATGTGGTTGGCCTTGTCCGTGTCTAGGGGTCTATGTAAGAGAGTAGGAGTTGTGAGGGAGCTTATATAAAAATACATAGGTGGTTAGTTAACAACATTATAATAAACATACTTGTGTAGTAAAAAGAATAAACATCAATCCATTCATGATAAGGCAAAAGTCTATATCGCGATGTGTGGGCTTTCAGATAAAGTGGATAACTTTGTAAGTCTTTGGACCCTATGTACGGAGGAAGACCACCCCATAAGTCTTAGACCCTACGTACGGAGGGACTCCGCCGAGCGTGTACACTATCGGGCTTTCCCCCATGGTTATTGGTGTGATCCACCAATCTGTTGCACCCGGGTACTTCGTGGTGAGTGAACACAATGTGTAGTGCCCTTGAATGATGATGTAACAAAGATAAGCTAAGCTAGAAACAAATAGTCACAACATGTTGATGATCATGATGTGAACCCTAGAGTTGAGTCGGTCTCATAAAGATAACTTAATAATAACTAATGAACCTTTCGTTGTAAGACTTATTTATACATTAGCTTCTTCCACTTACTAAGTACTTTGTATTAACCTCAATTATATATGTTGTTTTGTGTGCTTTTGGGGTGAGAAGACGGCCAGGTTAGCCTTCAGCATGTTGAGGAGTTCGAAGATGATTCGATGACGTTGGTGCCATGATGATGCTTTCTTTTTACCTTTTTATTGAATGTTGTACTATATTATGTTGTACATTTACTTCAAGATTATAAGAAAAGAGTTGTATATTTCTTTTTAGACGTCATACGTTGTAACCTTTGGACCTTTTGTTGTTCTAAGTTAAGCAATTCAGCCATATTCAGTTTGTATTCCTTTCCTAGCAGTATTTATAAGGTTTTGCTGAGTCTTTTTAGCTTCCGTTTGCTAAACTCGATACAACGTAGTAGTTGCTTACATATAATATTGAATTTATTTAATATTATATGTGCCGAATGTTTGGTTTCAGGATAAGGACTCGGTGTCCGGGAGCGGGGCGTTACAGTTGGTATCAGAGTGAAGCGTTCCTTGATTTCCTAGGTTTCCTTCCTTAAGAGTAAGATCTCTTAGACCCCTTAGAATCGTTCTGATCCTTTCCTTCAGAATAGTAGGTAACCTTAGACACGCTTGTGTTGGTAAGTTTGAACTTGATGTTTTAGGGCTAAGCAAGAAGCGAGAGGTTTGGTTCAAGATAGGGGTCAAGTAGTTGTGGTTCATCTAGATGATGTTGATAATCGTGTTGGAATCTACTGTGGTAAAAGGCTCTTAAGCTTTGGATTCTACGGACCATAAAGTGACTCTTGATATGGGTCAGGCATTCAAGAACTTTGTCTACTTGGACTGTAAACCTAAGGAAGTATCTTCCGGGGATGGATGTACCGAGTAGAAAGGTGGCTAGTGCAGTTTCAACAGTTCAAGTTGTGGTGGTCAGTTTGAGTTTTTTCTACAAGGGTTTTAACGGTTTGAGAATCAGTAGAGTTTTTCTTCAGTTGTTACCAAGATTAGAATCAGTTAGTCGTTGTTAGTGGGAAAAGAGTGAAGCTTCGGTTTTGGTTTTAGGTTAATGAAATATTTTCTAAAGAAGGACGACGGTTGGAGCACAGTCGAGTTTTGAGGACGAAACTCCTCTTAAGGGGGGAAGAATGTAATATCCTGATCTTTCGTAAAAGGGTAGACGTGTCTTTTTACGGAAACATAATATTATATATTTTCTTTTATGGATTTAATCATGATTTAAGATTTAAAAGGAAAAGAAAAGCAAAAAGGGTTTATTGGAAAATTAAGGGAGTTAATAGGAATAATTAGCTAATAACCACTTGGAGGTTATATCCTACAAAGTAAAACTCCCCATAGCTCTTGGGAGTTGTCAGTAGTTCAAGGTTCAAGTTCAAACTTTGGCATCAAAGAAAAGAAAAGTAAACATAAGAATTTTCAAAGGATCTTGATCATCGTTTCTCAGATTTCAGAATCGTTTGAAGGCCCAGAATCAGCGGAAGAAAGGCTTCCTTTTGACATCAAGTTAATCATGTTTGGAATAAGGTTAGTCTTCCACGGTTTTGGATTCATCAAAAGATGATCAATTTTTTATGGTTTCGTTTGGTTGATTTCGTAATCCCTTTTGTCTAGAAGCTTTGATCACAATTGTTTCTTGTGCAATTGGTTGATCAACAAGGTGTTGGGTTGAGGATTGTGGAAGTCCTACAGGCTTTCCATCAAGTTTTTGATGTGGTTTGCTTGATAGAAGGTAAGAGGCTCTTCCTAAAGATTAAATATGGTTTTATGATGGTAAGGTTGAGTATTTGTGTTGAATTCTTGGTTAGAAATCATGTTATAAGTTGTAGCTAAAGTATTGGATGTTATTGTAGGTAAAAGCCGTGCTTGTTTTATGTTTCTCTATGTTTATTGTTGTTAAACTTGTTTGGAATCGAGTGGAGATCATTTAGATGCATAAAAGTGTGTTTTTGGGAGTTTCTACGCTAGATGCGGGCGGCCAGATGTTTGTGTGGGCACACCGGTAGTCAGAACGTCCGTTTTTACATTCAGAGGCTTGGTGCAAGTGCACCGAAATCCAGTGCATGCGCACTGAAGCTAGTGCATGCACACCAGATCCAGTGCATGCGCACTGGACATTTTTTTGTGTTTGATCAATTTTGAGCCCCTAGTCTAGTTTTAAATGTTGTTTCTTAATCTGGTGGACATATTCTTATAAGTTTTAATGATGAGTGTCAGACTAGCTGTTATAGAAGAAAGGCTAAAAGATGTCTAGATCAAATGTATAACTTTATTAGAGTGTGATCTTTCTATAGGTTTGATCAAACAAGCACTGTAAATAGGTCAGCTGACTTTATCAACAGACTTGTCTAGGTCAGTAGAGTGTCTAGGTTAGTAGACTTACTAAGGACCTGCTGAAGATTGAAGGCTGAGGGTTCAAACTCAGTTATTGAAGTCTATGGGATCAAACTTAGTATTTAAAGTCAAGGATATGGAATCAAAATTTAGGGAAGTCTGTGATGACCTAAACTAATTACATATACTTTGTGTACAAGGTCTAAGTTCCACATGTTAAGTGGTGATTAGAACTTAGTTATGTTCAAAATGATGTACTCTAACTTCACAATAAAAATTTAGATGAGAAGAAGTCAGCTGAGGTGTTATTAAAGCACAACAGACTTAAACCTGCTGACTGATATGTACATCAGCAGGCTGTTATACTTCAGATATTTGCTGTGTATAAATCTTGATTTAATCAAAGATTACATTGTAAGATTAAAAGGATAATGATGGATTACAATCCTTGATGTTTTCAACAAATCAATGGACACGATAAAAGGAACGTTGGAAAGATTCAGAGTCTTATCTAATGGACACATGTCAAAGCGGGGTGACAGACCGAAATCGGCAAAAGTCGATGGCGGTGTCGGTCCCCCTATGAATAGTTACAAATAGCAAGTCAAGATGGAGACAAGTCTGAAACGGTTATGTTTGAAATTAAAACATAGTCACAGGATTCTCACCTATATATAGGAGACTCCTGATTCAGATACAAGTGATAAAAATTAAGAAGCACAAATAATCTATTCGAAGCTATCAAGTTCTTGATCAAGTTTTTCACCCTGCTGACATACACTGAGCTTAAACTTACTGATCAAATAATTTCTTCAAGTGTAACCTGCTATCAAGTTACATCAAGTATACACACTTGAAGATCTCAAGCTACTGATCATTTCATCCCGATCAAGCTGCTGACAACTGAATCATTCACTTGATTCAACTTTTCTTTTACATGAAACCTGCTGAAGACAGAGAAGCACTTAGGTGTCAATAACTGTTGTTTGTGGTGGAGGTGGTGAAGAGGCAATCCTACCCTTCAAGGACCAGTGGAATACTTTGGAGCAACAATCCTACCTGTTTAAAGTGTTCAGTTTGTGAAGCCATAGTCATTGGTTAAAGACAAACAGCTTAGGAATTTTTGTAACTGCAACCTCAAAGATCTCTATTGAATTTCCTCTAACATCACATAAGAAGAGTGGACTGACAGGATTACACCACCTGGAACCACTATAAAATCTACCTACTTACTTTCTGCATTTAGTATACTGATCACATCAACCTACTCAAACTATCATCTGAATCACACACTTACACTACTGAGTATTGAATACTTAGTATCATCTTCTTAACAACAAGTAATAAGGCTTAATTTGAATATATTCCGCTGCAACAAATTTAGTAATCTTAATAGTCGTGTAGACTATCGAGTGGTCGGCAGACTCATCGATAGTCAATGAGCTATCGACCGTCTTTGAGTTTGTCAACTTCAAAAGTTTTAAGTGTTAAGTTTATTCACCCCCTCTAAACGTAATTAAAGCCTTTTCAAGGGACCAACAATTGGTATCGGAGCAGTGCTTCTGTTCTGAAGTAATCCTACTTATTGTGCTTGTGAAAATTCTTTGAAAAATTTTTCAAGTTCTGATTTTTAAAGCTTTGCATCATGGATAAAATCCAGTATGCTAGGACTATGTTGATGTGTTCCTTAGATGGTTTTGATGAATATAAACGTCATATGCAGGCTTATTTAGCTGCAACACATGATGAGATGATGGATATGCTGACTGATGGACCATTGGAGATCACAAAGGCCATAACTGTGGGTAGTGAAACTAAATTTTTTCCAAAGCCAAAAAGAGTGTGGGATGCTGAGGATAGAAAAAGAGAAAACCTCAACAATATTGCTATTGATATAATTTACAGAACCTTGGATAGCAATATGTACAAGTAATCTATGAAGGCACTGATGCTATCAAGAAAAATAAAGTCAGTGTACCCAAAAGAAAGTTCCAAGATTTCAAAATGAAATCAATTAAAACCATTGAACAAATGGAGTCAAGATTCAATGCTATCATGGATGAACTCACCCTACTGAATGTAGTGTATACAAAATAAGAAATCAACACAAGAATTCTGGAAGCCTTACCAGCAAAGGAAGTTTAGGAAATGAAGGTTACTGCCAAAGAAGAATCCAGGAGTCTACAAGAAGAAGACACCTTCAAATTATTTTCAGATCTCAAAGCATATGAATTCAGTAAGAAACTTATTCCTGAGACTGAAAAGGAAGAACAAAACACCACTGCATTGGCTATTCCACATAAAGAAGAAACATTAGGTGGTCAAGATGATCTATTGGATGAAATGCAAGAGCAAATAGCCATGTTGAGCAAGAAAATCAGAATGATGAAGTCAAGAAGGGGTTCTCCAAGAAATTTTACCAAGAAATCTAGTGAAAAGAATAAGGAAGAATCCAAGAAAGATAATGACTACTTGTGCTTTCATTGCAAGAAACCATGACACTTCAAACCTGACTGTCCTGATCTAAAACAAAAGAAAGAACCTGATTATCTGTGCCTTAACTGCAAGAAACCTGGACATTTCAGACATGATTGTCCAGATGTACTGAAGAACAAGAGTCAGCAAAGAAGATCTGGCAAGAAAGCTTTGGTTGCTGATGATGAATCTAGCTATGAAGTGGAATCAGAAAAAAGAAATGAATCAGATGACACTGCACTTATAGCTGATATGGATGATTATGCTTTAATGGAAAATATGGATGAGACAGAGGAGGTATACAATTCTTTATCTATAAATACTCCTGCTGAAAGTGATTGTGAATCTACTTGTGGTTCAAATCCTAAAAATTCTGACAATGAAGAAACATTGGATGCCATCCATAATCAACCGAGGAAAATTAGAATCTGGTTATGAGATTGTGAAGGCTGAAAAAGAAGCTTTTCAAGCAGAAATTGAAAGTTTAAATGCTGAATTAAGAACTCTCAAAGGAAAGGAAAGAGATTATGAACATACTCAACATAAGTCTACATTCAGTAGCGGATGAATCTGCTGCACAATCCAGTTCCACTACTGCATTCAAATCTGGAAAGCTTTATGTGATATAATAGGCATTGGATTTGAGACTCAACAATCTACTAAGGGTGGATCCAGTAAGGCTGCTGAACCTAGTACCATAATTGGTCTTAAGTTTGTGCCTGCACAGGATCCAACTCCCAAAAAGTTTGATGAGGCTTTAAAACCTACTGAGAATGCTTTAAAGAAGCAAAATTAGAAATCTAAAAAGTCAACAGTACCTAACAAAAGGGGTAAATCCAAGGGTAGGATTGCTGGACCTCTAGACCTGCAGATAGCAGACCTGTTGCTAAGTCTGCTGGACCACAAAAGGGAAAAAATCAGAAATATTCCAAAGATAAGAATCCTAAACCTAAAAATGATAATCATTCAAGGGATACTTATCTCAGGGGGAAAGGTAGATTGTTTCATACTGATGAAGATTGGAATGTTCTTGCCCCTACTACTAGAAACAGTAGACATAACCATAATGCTAGAGTGAAACCTCAGTAATGGAATCAGTAGAGGACTCAATAGAGGATTTATTTAAGACCTCAGCAGACTCCTTTTAACAGGGTTGTTCCTAACAGACAGCAACCTCATGGTTATGCTAGTGCTTCTAACAATAGAAATCACTTCAAACAACATTATGTACCAAAAGGCCAGAATTCATATGTGAATCCTACACAACCAAATGTTAGATTTTATGGAAATGTAAGATACATATATAAACAAAAGTGTAATTCTTTTCAACGAAGGCCTTATGAAAACTTGCCAAGGGTCATGCTTACCACTGACTACTATGGACCCAAGCAGTTTTGGGTACCTAAAACACATTAACTTTGTTTTGTAGGGTGTCTAGTTCTTTGACAGTGGATGTTCCAGACACATGACAAAGAATAAGCACTGTCTAACAAACTATGTGGCAAATGATGGTCCAAGAGTCAACTTTGGCAACAAGAACACACCAGGATATACAAGAGGATATGGAACATTGGTGAGGAATGGATTGACTATCAGAAATGTTGCATTTGTGGAAGGACTGGACTACAACCTACTGAGCTCTGGACAATTTTGTGACATGGGTTACAAGGCCACTTTTGAAAAAGGCTATTGTATTGTCATTACTGAAAGAGGTGAACAAGTTGTGTTGGCTGGAAGAAGACAACAAAATATGTATGTTGTGGATTGGTCGACTATTGTTCCAGAGACATGCCTGATTGTGCATCCCAAGTTAGAACTGAATTGGTTGTGGCATAAGAAGTTGAATCATCTCAATTTTGATGATATCAATCAACTGGTGAAAAAGAAGTTGGTGATTGGTTTACCTGAGATCACATTTAAAAAGGATGCTATATGTGATGTCAGCAAGGTAAACAAACAAAGTCAAGCTACAAGTCAAAGACTAAACAATCAACAGAAAGAGTTTTGGAGCTGATGCATATGGATTTATTTGGTCCAGTAATACCAACAAGTGTAACAGGAAAGAAGTACACTCTAGTAGATGTGGATGATTATTCAAGATACATTAGGGAAATTTTTATGAAAAAGAAAAGTGAAACACTTCAAAAGAAGCCTGAACTTTTGAAGAGATTGCAAATTGAGAAAAAAAATTGACAGTAGTGAAGATCAGATCAGACAAGGGTACTGAGTTTCTCAATAAAGTCATAAGAGAATATTGTGAACAAAATGGTGTGCTGCATCAGTTAGCAGCGGCTGGTACACCACAGCAAAATGGGTTGCTGAGAGAAGAAACAAGACCTTGAAAGAAGCAGAGAGGACTATGATTTGTGAAGCATTACTACCTGAAAGGTATTGGGCTAAATCAATCAATACAGCATGCTATACACAAAGTAGGACCTCAGTTAACAAAAAGTTGCTGAAGACACCTTATGAGATATGGAATGGAAGAAAACAATATATATCATATTTCCATCCATTTGGAAGAAAGTTCTTTATTCTAAATCATAAGGAACAACTGAAGACATTCCAAACAAAATCAGATGAAGGAATATTTTTGGGATATTCTTCAGTCAGCAAGGCATTCAGGGTACTGAACAAGAGGACATTGAAACATGAAGAATCAATACATGTTGTATTTGATGAACCAAAGTTTACTGGAATGGAAGATGAAGTTTCAGAACATGCTGAAAATCTCCAAGTTAAATGACTTAAAAGTGTCTGGCTATGCCCCTGCTGAAGAACCTGCTAGTAACACTTCTGATGCAACAACAGATGCAGTTCAACGATCTGCTGAACCCCCTACTGAAGCAACATCAGAGCCTACTGAAGATGAAGCTCCTGTAAATCAAACAAATCAAGATTTACAATGGTTAAAGGATCACCCTGATTAACAAGTAATTTGTAATATATAGCAAGGTGTAAGGACTGGAAGACAATTGGAAGCAATGTTTACTTGTTTTCTATCTTAAATGGAGCCTAAAGTTGTTGAAGAAGCAATATCTGATCCAGATTGGATAATTTCTATGACAGAAGAATTAAATGAGTTTGAAAGAAACCAAGTTTGGACACTAGTGGAAAGACCTAGTCATGCAAATATAATTGGAACCAAATGGGTATACAGAAATAAATTGGATGAATCTAGTACCATTATAAGGAACAAGGCTAGACTAGTGGTAAAATGCTATTCTCAAGCAGAAGGAATAGATTTTGATGAGACATATGCCACAGTTGCAAGATTGGAAGCTATAAGACTATTTTTGGCATATGCTGCTTACAAAAACTTCAAAGTATTCCAGATGGATGTCAAAAGTGCATTTTTGAATGGCATTCTGGAAGAAGAGGTTTATGTTCAGCAACCTGCTGGTTTTGAAGTTAAAGATCAAGAAGATAAAATGTACAGACTCAACAAGGCACTTTATGTTTTGAAACAAGCACCAAGAGCATGGTATGAAACCATATCTCAAATTCTTGGTTGACAATGGCTTTACCAAAGGTACTATTGACAAGACTCTTTTCAGAATCACTGAAGGGGACAGCACCCTGAAAAGAAAGAATCTTGAGTAGACACATGACGTAATGACTGTTGACATGACGGGTTATAAACCCCTAAATCACGTCTTGGAAACCGTCCTACTTTAAGTGGGCAGGTATGCCTTGAATCCCGGGACAGTTATGAAAACGTCATAACGGAAGTCCTACCACCTGGAAAACGAAGTTCACAAATCTACAAGTCGAGATGACCAAACCGAGCTGTGACCTGCACATATCCGAGGTGACGTCAGTAATTCAACTAGATCTAGAGGGCTTACGATGGATGTCGGATTAGCACCTCACCACGTGTCATCCCTACAGTGATCCTTTTAGGATGTAATATCTCCGGATGGATCAAAGATCCACCCGATTACGCAGCGGAAACTACAAGATCTAGATCTAGTCAACCAAAATACATAAATATAATAAATCTAATCTACGAGAAGGATAGATTGCTTACTTGTTTATTGTGAATAAACTCCATGAACTATCCTTGTAGATGCGCCAGTTGAGAAGCCATAATCTTCCAACGCGTATCTCCAAGCAACACCAAGTGGATGGTGTTTCACGCCGTTGGACCTCCCCGATGTGCTACCAGAAAAATCCCGAAGATATTTCCAACTCGAACACTAAGAATAGAGGCCGAAATTTTCAGCCAATTTCTCTTGTGAATAGTGACGTGAATGGTGATCTTTTGGTACAATGGAGAACTCTTCTTATATAGGTTAGAGATCCTTGTTCCACAAGGATTTAATTTAATTAATGGATAATCAATCAAATAAATCCTTTTCCATAAAAGATAAATCTAATATTTTCCCAAACAAATTAGGATAAATAAAAGATCATTATCTAATATATTAATTATTTAACCCATATATAATTAAGCATATGTCATATAATAACACAAGAAAACAAATTCCTTGTTAATAATATATACATATTGGCGCCAATACCTAATTAAATAGGTCATGGGCCGAAATTCACCAAACCGGGTCGAGTCCATGAAAAAATGTCTTTCCATGTTTTTAATCATTTAGTCCAACTAAACAATTAATCCACATATCAATTAAATAGTCCAATCCAACTATTTAATTATAATTGAGGTGAAATGACGAGAAAACATATGCAATGTTAGGAGCCACGTCGGGGACCATGGACCCATATTCAGTAGCTACAATAAATTAAATAAAATTATTCGTCAGACCGAACAATAATATTCAATCTATTAATTCCGGGATTACACCACCATAAACCCGAAACTAAACTCTGCCGAATATAGATAACTTACACTCAACCATGAGTTGATAAGGTGTCCACTGATATAATCATTACATACGGATAAATCCTCCATAGACTGTTCATTTCGAGTCAGGATATTTCCGTAAACCCTTCTCAAAACATATTATCCTTATTTACCATTAACCCCCTAGTGTCTGTCTTCTTCCCGAGGGAAGGAATGGATTCCATATCTGTGATAGCACAGACTACTCACTCATTCCAGAATAGAGCCAACGAGAAGTGTTGGACCACATACTTCGAAGTGATCCTTACTAACACATCAAACTCTACCCTAGTCTAAGAAGTTGTATGTGATCACCTCAGGATTGAGATTAATCCATATATGATCATCTTGTGATTCGATAAGACTTCTCGATCATGGAATTATATCGACAACTCAAATCAAATCGGTCCAGCCCTATATGATTATCATCATATATAAATGCCCCACTAGGTACCCTATTACCGACAGTCCGGATAAGACTGTCACACCGTAAAGTGTTCTGGGCGCATTATTAGCATATTAATCATGAGACCCGTACTCAGATTAATCAACGCTACGGACTAAGTTAATTTTAAGTACATCTCACTAACTCAATCCTCTTGTGTATAGCCATACACTGAGTTATGTGACTACATAAACGAGGTACTTTAGGGTTTTCAGTAGTGTCTTAATTATAAGCATACATGCATATAATAAGATGAATTATTAATTCTGTCCTAAAACAATTAGATAATTGTCTTTCGGGCACTACACCTAACAATCTCCCACTTGCACGAAAGACAAGTGGATTAATTGTTTTAGAGCACACCCCTTTATATCTATATCTACAACATTCTCCCACTTGCTCAAAACAAGTGAGACGTATCCCTCAAATCTTTACCCTCCAAGCGCATCTTAGTAATTCATCCTTCCAAGCACGACCGGAGTATGCCGCCGTAGGGTAGGTCAGTGACCCGGTGCGTACTTAGAATCCGAACACCATGTGACTTGGTACACTGATCAGGTAGGTTGGCGTTTGAGTCAATCTTTGGGATCAAAACATCGCCTTTCCATCTAATCCGGTGGTACGATTTCAATATGCCTCTGATTCAACACTGAGGACGAAATCGACTTAACGATCATCCTTAATCTAACCTAAAGTCAGGATCAGTGTCATTACTTATATTCTAGTTTGTACTTGAATATACCAGCATATTATTCCTCATTCTCCCGAAGAGACCTGAGGATTCACTAAACATCCCATTTAGTATTCATCTGCAGGTTTAGATAACCATTCCTGAGAGGTAGGATAGACTACATCATTGAATGTTGCATAAATGCAAGAATATCTTAACCAGGTGAATTAATGGGATTGCCAATAATCGATTCTCGAGAATTTGAGCGAATCAAATCCTTTAGAATGAATCCCGATGGCATGTCAGACTCTGACTTCAGATAACACACCCATGTTGTTCCCAACTGTTTCAGTGTTACCATTCACAAACACTAATCTACATACTACTTTACTAATATCGAAGCACAGTCTACGAAAGACATATCAATATTATGGTCACGTCCATATATTAAAATATATGACTTTGAAATGACCGAGAGGTTTGCTTTAATCCCCAAAGGATATAAGCTATGGCAGGCATCTGCCAAAGGTTCGATTCAAAATAAATTAAGATATCGTTAGTCTACTTAAAAGGTCTTGGGAATCACCCCTCTTTTCTCGCTTTGTAACGAATCCGCCATTTGTTCTTATCTAAAACTCTTCTGTTCTGAATGAATTCAGATTCCATTGTTCGGCAAGGAAGTCTTAGGGAATCACCCATATTTCCCGCTTTCGACGAAATCAAGCATGATTGAGTGGTAAGAGAGATCACGGTGCGGTTAACTCTCTACCTTTTGGGAATCACCCCTAAATTACTCGACTTTTGCGTTGAAAGTTAAACTTTCCTATTCATTCGACTCTTCTCCTGTGTAGTTCCAATTACTCCCACTGGGCTGAGATACTCGGGTGGTTCTACAAGAGTTTCAATGAAGCTGGAGTGTCAAACTCCATTCAAGGTGGTTATGGCTTTTAAACCAACCTCTATGATCAGGATCTATACGATCCACGAAGGACTATAGGTCATCAATCTACCCTATAGACCATAAGGTCCTGCAATGTGTAATGGACAAACCATACTCCCACTGCGTTCGGGGTGGATTGATATATTGATCTAGTTTAGTAGTTCTTATTAGTGTTATCACCAACTACCGGTGTTGAAATGTGGACTGAACAAATCAGTTAGTAACATCTTGATTACAAATATTTCAAGATCTAAGGTTGTTATTTATAGACTCTATCAGACCGAGTTTGACAGTATAACCGTCATTCTCTGGTTTTACAAGTTTTATAACTAACATTTACTCAATGCATTAAGATATTTCACGACCTGAACGTGTATGCAAAATTTCCAGTCCTACGTTCAAGCACTAAATGCTAAATGTCTATATTTACGGAAGTGGGGTGAACCGAATTCACTTCTTATCCACAAATGCGTAGACATCTTTTAGGTAGACTTCTCGGTTTTTCATCACAACGTAAATCGTTATTTTGCAACTAATATCTTAAATGAGTTCAGCAGCGTATCGTAGCACACCAATGACTATATAAGGCAAGTTGATGGTGTATCCTTTAGTGAAAACATTTCACTGGGAGGCAGGCCGAGCATCAGTCCCGAAGACTACACAAGAACCTATTTCTGAGTATGGAATACTCTATCTCTGGTGAAATCAGAGATTTCCTCCAAATATTTTGGATAAACTTACCGGAGTTTTGAGTAGTTATCAGACAATATGTCACTACTCAGAAGCTCCCACTAGCTTGTATCTTTCATATGGCCCCGAAGGTCGATATGAACAAGCTATGTAACTTCTTTAAATCTATTACCCTTTTCCCGATTGAAAGGAAACTTACGCATTGTTCCTTTGAGACAGGGTTCCTTTGACGGGGAGATAGGAATCACCCTAAGTCAGTCTTCAGATCTTGTCGTTAGGGAATATGCACTAATTAATAGAATAGAAAGAAGCGTTTATCTAAATACGGAAACCATTTGCGTTTATATTGTGTTGCATATACCTATTCAGCATTTCTTAGTGGTTTTAACTTTATCAAACAAAAGTCTGAGTCTTGGGTTCGTGCTACGAATGTTATATTTTTCGTCAATAAGACAAACAAATTATCCGATTGAAAATGAATACGTCTGTTCCAACGAATCCGAAAACTGAAAATGAATTTTCTGTGATACTCAAGAAGTGAATCCGAGATTCATTTCCTTACATCACTCTCACTAGTCTATCTGAAATAACTGCCCGTTGTCTATTTTATTTATCGTTTAATGCAAAGCTACCTAGTTCTTCCAAAGAACTTTAGCTTTCGAGAAAATTGCTATGGATGCATTGGTCAGTGATCCGAAATCACTTTCCTTATCCTCTAATTTCCAATTTATTAATTTTTCGGTTTAGCCTTAAAATTACTTAGTTTAGATGACTAACACGTATAAACATTCATTCCTATTCTCGACTTTCCTTGGATGGGAACAATCTTGAACTAGCGATTAAATGCGATTAGACACTACTCTTGAAGCGTAGGATGTTGATGTTACTTACTTGGACTATCGTTTTCTAATCGTCAAATCATAAGACCAAAGCTCCCACTAGTTTATCGGTTCCAAATACCGTCTAACTAGCAACACTTTGTATTTATGATTTTTCAAAGATTAGAACATCACCTAGAACTAAGCTCCCACTAGTTTATCAGTTCCAAATACTGTCTAACTAGCAATGCTGTGTTCATGATGTTTCAAAGATTATAAAATCTCCAGAACTAAGCTCCCACTAGTTTATCAGTTCCAAATACTATCAAACTAGTAAC
This sequence comes from Gentiana macrophylla, assembly GCA_026214975.1. Classification (NCBI taxonomy): domain Eukaryota; kingdom Viridiplantae; phylum Streptophyta; class Magnoliopsida; order Gentianales; family Gentianaceae; genus Gentiana; species Gentiana macrophylla. The sequence goes on from CM047812.1 coordinate 43,494,912, forward strand.
GCTTATTCTTGTTTTTCCCAATGAATGGAGAAACACTTGTGCATTCCATTACACATTTCTAATTATTCAGAAAAACAACAAATCATAAGCTTAAGGCTCCCACTAGTTTATCGGTTCCAAATACCGTTTAACTAGCAACGCCTTATGTATATTATTTTCCAATTTTTCAATTAGAAATTTGATGTGTAATTACGCTTTTAAAATTCACTAAATGAATTTTATCTGATAGTCCTATGTCATCTTTTGTAAACTAAGTATGGTCGTCTCTCGTTCAACACGAGTGACACCCGTGACATACCTGTACTATGTCACTAAAGTTTCTGAAGGCTCAAGAGAAAAAACTCTTCCGAAAAGTTAACTGCATTTATTGATAATTACAACGTACTTGTTACTTTCCACATTTTTATTGAAGTCCTATTACTAACAGTTTAGTAACCTAGATATTTAGTTGTAAATAAAATGACAGAAAGTTAAATTCAAAAATAAAATTTTCACTACAAGATTTATTTTAGGAATAATAAACTATAAGAAGTCTATCCTACCATTCCAAGGATTTAACCTCGCACCTCGATTGCCGCCCGTAGGAGTAGGTCAAAGAGGTGATAGTTAAAGCTGAGACAATCTCTCTCGGTGATTAATCTTGAGAATCAAACATCTCACGGGAATCAGACATCCCGGACCTTAATCACTGATTATATTCCTTTTCTAGCCTAGATATTTCGAAAATATCAACAATGAGTGTGACCTACTATATCAGATCTCAAAGTACGCCCCGAGTATGCCGCCGTAGGTCGGTCGGTGACTCAACGAGTACCCAAAATCCTATCCTTTCGGAGACCAAGCCTTGAATTTTGATAGGTGAACACCATCCGTAGGGGGCGAAATCAAAGCGGCTCGGCGTCACCTTTCTCTCACGTGCTCGCTTTTTATAGTAGAGGCCGTGGGGTCGGTGTCGCCTTCCCGCTCCCACTCAATATTTTGAAAAAGTGGTGGGTTTACTAATTACGGTTTCGGCCTTGACAAAAAGAAACAATAAATCAAAGTACTCGAGCGAGGGTCGGTTATGTAGGCAAGCCTACGCCGTCTTATTCGTTGGAACATATGTGATGATTCAGGCCAATCCGGCAAGAGAAGCCCGTTTAGCCCGAAGGCTTATCGGCTATGCTAAGTCTGTCGGCTATTTGTAACGTACATCACACGAGGAGGAGTCGATTGAGCCGAAGCTCGGTTGAACTCGCCCAACCATGGTTAGACCATTTCGAACCCATGTACTAAGATTCTCGATTTCTAAATTGTCACCCAAAGCGTAATCTCGTTTTACATTTAGGGTGGGTTCACGAGAAGCCATCACCGAAAAGCTCAACGATTTATCCAAGTGGGATTCACCGAGAATCCATCACTAAAATCGTAACGATTGACAAAAATCCGGTTCCTCGGTTTTAATAATTAGTTACTTAATTAATTAACTACCACATATTAATTAAATAAGCCTTTAAACTAATTATACGAGTTATATATGCCTAATTTATTCGAAATAAACTAGCTACATGTATGCATTGGAGTGGAATCATGATATGATGCATGTCATGGCAATTTTTCGGTTCTATCACATAATTTCGATCATACACGAAAAAATAAACGGAAAAATAAACACCGAGATGGATCGTTGGTACCCCCGTATCTAACCTATTTAAAAAAAAAACAAACAAACCCTAACAAGGGTTTACAATTTTCTGATCTGCTGCTGCTGCATTTTGTCGATGATCGGACATCCAAAGGAACTTTGATCGTCACGAAACATTATGGACCTGTTCTTCACTCCTCCTACTTGAATCTGAACGGTTGGATCTTCGTTTCAATGGTCCAATTTTCTCCAGCGATCCGCCGATTTAACTGTTGCATCTGTTTATAACTGCGGCATAACAGTGTCTTCCTGGTGACGATCGGGCATCGAGATAAATCCCGATCGACCTGATATTTTTTGGGCTTGTTCATAACTCCATGATACTTGATCTGAACGGTCGGATCTTCGTTTCAACAGTCCAATCTCTTCCAGAAATTCGACGAACTCACAGCTAGGGTTTTAATGCCTGCTGAGCTTTTCTGTTACAGCAGCAACTTTATAGCATCGATCGGACATCGAGATCGACTCCGATCGTTACGAAATTTTGAGGGCATGTTCTTCAACTTTTATTCTTCATTCCGACCGGAGGGATTGTCGTTTCAACGGCTCAAACTCCGGGAAAAAATAAAAAACGGAACAGAAACAAAACAGATATATTTTTATGAAATTAAAATTACAAAATTTCCTATACTCATATAAACGAATTTATATGAGTTTACAATAGATCTAACGAGTAAACAATACTTGTTAGGTGTGATGCCCGAAAGACAATTTTGTAATTGTTTTATTTAATAAATGAAATGATGTTATTATTCATATTTATTATTCTCATAATCACCGATGTGACAATAGTATCTACACTCTGAGAAAACCCTAAGTATATCGTTTATGTAATCACTTAACTCGGTGTATGGTATATACAGGAAGGATTGAGTTAGTGAAGATGTACTTAAAATACAATTAGCCCGTAGTGAAGTTAATCGAGAGTATCGGGTCTCTCCTTTAACGTGCTATTAATGCGCCTGAACACAATAGGTGTGATTGTCTTATCGGACTTTCGGTTAAGAGAACCTAATGGGGCATTTATATATGATAGATATATCATATAGAAATTTGGACCGATTTGATTAGAGTTCACGATATAATTCCGTAATCGAGAAGTCTTATCGAATCAATGGATGATCATATTTATGGATATATCTTAATCTGAGGTGATCACGAGTCAAGCGCTTGAATCGGTATGAAGTTTGACTTGACGGTTAAGGATTACACCGAGTCCGTGGTCCGAATTACCCCATCTTGGCATTGTCTTGGATTGAGTGAGTAGTACGTGTTGTCACAGATACGGAATCCATTCCTTCCATTTATGGAAGTAGATAAACGATTAGCTCCTTATTTGTTAATCCTAGAAAGCGATCGATCGTGCGAGTTCATATTACAACGATTAGCTACCGGTGAGTTGTATGAATTAATTGATCACTAGGGGTTAATGGTAAATAAGGATAAGAGGTTCTAAAAGGGTTAACGGTAACTTCCGATTTAGAATGAGCGATCTATGGAGGATTAATCCATATGTAATGATTATATCAATGGACGCTTATTATTATTCTCGTGAGGAGATAAATATAATCTTATAATCGGAGGAGTGCGATCACGGGATTATGGTGGCATATTCTGTGATTGATTTATCGAATATAATTATCCTATAATTATTTATTTGATTTATCGGAGTCGATGATTATTAGTCCATGGTCCCCGACGTGCCTCTAATATAGCATAGCTATTCTCGGACGTCGAATCCTAATAATATTAATTTAGTTCTTGTTGGACTTTATTAAAGCGATATGTGAATTAATTGTTTAGTGGATTATTAAATTAGTTGAAATTTAAATAATTAAATATGTGGAAAAGACATTTTTCAAAAACTTGGCCCAATTGTGTTATAGCGCAAAAATTAATTATGACTAGGTCATGAATTAAAAGTGGCATCCCCCCCTCTTATTTTTTGGAACAAGAAATTAGTTTTCTTGTGATTAATAAGACATGTGCATAAAATATTTATTGGATAAATATTTATGGTAAATAATAAAGATAAATATTATTCTAGATTTGTTCTAGAATATTATGGAATTATCTTTTATTAAATGATTTATTTTGTTTGATAAATAAAAATCCTTGGAGGCTAAGTTTTACTCTCCTATATAAAGAGAGTTCTCCCAAGCCTTAATACACACATAAATTTCGACTTCTCCCTATAGTAGAGAGAAGAAAAGAATTCGGCCAAGGGAGATTTGGGGAGAAATCTTGGAGATTTTTCGGTAGCATATCGGAAGGGTTCGAAGTCGAGAATTCCTTCCACGGGAATTGCTTGGATCACACGATCGGAAGGCTGCGTGGTGCTCTTCACATCTTCACATTCATCCTTTGCGGTTCTTCAACTTGAATTTAGAGATTCAAGAGGTATGATCTACATCCCCCTTGTAGAATAGATCTAGTTGTTTTATTACGCATATCATATAGATCTAGATCCATAAATCGCTTCCGTTGCGGATGGTATTACTAACAGTGGTATCAGAGACCATGGTGATCTATATTTATACGTATAAAATATTAGATCTAGGAGTGGTAAAACATGTAGATTTTTTGTCCCAATTTTTTTTAAATAGGGCCGACGCATGTTAATCTTTTTTTTATGTTATGAATGTCTTGGTTGAAGAGATGGATTGGGGTTGATCTTGTTTACTCGTTAGATCTATTGTAGCTCCTTTGTTTAGTAACAATTGAGCATAGGAATTGTATTTTTTTATGTCTTTTTTGAAATTTATGTAAAAAGTAGCATCTTTTATTGTAATTTTGATTATCCGGGCTGGAAAAGATGAAGATCTTGCTGAAAAATTGAAGATCAAGTCGAAACCCAAGGTATGAGCGAGGAGAAGCGGATGAATTTTATTAAAGTCGCTACATGACTTTTTGCGACGCTGAAAAGCGTCACTAAAAGTCCTGTTTAATAAATATATGCGGCTAGGGTTTTCTTTAATTTTGCGGCTGCACCAAATTTTTTGTTGTGACCTAATTTTTTTTATTTATTTAGATCATTCAACAACCGAATGATGAAAAAAAAAAAAAAAAAAAATATTATTTTTGGAAAATAAAATTAAAAACAGCCGCATGTAATATAATAAAATAAAATATATGAATAATTAAAATAAATTGGATTTATTTAATTAAAAAGACCTTTTCTCCTCTCGGGTGTACGTGGTTCGTGTTCCGGCGGTTCGAGTTCAAGATTCGAAGATCATGACTCGAAGACAAGAAGATTGTAATTTATTTTTCCTAGGATAGATTAGTTACGGGGGTACCAACAATCCATCTCGGTGTTTAAATTTCCATAATTTATTTTTATGTGTTCGATCATAAAATAGATATAAAATCGAATTGCCATGACATGCATCATATCATAAATCCACTCCATGCATACATGTAGAATTTTAATTTTGGTAATTAAAATAGGCATGTATTCAAACTCGTGTAATTAGTTGAAATTTAATTAATACGTGGTAATTAATGAATTTAGTAACTAATTAATGATCCGAGGGCGGGTTATGAAATCGTTAGGCTTTTCGGTGTGTGTTCTCGGTGAACCGCCTTAAAGCCCAAGCGAGATCACGTTTTCAATTCGTAGTGTCTACGAGATTGAATGATGGTAAAAGAACAAAAATCTTGGATAAAAGCGGTTCGCTTATAGGTTGGGTGGTCAATCGAGCTAGGCGCGACCGACTTAACCCTCCTAGTGTGATGTATGCACGGGGTCCGGCAAGACTAAGCTACACGGAGAACGGAGGGGTGATTCCTTCTTATCTCAATGAATTTGTCTTGACCCGATTTCGTCCGGTATCACATATGTTCCAACGAATAGGACGGGTAGGCTTGCCTACGTCACCGACACCATTCGGAATCCTTGATTTGATGAGATTTTATGATAACATCAAAAAGACGTGGTTAGTTAACCCACAACCACTTGAAATTATTGAGTGGGAGCGGGGAGGCGACACCAACCCCACGGCCTCTACTATAGATACAAGTAAGTGAGAGAGAAGGGTGGCGCCTCGCGGCGCTTTGATTTCATCCCTACGGATGGTGTTCACCCCTATCAACATTCATGACTTGGTCTCCGAAGGGATAGGATTTACGGGTACTCGTCGGGTCACTGACCTATCCTACGACGGCACACTCGGGGCATACCTAAGAGATCCGATATAGTAGGTCACACTCATAAAGGACATTTTTGGAAATATCTAGGCTAAAAAAGGAAGGTAGTCAATGAATAAAGGGATGTTCGATTCTCGTGGGATGTTTGATTCTCACAAGTTACTCATTGATGAGATTGTCTCGATTTAACCGTCATCTCTTTGACCTACCCTTCGGCGGCACTGAGATGCGAGGTTAAAACCTTGGAATTGTAGAGTAGACTTATTTTTAGTTTACAATTCCTAAAATTTAATATAGTAGTGTTAAACTTGAATTAATACATGTCATTTTATTTTCAACCAAAATGTGCGCTCAAATTTACCTTTCTTGTCTCGAAAAATTAACGGGAAACAACTTTAAGAAATGGAAGAGTAACTTAAACGTGGTACTCACGTATGAGAATGTGCAACATGTACTTACTTATGAATGCCCTACGCTGGCGATCCAAAAACACAGTAAAGCGAGATCGAAGCAGCGTAATCGGCTGGATCGAAAGCGAGATAACCGGGCTCGTGGGATCATCCTGGCGGCGGTGTCGGAGGTTATTAGGACCCAGATTGAAGAGTTTGAATCTGCGGGAGAAATCATGCGGAAACTTACTACGATGTTTGGATCACCTAGCAACCAAGCAAGACACGATGCCATCGAGTTGGCCGTCAACACGAAATTGAAGAAAGGTCAAGCGTTGAATGGTCATGTTCGAATATGATCGATTACTTCAATGACGCCGGTATTCATGGATCAAAGTTCGATGAAGCAACTCAAGTATCAATGATTACGGAATCGTTGACTCACGAGTTTATCCGTTCAAAACTCAAGATATCGATGGGCAAATATGAGTTGACCATGACACAGATCTTGAATGGGGTGACTATCTACGAGGGCCTGCTATCGAAAGATAAGGTCCAAGTAGGGGATAAGAAAGTGAAGCCAATATGGCGAAGCCGGTCATCAAACAACCCTAAGGCCAAACCGAAGAAGAAGGGTAGTGTTGCACCCGTGCCCAAGCCAATGAAGAAAAAGGCTGCCAAGAAAGTTGTGAGTCCAAGCCCAAGGGCAAATGCTTTTCTTGTAAGGAGGTAGGACATTGGCGGCGCCATTGTCCCGAATATCTTCGTGATGTGAAAGATGGCAAAGTCAAAGGCCATTTGGGGAAAGATAAGAAAGGTAATTTGGAATTACTATTCTTGGAATCTTTTAATGTAGCTAAAGATGTGTCCACTTGGATACTTGATACCTGGAGCTACTAACCATGTATGTTCTTCATTCTGATTCTTAGTTAAATGCGAGTGGAAGAGGGTTCTCAAGTGATGCGAGTAGGCTTTGGGCGCTCATTTCGGCTAAAGCGATGGGGAGCTGTGGACTTGCATTTTAATAATAGAATTTTACATTTAGACAATGTTTATTTTATTCCCCATTTCGGGAGAAATTTGATTTCTTATTACGCCTTAGTTGAACAATCATTTTCATTTCAAGTTCGAATGGTGAATTTGTTATTTCAAAGAATGGCTTTGAATTGTGTTCAACTATAAATGAAAATGGTTTATATTTTGTAAGACCACATAAAGCTCCCTACTTAATCTTGAAATGTTTAAAAGCGCTCATCAAAGAGATCGCAAAAGGCGAAAGTTTCTCAAGTAAAAGAAGATAAAACATACTTGTGGCATCTAAGGCTTGGCCATATTTCCTTGGAAAGACTCAAAAGACATGAAAAGGTTAATGCCTTAGGTGAGTCATCTGTTTGACACCGCCTTGCTGTCTGCGAGTGTTGCTGGAGGAAAAATGACTAAGCGTCCCTTCTCATCAAAGGGTAATAGAGCCACAGGAACTCTAGACTTAGTGCATTCAGACCTTTGTGGTCCGATGAACGTACAAGCTAGAGGCGGATACGAGTACTTTGTGACTTTCATTGATGATTACTCACGATTCGGTTATGTTTATCTGCTGCATAGAAAGTCCGAGGCTTTTGGAAAGTTCAAGGAGTTCCAAGCAGAAGCCGAAAGGCAACTAGGCAAGTCATTGAAATGCCTCCGCTCGGATCGTGGAGGTGAGTATTTAGATATTGAGTTCATTGACTACTTGGTGAAAAAGAATTTGTTTCAACGCTCGGCGCCTAGGACACCTCAAAGAAACAGAGTTCTTTGAGAGGAGAAACAGGACATTGATTAACATGGTTAGATCAATGATGAGCTACGCCTCACTACCTATATCCTTTTGGGGTTATGCTTTAGAATCGGTCCACATTTTGAATTGATGCCGTCAAAGTGCGCCGAAAAGACACCCATTGAGATGTGGTCGGGACGACGCGAAAGCATGCGTCACTACGCGATATGGGGTTGTCTGCATGTGTCTTTGATGGACAAGACTACCAAGCTACAATCACGTACAAAAGTATGTTTGTTTGTAGGCTATCAAAAGGTACACGTGGTGGTCTATTTTACGATCCGGAAGATAACAAAGTGCTAGTCTCGACTAATGCTACGTTTTTGGAGGAAAGTTATATGAAAGACCACCAGACCTCGAGAAGTACAATTGTACTAGAGGAATTACTCTCCGATGACATCGAGGGCCTATTGTGGCTGCTTTGATGTTCCCGCAAACAACACTAATAATACAACGGTCAATTCCAACATTCTGTTCCACCCCAGGCGTCTTTGCGAGAGTGGTTCGGCCACCGGCTCGATGCGGCATGGATTTAGAGGCAAGCGTAGTCGCCTGCGATGGGGTGGAAGAGCGATCCTCCGACCTATAAGAAGGCCTTCTTTGGATCACGATAAGGATAAATGGATTGACGCAATGAATCAAGAGATGGAGTCTATGTACTCTAACTCGGTCTGGAAACTTGTAGAACTTCCTCAGGGTGAAAGGCCCATTGGATGTAAATGGCTCTACAAGCGAAAGAGAGGAGTAGATGGGAAGGTTGAAACCTTCAAAGCACGGCTGGTAGCCAAAGGTTACACACAGCGAGAGGGTATAGACTACGAGGAAACCTTCTCACCTGTGGCCATGATGAAAACCATCCGCATCCTCATTTCGATTCTCGCATGTCCGGATTATGAAATCGGCAAATGGATGTCAAGGCAGCGTTTCTAAGCGGCTTTCTTGATGAGGAAATCTATGTGCAAAGCAACCAGGAGGATTCATTGAAGAAGGTCGAGCACATGGTGTGCAAGTTGCTCGAGATCCATTTATGGGTTGAAGCAAGCATCTCGTTCTGGTATCATAGATTCGATCACACGATCAAGTCTTATGATTTGAACAACACTTTTTTGAATCTTGTGTGTACAAGAAGGTTATCAAAGATAGTGTTGTATTTCTAGTGTTATACGTTGATGACATACTCCTAATTGGCAGCGATAAAGGGATGATGTCCGGCGTGAAAAGTTGGTTGACCACGCAATTCCAAATGAAAGATTTGGGAGAAGCGAGTTATGTTCTAGGGATCCAAATTATAAGGGATCGTAAGAAGCAGGATGTTAGCTCTGTCCTAAGCAACTTATATAGATAAGGTCTTTGTGCACGCTTGATATGGAGAACGCAAAGAAGGGTTTTCTACCAACCCGTCACGGCGTTTACCTATCTAAGTCTCGGGGCCTCAAACCCACGAAGAGGTGAAAGCTATGGGAAGAGTGCCATATGCCTCGGTGTTGGTAGTCTTATGTATGCTATGAGGTGTACGAGACACGACATTTGTTACTGGCGTTGGATTAGTCGGCCGTTACCGGTCAAATCAGGGCAACCGCCTTTGGGACAAATGATAAAGAATCTCATCAAATATTTGAAGAGAACCGAGAAATTATATGCTCGTCTATTCGAGTGGGAGTTTGGAGCTAGCGGGGTACACCGATTTTGATTTTCGATCAGGCAGAGATGATTCTAAATCTACCTCCGGTTGATGTTTACGCTTGGTGGCGGTGCGAGTAGAATGGAGAAGCCAAAAGCAATCCAAAGCCACGGCCGATTCAACAATGGAAGTTGAGTTCATAGCGGCCTCGGAGGCGGCTAAAAAGCGATTTAGTTAAGAAAGTTCATCGGTGGATTAGGCGTTGTCGAGAATCTTTGAAGATCCTATTACTCTCCATTGTGATAACAATGGGGCCATTGCCAACTCTAGAGAACCTCGAAAGCACGATGAAGTCGAAGCATATAGAGAGAGAAAATCTTTGGGTGATCAGCGATTTTGTCGATAGAGGGGACATTTCCGTCAAGAAAATCGCCTCCGCCGATAATCCTTTGATCCATTCACCAAGGATGGCATCGATTGAAGCTTTTAGTCGACACTTGGAGACTATAGGTATTAGAGACATGTCTCATTTGCTTTAGAGCAAGTGGGAGTGATAGTTTCTTTGTATTTTAAATACTAGGGTGTGCTCTAAAACAATTAATCACATGCTTTCGTGCAAGTGGGAGATTGTTAGGTGTGATGCCGAAAGACAATTTTGTAATTGTTTTATTTAATAAATGAAAGGATGTTATTATTCATATTTATTATTCTCATAATCACCGATGTGACAATAGTATCTACACTACAGAAAACCCTAAGTATATCGTTTATGTAATCACTTAACTCAGTGTATGGTATATACACAGAAGGATTGAGTTAGTGAAGATGTACTTAAAATACAATTAGCCCGTAGTGAAGTTAATCGAGAGTATCGGGTCTCTCCTTTAACGTGCTATTAATGCGCCCAGAACACAATAGGTGTGATTGTCTTATCCGGACTTTCGGTTAAGAGAACCTAATGGGCATTTATATATGATAGATATATCATATAGAAATTTGGACCGATTTGATTAGAGTTCACGATATAATTCCGTAATCGAGAAGTCTTATCGAATCAATGGATGATCATATTTATGGATATATCTTAATCTCGATGTGATCACGATCAACTACTTGAATCGATTATGAAGTTTGACTTGACGGTTAAGGATTACAGCGAGTGCGTGGTGCGAATTACCCCATCTTGGCATTGTCTTTGGATTGAGTGAGTAGTACGTATTTGTCACAGATACGGAATCCATTCCTTCCATTTATGGAAGTACATATACGATTCCCTTATTTGTTAATCCTAGAAAGCGATCGATAAATGCGAGTTCATATTACAGCGATTAGCTACCAAAGTGAGTTGTATGAATTAATTGATCACTAGAGGTTAATGGTAAATAAGGATAAGAGGTTTAAAAAGGGTTAACGGTAACTTCCGATTTAGAATGAGCGATCTATGGAGGATTAATCCATATGTAATGATTATATCAATGGGCGCTTATTATTATTCTCGTGAGGAGATAAATATAATCTTATAATCGGAGGAGTGCGATCACAGGATTATGGTGGCATATTCCTGTGATTGATTTATCGAATATAATTATCCTATAATTATTTATTTGATTTATCGGAGCTGCTGATTATTAGTCCATGGTCCCCGACGTGCCTCCTAATATAGCATAGCTATTCTCGGACGTCGAATCCTAATAATATTAATTTAGTTCTTGTCGGACTTTATTAAAATGATATGTGAATTAATTGTTTAGTGGACTATTAAATTAGTTGGGCTAAATAATTAAATATGTGGAAAAGACATTTTTTCATAAACTTGGCCCAATTTTGTTATAGCGCAAAAAATTAATTATGACTAGGTCATGAATTAAAAGTGGCATCCCCCCCTCTTATTTTTTGGAACAAGAAATTAGTTTTCTTGTGATTAATAAGACATGTGCATAAAATATTTATTGGATAAATATTTATGGTAAATAATAAAGATAAATATTATTCTAGATTTGTTCTAGAATATTATTGAATTATCTTTTATTAAAGGATTTATTTTGTTTGATAAATAAAAATCCTTGGAGGCTAAGTTTTACTCTCTATATAAAGAGAGTTCTCCCAAGCCTTAATACACACATAAATTTCGACTTCTCCCTATAGTAGAGAAGAAAAGAATTCGACCAAGGGAGATTTGGGGAGAAATCTTGGAGATTTTCGGTAGCATATCGGAAGGGTTCGAGTCGAGAATTCCTTCCACCGGGAATTGCTTGGATCACACGATCGGAAGGCGTGGTGCTCTTCACATCTTCACATTCATCCTTTTGGTTCTTCAACTTGAATTTAGAGATTCAAGAGGTATGATCTACATCCCCTTGTAGAATAGATCTAGTTGTTTTATTACGCATATCATATAGATCTTGATCCATAAATTGCTTCCGTTGCGGATGGTATTACTAACAATACCAACCCCAATCCATCTCTTCAACCACAACATATCAAAGCATTCATCATCATGATTTTCGGAAAAAAAAACAATGCAATCTAAACATGCAATTTCCACTCCTAGATTTAAAATTCACATACTTTGATTGATAGATCAAAGACTCTGATGCCACTTTTAGGATGTAATATCTCCGGATGGATCAAAGATCCACCCGATTACGCAGCAGAAACTACAAGATCTAGATCTAGTCAACCAAAATACATAAATATAATAGATCTAATCTACGAGAAGGATGGATTGCTTACTTGTTTATTGTGAATAAACTTCATGAACTATCCTTGTAGATGCGCCAGTTGAGAAGCCATAATCTTCCAACGCGTATCTCCAAGCAACACCAAGTGGATGGTGTTTCACGCCGTTGGACCTCCCCGATATGCTACCAGAAAAATCCCGAAGATTTTTCCAACTCGAACCCTAAGAATAGAGGCCGAAATTTTCAGCCAATTTCTCTTGTGAATAGTGACGTGAATAGTGATCTTTTGGTACAATGGAGCACTCTTCTTATATAGGAGAGAGATCCTTGTTCCACAAGGATTTAATTTAATTAATGGATAATCAATCAAATAAATCCTTTTCCATAAAAGATAAATCTAATATTTTCCCAAACAAATTAGGATAAATAAAAGATCATTATCTAATATATTAATTATTTAACCAATAAATAATTAAGCACATGTCATATAATAACACAAGAAAACAAATTCCTTGTTAATAATATATACATATTGCGCCAATACCTAATTAAATAGGTCATGGGCCGAAATTCACCAAACCGGGTCGAGTCCATGAAAAAATGTCTTTCTATGTTTTTAATCATTTAGTCCAACTAAACAATTAATCCACATATCAATTAAATAGTCCAATCCAACTATTTAATTATAATTATGGTGAAATGACGATAAAACATATGCTATGTTAGGAGCCACGTCGGGGACCATGGACCCATATTCAGTAGCTACAATAAATTAAATAAAATTATTAAATCGGACCGAACAATAATATTCAATCTATTAATTTCGGGATTACACCACCATAAACCCGGCCCGAACTCTGCGAATATAGATAACTTACACTCAACCATGAGTTGATAAGGTGTCCTTGATATAATCATTACATACGGATAAATCCTCCATAGCCCATTGTTCATTTTAAGTCGGGATATTTCCGTAAACTCTTCTCGAAACATATTATCCTTATTTACCATTAACCCCTAGTGATCAATTAGTTCACATACCCGGACTAGTAGCTAATTGGTCTAACATGAACTCTGGAGCGATCGGTTTCTAGGATTAACAAATAAAGAGGCTGTATGCGTCTTCTTCCCGAGGAATGAATGGATTCCATATACGTGATAGCACGGACTACTCACTCATTCGAGAATAGAGCCAGCGAGAAGTGTTGGACCACATACTTGAAGTGATCCTTACTAACACATCAAACTCTACCCTAGTCTAAAAAGTTGTCTGTGATCACCTCAGGATTGAGATTAACCTATATATGATCATCTTGTGATTCGATAAGACTTCTCGATCACGGAATTATATCGAGATCTAAAATCAAATCGGTCCAGCCCTATATGATTATCATCATATATAAATGCCCCACTAGGTACCCTATTACCGACAGTCCGGATAAGACTGTCACACCGTAAAGTGTTCTGGGCGCATTATTAGCATATTAATCATGAGACCCGTACTCAGAATCAACGCTACGGACTAAGTTAATTTTAAGTACATCTCATTAACTCAATCCTCTTGTATATAGCCATACACTGAGTTATGTGACTACATAAACGAGGTACTTTAGGGTTTTCAGTAGTGTCTTAATTATAAGCATACATGCATATAATAAGATGAATTATTAATTCTGTCCTAAAACAATTAGATAATTGTCTTTCGGGCACTACACCTAACAGATCCGACCATAAATGAAGACAGAGAAAGTCCACCTAAGGGGCTAGAGGCTCCAAGAATCCGTGCTGAACCCAACTCGGTAATCCTTCCCCGACCCCCACGGGTCGGCCAAAGCATAAGGGATTAGCAACCTCAGCCCGGAACTCACAAGTCGGCCTGTGTCCATCTCGGACCAAAGTGCCCACGTGCCTAATTAATGAAGATAAACATGGAAAGAATACTCAGCTATAAAGGTTGTAATCCGATATTCAAATCAACGAGATTATCTCCTATAATTAAGGGGATTAAATCACCGTCATCTTTTCCTTAGAGAAGACGAAACCGCAGTCCACCAAGGACACGGCCCACACAGGCCTAGGGCATAAGCCCCTCCATATAAACAATCTTTAAGGAACTGCGATGACTTGATTCCTGGCTAATTAACAAAATGTGTAGACAGCTTGAGATAGAACATATCAGGTCCAGTCTAACCCACCACAAACTACCCCCCCCATTTTTATCGTTTTTTAGTGTTCTTGAAGCTTGTGCATGTTGTCACAAGTATCAAAAGGCCTCGGAATTAATACACGATGATTTCTAGCATCGTCTTACACCGTATAACTGACTGGGAAATTCATCAATTACAATAAAAAATATGTTAAATAATCAATGGATGTTGTAAAAAGACTCAAATTAAACACCTTAAAGGTAATATCACACCCGACCAGCTGAACCGTAGAAATCAAGCTCCAGTCAAACACAATTGAAGAAGAGAAATTGAGCGAGAAGTGAATAGAATGCAAAAAAAAAAAAAAAAAAAAAATTACCTTTAGAATTCTGAAGCTTCGAGAGCAGATTAATTTGTTCTGTGAAGAGCAAAAAGTAGCTGTGTCGTAAGGCAGCGTGGGCTTTACATAGATTGGCGGGTAATCGAGACAAACGCTAATGCCAAAAATCTAGAAACCTGAAATTTTGCATACCCTCGATGAAGCTAACCCCGTGTTTCGAACCATAAAATTAAAATGGCTGGTGAAATAGACGATGCTAATCGGATGCAGAGTCGGAAAAGAAATTTCGGAAACCAGTAACATTAAATCCCTCGACGTGAGTGTTCAAGAATGTCCGCAGACATGTTACACGAGAAGATGAAGAGGTATAGAGGAGGAGTGGAACCCTAATCTTCCATAAAATTTGTCGTTTCCTTTTCTGAGTAAATACAATGTCGTTTCCTTTCCCGAATAAAAAAAGACTGTCGTTTGGGTTTTATGCTAATGAAAATACTGCTCCACCGTAACATTTTATTAGTTTTATAATGTAATTTTTTACGGTGGATGATACAAAAATAGCTTTCTTTATGGATTTTTAGAATTCGCCGCAAGATAAATAATATAGAATGAACCTTTACCCATTTTACAGGCGGAACTATTAAAAGCACCGGTAAATAACTCTTGGAAATAGCGTCCGAAAGACAATTTATGTAATTGTTTGCGGTATTAATAAATAACAGATTTATTCTCATCTTATTACTTGTTTCGTGCTTGCAGGGAATACACTACTGAAAACTCTAAGTCGTATCATATGTAGCCATATAACTTAGTGTATGACACACATGTGTATTAAGTTTATAGTGATACACTTGAACTGTTAGTCCGTGGTGAACTTAATCAAAGTATGGGGTCTATTGATTAAACCATCATTAATGCGCCCAGAACACTTTATGGTGACCGTCTTATCCGGACCGTCGACATTGGTTGTCTATGTGGGTCATTTATATATGATGAGAGTCATATAGGATTGGACCGATTAATCTGAGTTTCTCATATAATTCCATGATTGAGAAATCTTATTAAATCACAAGACGATCATGTATGGATTAACCTTAATCCTGAAGTGATTACAGACTCCTACTAGTTTCAGCATAGGGTTTGATGTGTTCGTTAAGGATTGCTAAAAGGCGCGGTCCGAATCACTTTCACGTTGGCACTATTCTGGAATGAGTGAGAAGTGTGTGTCTCTTAGATGTCGAATCCATTCCTTCCTGCGGGAAGTAGAAAGACAATCCTCTTATTTGTTAATCCTTGAAACTGATCGATCCCGGGAGTTCGTATTGGTTATGAACTAATTGATCACTAGTGGGTTAATGGTAAATAAGGATAAGATATATAGAAGTAGGTTTACGGAAATAATCCCGCTTCATTATGGATAGTCTATGGAGGGTTAGTTTATATGTAATGATTATTTCAATGGACACTTATCGGCTCGACTCGGCGTTTTGAGAATAAGTTATATCTATAACCGATAGAGTTCAGTTTCGGATTTATGGTGACGTAATTCCGGAATTAATAAGTTGAGTAGAAATAATCTGTTCAATAAATATTTTATTCAATTTATTGTAGCTACTGGTTATAGGTCCATGGTCCCCGGGTTGGCTCCTAACACGCGAGTGTTTTCTCGTTTTATTGAACCTCGAGAATAAATTAAATAGTTTTTCTATTTAATAAATATGCAATATTATTTATTTGGTAAATAATATGTAAAATAGAAAAGACATTTTCTATTAAAATTAATGACATTATTGGCGCCACATTTGTGGATAAATTAGGAAAATAAATTTTTCTAGATTTTGTCACGTGTGTAATTAATTAATTATCTATTTGTTGGATAATTAATGGAAAAATAAGAGATTGATTTTTTGGGACTTTTGGCAAATATCTTTTCCTTATGGGAATAGGTAATTGTGGTGTGAAAATGTTAACTCTCTTGACTAGTTATTTTCCTATATAAAGAGAGTTCCTCCTAACACAATTCATCACAAAAAGCGCCACTTATCAATTAAAGGAGATAAAAATTAGTTTCTCATTCTAGTCATTAAGAGAAGAAAATCCTAGGGTTTTTATTGTGCATATTTTTGAGGAGGTTCTACCGCGAGGATCGACGTACACCAGTCGTCGATAGGAGATACAATCCGGAAGATTGTGGCTTCTCTTTCTGTCGATTTATTATTCCTCTTAAATAAGATAAATCTTCAACCTTCTTGTAGTCGTATTAATTGTTTATCCGAATCGAATCGTGGTATTATCGCATGTGAATTTATTCGTAGCTTCCACTGTGCAGGATCGAACGTATCGATCGGTGCTGTGAATCTGATCTGGCGATCCGCAATCACATCACTAGCAGCGGAATGTTAAAATCTGCCGTTGAAAAGCAAATTTTTTGTAGTGAATTACAAACAAAAATGTTGAACTATTCGCAAAAAACTCTCATAATGATCAAACGCATGAAGGGAGGGTCGGGGATATAGGAAGTTTACACGGGAGTATCTTTTGACACAACAAATTTTCTGACCCCAATTTGAGTCTGAATATGATGATTATTCTGACTCAATTCAAGTTACAATTTTAAACGTTTTTCATACCCAATACCGGTCAGAAAGACGTTCTCACTGAAACTGAGACATGAAAACATCCAACATTCTTTCTGAAATTCGGTCGATTCAACAAGTCCATCAAAACATAAATTTGAAAGGGTAAAAGTGGAAATAAAAATGTTCTGTATTAAGATATTTGGTAGTTTGAAAAGACATTCACGTTTACAATTAATTGTATTGGTTAACTATCATAATTAACCCAATAACTAATTAGGCTAAAATATATAATTAGAATAGTTTTAAATAATCTCCAGATTACTAAATTACCCTTAGTTAAAAATCTAGGATATTTTTTGTGTAAACCGGATCTTTATTAAAAACTTCGTAAAAAATATGTACAACACACGTGCATAGTTCAAGCTCTAGTTAAATTGTACATAATAAACTGAAACAAATAGGATAACTATCTACTCCATTCTATTATCATATCCCTGGCCCTACGAACTGCCTGTGAGAAAAATATCTTCACCGTTGGGCATTGAGTGCCCGTTCGATGCACCACTTGATTTCTCTAGTACCAAGCTCCCATCATAACCTCACAGAATATGAACCTCCACTGATCAATATCATCTTTCACATCCATATCAAGGCTTAGACATCCATAAACCCATTCCCGACTGTCCGCAATTTCAAAGAACCGACGATGGTGAGCCAGAGCGACCACTCTTTTCCATGCATCGTAGATCCACCCGCAATCACGGAAAACATGTCGTACACTTTCTATGTGGCTCTGGCACACATGTCAAATATCATTATGTAGAATATGCATGTCTGCAAGCAACACTGCCGTAGGAAATGCTTTACGACGGAAGAGACAAATAAGCATATTTCTTTGTTGCGGACCTTTAATGGCCCACACCATTTTCCATTTTTTCTCCTCCTCCTTCGATCTCATCTCATCCATCTGGGCATTGTATCCAGTCAAATATCAAACTTTCATGATGGTGTCACCAACTACTCGACCTGTCCTTCCACGGTAATGTTAAACACCTCATTTAAGCACTCCGCAGCCGCGCATATATTTTTCCAAATTCAGTTTGCATAATCGTCGTAGCCCGTGTTCCCCCATGGTATTCGGTAAACAAACATCTCTCCAAGAAACATAGTGCATCCCCACCTTCTTATCATCCTCTGCCCAGAGAAAAGTCCATGCCGCTTTTTCTTTCTCATCAAGAGCAAATTCGAGATACGCACCAATTGTATAAAATAATAGAGATGGTCATTAGGGCTGACTGGATGAGGATAATGTGCCTAACCCGAGATAACACTTTCGCTTTCCATGTATGAAGCTTTGCATGGACCTTGTCGACAATAAATCCATAATTAGCCTTTGTCGCTCTACTACTCAACGGTATGCCCAAATACTTTCCTAGGTCGTAAGTGCAAGCCATCCCTAGTCTTTAGGATATCGAATCTAACACGGAGTTTTACACATTAGGTGATACGTAAAACTTTGATTTACTCATACTAACCTTTTGCCCCGAGAAGGCACAAAATATATGCAACACAACCTCTATAACCTCAGCCTTGCATACCGAAGCCTCCGCAAAAAGTAATAAATCATCTGCAAAGAAGAGGTCGGATACGACCAGCCATCCTGTCGAGATGTGGACGGGCTTCCACGCATCTTCCCTCACCAATTCATCATTCAAGGTGCTCAGTACCTACATCACCAACAAAAAAATATATGGTGCCACTGGGTCCCCTAGTCTAATTCCACGTTATGGATGAAACTCATCCAATGGCACGCCATTCCATGAAAGTGATACAGCAGCTGGTGAAGGAAGTCTGAAATCACTCTACCATAATTAGCTTCGTCATTTGTTCCGAGCACCCCTTCATACCCAGCAGCTGGTGAAGGAAGTTTGAAATCACTCTACCATACGCTTTTTCAAGATCAATTTTGACCACGTATACCTCTTCCTGTCATTTTTCTTGTTCATCGAATGCAACGCCTCATGTGGTACAATCATATTATTTGACGTTTGGCACCACAGGATAAATGTACTTGGGCTACTTGGAATAAGATTTCAAATGACTGTTTTTAAATTGTTAGCGATAACTTTGGTAATTATTTTAATTGGCACATTCTTCAATGCAATTGGTCTCAGTTGATTTACAGATTGCTACGGTGACACTTTGAGATCATCACCACTAGGACCTGATTCAAGATAGCCAGGAATCTCATCTCATGGAAGGCTCATAAGATGAATGTTACAACGGATTCCCCTAACATCTCACAATTCTTTTGAAAAAATACCGGTGGCAAACCATCTGGACCGGGTGCCTTGTATGCTCTTATATGAAAATTTGTCTCTTTTATCTTCATCTCAGTAACTGGTCGGTTCAAAAGTCTCCGGTCTTCCTGAGAAAATCTTAGGAGTTGTATTAGCCAGGGAGCGGGTGGTCGGTTCCTCCAAATAAAGGTCCACATAAAAATGACGCACTAACATGAAAAGGTCGGTTCGATCCGCTATCCATACGCCATTTGTATCCTGGAGATACTTAATTGTATTCCGTTGGAGCTTCCTAACTGTAGACATATGGAATAGTGCGTGTTTCGTTCACCATCCCCAATCCAATTAAGTCTATCTTTCTGAACAAGTATATCTCTTCAAGCTTAAGTATTTCATCATATTCTTTAAGGAATGTTACTGCCAACCCTGTAAGGAAATTGGATACCAGCTAGTCGTGTTTTAATCTTTTTTCAAGTAAAAAATATTCCAAATACTTGCTTTTTCCAAATACTTGTTTTATCATGACATTGTTTAATTTCCCGAACCATATTGTTATCAGTGACCTCCTAACTTTGTCTTATAATCTCCTCAGAAGCCTCATGTTCCATCCAGAACGTGCTGATCGGACCCTCGCTATTTACTATAATTAGGCTATGGTCGGAATGCACCTACGTAAGGGTATCACAATAGTCTTCCGGAACAACCCACACCAAAGATCATTACAGAGGCCCTGATCTAGTCTCTGCACAATGGCATTTGATCTATGAACTAAGCTCAATCAAGTGAGCCTAGGCCCTTGAAACATCATTTTAGAAAGCCCGCTATTCTCAATAAAGCTCCGCATCCTCTCCGCGGATCTAACTCCAGCATCACTACCACCCGTTTATCTTCAACATGAATAACCTGGTTTAAATGTCCAACTAGGCACCATGGAATTGTAATAAAGGTGCTAGAATGTGACATAAAATTCCAGGGTTATTCACAAATAGAAGGGGTTAGGGATGCATAAATAAAAGTGAGAACACAATGAACCTGCCCATTTTGAGTCAGGCACATAATCAGACACTGTTTTGTGGCACAAAGTATCTTTAAATAGGTGACCGAGCCATTCCAAAAACCCCACAAGCCTCCACTAAAATCATTTATTTCCACAGCTACTAACTCTATAAAATGGACCGACGCAGAATATTCACATGTGTTTCGATCAAAAAATGATATCTGGTTGGTTTTCACTAATTTAGTCTTTAACATGTCGGAAGAAAGTAGAGGACCGAGCATCTCTACAGTTCCACGAGATAATCTTCATCACTACCGTGAAATTGGGTTGTCGACCAGCTGCCCTGAGACAGAAATTTCCATTGCATTATTGACTGGTGGCCCTTAAGAAATTGTAGCTATCAAATAATTTCCATCTTGTGGGTTTTCCTTGAGGTAGTCCCCATCGTTCCCAACCGGCTCCACAAATGATGTGTCGGTGCAATCCATGACCACATCATTCGGCTCAGGTATAGTCGACTCTGTACTCCCGCGTTCACCACTGTCAATGCGTAGGGAGTTAGAGTGATTATCCTACTACGGACTTCCTTGCGTTAGTGTAGACCACCTCTGTAGTATCTGAACATGGCCCCATTCAACATTACCTATGGTGGGCTGAACCTGAACTCGGCTATTGTTCACCGGGAAGCCACCTCTACCTCGTCCCCTTGAGCTACTATTTATGTAGCCTTCCTCGAAGCTTGCCTAACTTCTGGATACTCCAAACTTGTCGGAATACCTTGTACTTTCCTCTAAAGTTAATTTATTGGAGCATCTCCATCAGTAGAATCTTCCTCGGCGAAAACAGAAAACGTGACCCATTGCTATCCCCATGACAATTCCAATTATTAATACTCCTTCCGGTCCCTGCTTGTAGATCACCACCGTCTTCCTCGCATGCCTGTGCTGCATTTCTTTGATTCTTACATTGGTTTGTCCTCCTTCGGCGATTATTCGTGGCCAACATGCACGGGCCAAATGATTTCTATGTTGTAGGGGCGTTCGCAGTAGTAGGGGCTACCTAGATGTCTTCACGGGTCATGTCATTACTTGGATAGTGTTCTGTTTTATGTCCATACAATCCACAATCAAAACACACCATATGAAGACCTTCATCCACAATTTTATAACTCCGATCGTTCAACATTACCGATGTTACCATGGGTTGTTTCAGATCAACCTCCACACAAACACGAGCATATTTCATCCTAATGGCAATCAAGGAAGTATCTTCAACTCGGCTCACTTTTTAAAGACAGTTTCCCAAGTCAATCAGCACCTCATCATCAAAATATTATGCTTGAACACTTGGACAACGAACCCATACTATAGTCATACGAATCTCTTCCTTTGAGGGGTGAAACGAAGGATGCCGTTTTGAAACCGTGATGTAGTTGAATTACCCACGGCCATTCTGAATAACACGAAGATAATATTCTTTCTTGCGAAAACGTACCAGATAAAAATCTTCCTCTAGGTCTGTGATTTCAATTCTATTTCCAAGACACCACATTTCACTCAATCAGGATTCCATGGTTTGAAAACTAACCTTTCGGCCGAGCACCTTGATTATCAGAGCTCAGCACCAAGGTCTCCATAGTTGTTTCAATTTATCAATTAGAACCACAACCTTCTTCTAGTTCGGGAGCGGAACATCTGCATTGGATTATAGGAAGAGCCGGAAATCTCTGGCAGAGATCGCCGCTATCGATGGACTGCTGCCAGGGTTTCATCGCAAAGAAAAGGGGGGTCACGCCATAGCTATGGTTTTTTCATACCGTTAACCCTTTTCTATTTCTTCAAACAAAAAAAAAAAAAAACCCTTTTTGCGTCTAGGTTTTCTTTGCCAAATGATATAATATACTCCCTCTCTCAGTCTCTTGTAATATACTCCGTTTTTTTTCCTTTATCTTGGATATTACGATATATGTGCGGTATACTTTTCATTTACAAAAAAAAAAATTAAAATCGAAATATAAGAACGAAAAAAAAAAAAAAAAAAAAAAAAAAAAAAAAAAACGCTCTGATAAACGCATGTGTAATAGTGCTAATTGTTTTTTTTCCTAAAAAAATGGTTATCAAAAGAGCAGAGCTATTAGAAATCATGATGATGTATATTCACTACAAAAAACATGCTTTTTAGCCGCGGTTTTTTTCCACCGCTAAAGAAGACAATCCTCCGTTAAAGCTTTTTCGCGGCGGTTTTCGCCGCAGATAAAATCTACTGTATTTGCCTTCGCCGCTAAAAGTTTAGGGCACTTTCCTGGCGGATTTTGGGTCCGCTGCTAAGATCTTTTGTGGCGGTTATTATCCGCCAGCAATTAGCCAATATTCCGCTAGGAATTCTTATACTATCACAAGAGGAAATAAAGGTTTTGGCGGCAGATTCTTACTTCGCTGCGAATCCAGTAAATTAAAAATAATAATATAAAAAATATAATTGTTGGAAAAAAAATTTAGTTTTGATCATGATTCATCTAAATTAGTTACTTGTTTGTTTACACCGCATTGATGAAATGCTGAAACTAGCTGTTATAGTGAGAAGCTAAAAGATGTCTAGAACTGAATGTATAGGTTTTACTAGGGCCTGATAATTGTATAGGTTATGTCAGACAAGCACTATAATAGCTAGAAGTGTTGTAAAACTGAAAACTGGAGATCATCTAGAAAACTGGATATTGACTAAAACTGAAAGGAGTCACAAGAACTTAGAACTGAAGTTCACTCAGAATTGAAGAAGGTAACTTCGCTGAGGGACACAGACTCGGTTGACTTATCTATAACTATAGGCTGAGGAAACAGACTCAGTAAATGAAGAACTGAGGGACACAGACTCAGTTCTAGGAGATTGAAGAACTGAGGGCTCAAACTCATTTATGAAGACTAAAGTCGAGACTGTAAAGTTATAATTCGATTAAATGCATCTTTGGCTGAAGCGACTTTATGGACTTTGAAAGAAGACCTAAGAATCATAAGGATAATGATATCTTGGATGATTTGTATAAGGAATGGTGTACTCTAATTAAGTGATATAAAATCCGATAAATAGAATACTGAGATTTTTGAAGAAAAGTAAAATCTCAGTTAATGCTCTAAGTCAGTTAACAAACTGATAACTAACACACTCAGTATAAAACTAATTAGGATACTCAGTTTTATAGTCAGTCATCCAAGCAAATGAAAGTACATTCGAACGTTGTAAATGATGGATTTTTATTGGATGAAGAACTGACATGTCAGAACGGTCACTGACAACTGACATCTGAAAATATAGACGTTGATACAATTCAAATTCAAGCTAGATGAACGTTGGACCTCACACTATAAATAGATGAATTGGCATCAAGGATCAAACACCAAATTAACAAGATTACATGGGTTTTTGTGCAAAAGTCTAGTTCATCTGAATTGTTAATTGTGCTCAATAGGATCACATCTAGATGTCATCAAGTTTTCAAGCTACATCGATCAATCCAAATTTCGACACTGAGAAGAACCACAAGCAAGAATCAATTTATTGATTCTCAGCTCAACTTTGATTTCTAATCAAAGGTTTAGACTGTGAAGGAATCCGGTTTAAGATTTGCCAAGGACAGTTGTCATTAGCAGCCGGGTAGACTGTTTTTGGTCTCTTGGAAAGGCTAACACAAGTTTAGAGGAGGGGGTGAATAAACTTGTCACCAAAAACTTATCTTAAGTTGTAAAAACCCCAGAAGGCGAGAATCTACGAAACTCAAAGTGACTTCCAATTCGGTTATGTTCGTCCCTTAACTTGTGCGGAGTTCGATTAGCTTAAGCGATTGTAAGTCAAAAGCGACTTATATTGAGTCTTGTTAAGCTGGCGAGAGGATAAAGTAATAGCCTTAAGTGCGATAGATGTGTGGCAATCTAGACCTTCTATGTATCGGTTTGTGAGAATTCGATTATCGGTGTGTTTCTTTGAGAGATAATGCAATAAATAAAACAAACACAAATGCATAAAGAAAATCAACACAAGATTTGTTTATGGAAGTTCGAGGTGGTGTAATCCCGCACGTCTCCCCTTCTCTGTGGTGTTGGAGGTATCACTAGAATAATGAGATAACGTTACAAAATCCTAGTACTATGTGATCCTTCACGACACCCTGGTTTCACTTTATCTGCACAAAATGAAGAAAGGTGAGATTGCTCCTTCACTCGCACACTGTGATCCTTTGGAGGTGGAATTGCTCCTTCACGACTCACCACTAATACCAACACACAGCCCATGATCGCACCAATTCTTTGTAGCAACACCGTAAGAGAAAAGGTAGAATTGCTCTTCTCAAACTATGCACAGCCAACCCTTTTTCACAAAGGTTAGGTTTAGAATTAATCACAAGATTAATTCAGTGAGCTGTTTGATTCTTCTGGATCTGGCTTTGTAGCTCCAAGATGCCTTCTTCCCTCTTTGTGGGTTACTGGATCTTTCTTTGAAGTCTTCAAGGCAATTCAGTTGGCTTCCACTTTTTCTTGATATATCTGATCTAATTTTTCGGATCTGGATTTGGATCTTTGAATATATGCTTATAAAGCTCTTTTTCTGATCCTCCTCTCGCTCTCCTTCAAGTGATTCTCTTGTGTATTTATAGGGGTGATGTAACGGTCACTAGCTCTTGTAGCCGTTACACTTGTCGTTTAGCCAACGTTCACATGTACGATCTTTTGTCGTATTGTCAGTTTAAATTCAACAAGGCCTTAACTCGATTTTTCTACTCTTCTTCAAGCCGAGTACCTTGTATACTTACTATATCGACTTTAATTGACTAAGTCGAGTACACCAATCGATTTCTTCTTTCTGGTAGCGATAATCTTTGTCTTTAAGAATATTCGATTATACATGATCTATAACTTCGGTTTGGTCACCTGCAGGCGTGTCGAATCTCGATTTTATAGTCACGACTTGATCAGCTTCTAACTGAGTTTGCCACCTCAGTTCTTCAGTCTCTGTAACTGAGTCTGTGTCCCTCAGCTCTTCAGTCTTCTAGATAAGCCAACTGAGTCTGTGTCCCTCAGCGAACTTGTCTTCTTCAGTTCTAGCATAACTGAGTTTGAACCCTCAGTTTTCTTATTATAATTCAGTTTCCTTGAATTGACCCAGCTGTTCGTCTAGTTCCTACTCTATTACAGTGCTTGTCTGAAACAACCTATACAAGGTTCAGACTCTAGATATAACTTATACATTTATCTCTAGACCATTTATTTCTTCTTCTTTCATCATGCACTATAACAGTTAGTTACGACTTCATCATCATGGGTTGTAAGTGATTTGTCTAATTACGTGACTAACTATCATCAAAACATAAATAATATTTCCAACAATTTCCCCCTTTTTGATGATGTATCATAACCCTCCCTAAAAGCAATAATAAAAGAATGGTGCAAGAAATCATAACAAAACAAATGAGCAAACTAGAACAGCTGAGTTTATTACAAGAGCCAAACTGAGTTATAACTGAATTAAATTACATCTGTTTTTCAATAGCCAACAGTTTTTCACCAACAAAGATACTCCTTTTAGTTTCTAGGAGCCTTCTCGCTTTTCCTTCTTCAGCTGATTCGCCATCTTTAGGTTTGATCTCTAAATACTCATTGAGCAATTGATTTGCTTCTTCATTGTTGCCAGCTTTAGACTTTGCTAAGATTTCTTTGATTTCCTCTTCCATCAGTTTCTCTTCTTCTTCTGAAAAGAGATTCTCTTTTTCCACTTCCCTTTCTGATTTCTCTTCAGTTTTAGCTTCCAGTTTTATTTCATCTTCCCCCTTAGTTTGTGTCTCCTTATCTGCCAATTTCTCAAGAGATTTGACACAGATTACAATCTTCTTTCTGATGCTTAATACTGCTTTAACTGAGGCTTCCTCATCATCCTCAGTTCTTGTTTCTTCAAAGTCTCCTTCTACAATCAGTTCTTCAAATAAACTGTCAACTGCTTCTTCATCAAGTTGGGTAGTTAGTACATCAGCATCTACTTGTTTGTCCTGATCTAGCATTAGTTGTTTGGCATAAGCCTCTTCACCTTTTCTTCTTCTTTAGTTGCATCATCACCTCTGACTTCATCTTCCCCCTTGTTTGAAGATAGCGATAGCAATCTTCAAATAATGTACGTAGAGTGATGATGTTTGAATATTCAAATAGGCACAGGTAGTGTATCCTTCCAATGAGATCATGTAGGTTGAGAAGTTTCTCTTGTAGATTTTGTATTAAACATTCAATGAATTCTTTTGATTTTTGATTTCTCGGCTTGATTGCTTGAACCATTGATTCTTCAAGTCTTTGATTTGCTTGTGGATGCCTCATGAGCTTGGGATGAGATGCGGTTTCGAGGATAGTAAAAGTGAGTATCATGAGCTATCGGTTCCTTTTCATACTCAGTTTCACAAAATTCTGCGTCTTCCACAGCTTCTCTCTATTTTTCAGTGTATTCCCCAAACATAGTAGTGGGAAATTCACTCCCTTGATTCTTCACATTCGCTTTCTTGATTCTTCATCAACTCTTTCAGATTCTTCTTCATTCCCTTCAATTTCTTTATCAACTTCTTCTTCACCAATTTCTTTATCATCTACACATTCCTCATCTTCAACTTGTTCACTTTCCTCAAGTTTAACGAACTCTTCAGTTTCTTTGTACATGCTTTCTTCAGATTCATCAGACTTGCTTTCTTCAGTTTCATCAGACTTGCTTTCTTCAGTTTCATCAGTTTCATCCTCAATCTCAATTACTTCCTTAGTTTCAGTTTTCTTTGCACGAAACTTGTTCAACATTCTTTTTCTGTCTTCTCGAGGTTACGTCGTCAATCTCACAGTCTCACTTGAGCCTGAGTGCGAAACTTCACTCCATTCTTCTTCTTTGGTGACTTTTCTCTCCTTTGTCCCGATGGACAACGACTTACCATTTCACGCCGGTTGGTGTGGATTTAGAAATGGATAAGTGATCCAGTATCCTTTGCACTAGATAGGTAAATCCCTTTTTCAGTAAGAATGATTCTCCAGCAGTTTCCTTACTTTCTTTGATTCTCTCCTTTTCATCAGAAATCTGTTTTATCAACTGATTGAGAACAAATTTGTTCCAATCAAATCTCTCTTCAAACCAAATTGCATAAATCATCTTTATTTTGTCTGTTGAGAGAGTGTAGAAATTTCGAGCATGACCAATGACATTTTTGGTCGAAGTATCATCAAGAATGCAAATTCTCCTTTCTGGCGATAGATAGAGCCCTTTGTAATTCTTCTCCTTCTTGTTGATTGCGGTGATGTTCCAAAGCTTGTCTTTTTTTCTTTCCGAAGGTGAAAGATGGGGAGCCTCAATTATATCTAGAGCGGAACACCAGGGAGAGTAGTTGTTCATCAATGATGAAGCTTTTGTCTTGAGCAGTCGTTTGAAGCTTCTTCCATTGTTGGTGATTTCGACATTCTGTAGAAATTTCTAATGCCGTCTGGACATAGGATAGAGACCTTTGTGTCAATCAAATTCTCCAAACCTCGAATCTTTTTAATCTTCTTTGCAATTTGAATTGAAAGATTGGAGTTTGAAAATTTTTGACAGAATGCGTCCAGGCTTGTTGTGATTCCTTCGTCAATGTTGTATTGCTCCATTGATTTTCTTATTAGGGATTCTTTGAATGCTTTGAAATTGATTGAACAGGATTTGTCAAGATTGCGTCTTTCAATCGTTTTCAAAATGAGAGTCGTGTCACAATCAATGAGATTATGTAGGAATATACATCTACTTTTTCTCTGGATTGACACGTGGCTTGAGTGATTTGTCAAGTCACCAAAGCGTCGGATGGTAGCTGGAAAGTTTTACGCTATTGACCAAATTGTCCTCCATCGACTTTTATTATCTCGGTTTTGTATAGAGGTCGGTTTTACGAGGATTTTGCAATGTAAGCCCGACTTTTCTGCAAAAGCAGTTTTAAGTTTTCTTGGTACCCATATGTTCTTGGGTCCGGTGAGTTAATTCTTGAAATATATTTTTGGTTCCTTGGTTGAAGAATTAAGCATTCTCAACTCTTTTCTAGATAAACCATTACGCTCAACCTTAGTTGATTTCACAAGAATTCTTTTAGATTTAACATTTTAATTTCTTTGTTTAACCTACTAGGTCTTCGAGTATCTTGATTTCTAAAGTTTGTACTTTTTGAGATCTTAAGGCCGGGTAGGGTGGGGATTATCATTGCCTTTGTCAATTTCTTTGAGTATTAATCTTTCGGCTAGATTTGACACCTCGATTTCAAGAAACTCATTCCAACTTTTGTTTTGCCAAGTTCTTTGTCTTTTGTTCCAACTCAAGGAGAGTTTTGGTTAACTTGACAAGATCGAATTTTCTCGATTGAGTTCGACAAGTGATAACTGAGTAGAATTTCCTTGATGATTTGATATAGTTTGCACATTCCCTTGTTGCTGTGATGAGTCTTCTATATCAACAACTATTTTCAACAATTCCTTTCCTTCTTCTTTTGAGAAGTCTTTCAGTCATGGAACTCCTTTGGATTCGTCAGTTATAACATTTTGGATTGTATCCACTTCATCACTGAGTTGGGGTTCGGGATTTGTATTTACATTTGGTGCACTGAACTTCTCGATCATTTGATCCTGAAAATCAGATATATTATGCAAGCAATTAGTCAGGGGGTGAGTAAACCAACTTCTAGCTCTAGATGTAGACATTGAAACTAGGTGAACTGATACAGTGAAGGGTTTTCAACAACTGGTTTGAAATGTATCTTGGATTTCCTCCGAAAAGGAAGATTTGCTCCGATACCAATTGTTGGTCCCTTGGAAGGCTAACACAACTTTAGAGGGGGTGAATAAACTTGTCACCAAAAACTTATCTTAAGTTGTAAAAACCCCAGGCGAGTTTCTCGAAACTCAAAGCGACTTCAATTCGATTATGTTCCTGTCCCTTAACTGTATGCGGAGTTCGATTAGCTTAAGCGATTGTCGATCAAAAGCGACTTATATTTAGTCTTGTTAGCGGCGCGGATAAAGTAATAGCCTTAAGTGCAATAGATGTATGGTAAATCTAGACCTTCTATGTATCGATTTGTGAGAATTCGATTATGCAGTGTTTGTTGAGAGATAATGCAATAAATAAAACAAACACAAATGCATAGAGAAAATCAACACAAGATTTGTTTATGGAAGTTCGGGTGGTGTAATCCCGTCGTCTCCCTTCTCGTGTGGTGTAGGAGGTATCACTAGAATAATGAGATAACGTTACAAAATCCTAGTACTATGTGATCCTTCACGACACCCTGGTTTCACTTTATGCACAAAATGAAGAAAGGTGAGATTGCTCCCTTCACTCTGCACACTGTGATCCTTTGGAGGTGGAATTGCTCCTTCACCGACTCACCACTAATACCAACACACACCATGCAGATTGCACCAATTCTTTGTAGCAACACCGTAAGAAAAGGTAGAATTGCTCTTCTCAAACTATGCCACACCAACCCTTTTCACAAAGGTTAGGTTTAGAATTAATCACAAGATTAATTGGTGAGTATTTGATTCTTACGGATCGGCTTTGTAGCTCCAAGATGCCTTCTTCCCACTTTGTGGAGTTCTTTGGATCTTTCTTTGAAGTCTTCAAGGCAATTTAGTTGGCTTCCCCTTTTTCTTGATATATCTGATCTAATTTTTCGGATCTGGATTTGGATCTTTGAATATATGCTTATAAAGCTCTTTTTCTGATCCTCCTCTCGCTCTCCTTCAAGTGATTCTCTTGTGTATTTATAGGGGTGATGTAACGGTCACTAGCTCTTGTAGCCGTTACACTTGTCGTTTAGCCAGCGTTCACGTATACGATCTTTTTCGTATTGTCGGTTTAAATTCAACAAGGCCTTAACTCGCTTTTCTACTCTTCTTCAAAGCCCGAGTACCTTGTATACTTACTATCGACTTTAATTGACTAAGTCGAGTACACCAATCGATTTCTTCTTTCACGGTAGCGATAATCTTTGTCTTTAAGAATATTCGAGTTATACTTGATCTATAACTTCGGTTTGGTCACTGCAGACTTGTGCGAATCTCGATTTTATAGTCACGACTTGATCAACTTCTAAGCGAGTTTGCCACCTCGGTTCTTGATCTCATGGCGAGTCTGTGTCCTCGGCTCTTGATCTTCTAGATAAGCCAAGCGAGTCTGTGTCCTCAATGAACTTGTCTTCTTGATTCTAGCATAAGCGAGTTTGAACCCTCGATTTTCTTATTATAATTGATTTCCTTGAATTGACCAAATTTATTCGTCTAGTTCTACTCTATTCTGAGTGCTTATGCAGGAAACAACCTATACCGGGTTCAGACTCAAGATAGAACTTATACATTTATCTCTAGACCATTTCTTGCTTCTTCTTTCATCATGCACTATAACATTTAGTTACGACTTCATCATCATGGGTTGCAAGTGATTTGTCAAATTACGTGACGAACCATCATCAAAACATAAATAATATTTCCAACAACTGTGTTTGTGGTGGTAGCTGGAGAAGTGGCAATAGCATCCCTCTAAGGACCACTGTTCAATCAGTTGAAGAGCATCAATCCTACTTGTTCTTTAGTTGTTTAAATAGTGAAGCTAGGGATTAGTTAGGTACCATCGTTTAGAACTTTTTGTACCAGCTCACCTCAAATAGTTCTAGTGGAATTTTCCTCCTACATTATTGAGGAAGAGTGAACTGACAGGATTACACCAACTGGAACCACTATAATTCTTCCACTATTTACTTTACACTTACATTCTGTTATTTATTTATTCAGCATACAGAAATTGATTGTTATACTCACACACATCTCACAAACTGACATTCACTATAAATCAGTTTAGCGTACTCAGCTTTTTCATAGGAACAACAGATCCAAATAAAGGCTAAAACATATATCCCCTGCCGGTTGACTCAGTTTGATTATAAGTCAGTCTTGACTTAGACTCTGCTTTGTCAGCTTAACTCCACACAAGTTAAAACTGAACCTTAACTGTTTCAAATCTAGTTTTTGGTGACAAGTTTATTTACCCCCCTCTAAACTTGTTTCAGCCTTTCCAAAGGACCAACAATTTGTATCGGAGCAGTGTTCAATAACGAGCGATTGTTAAAAACTCACTTGCTCTAGTTATCTCCTCTAATTGTTCTCCTAAAAAAGCTTAGGTTTTTAGTTTCCACTCTTTGTATATCCAATTCTCATATACTCACGCAATGGAAAACAATCTGTTTGCCAGATAGATGTTGATGTGCAACATGGACATATTTGATTAATATAGACGTTGTTTGTAGGCCTTTCTAGCAGCCACTCATGATGAGATGATGGACGTACTCACTGATGGACCTATCAAAATCACTCACATGTAAACTGTTAATGGTGACCAAGTTAGAGTCCCAAAACCCAAAAGCAAATGGAACAACGATGATCGAAAAAGGAACAATCTAAATAACGTTTCCATGGACATCTTTCTCAGAACTCTCGATAGCATCATGTATTTGAAGGTCAAGGATTGCAATACTGTAAATGAAATGTGGGAGAACTCCAACTGGTTTGTGAAGGAACTGACTCCATCAAAGAAAACAAGATCTCAGTTGCTAAACTGAAGTTTGAAAATTTCATGATGAAGTCAAGCGAAAATATTGATCAGATAGAAACAAGATTCAGTGCCATAATGGACGTACTAGCATTACTCAAGATTGAATATACCAATAAAGAAATCAACACTAGAATCTTGAAGGCTTTACCCATGTGCTGGAAGATGAAGGTCACAACAATGGAAGAATCAAGAAGACTTGATATAGAAGATTCCTTCAAAATCTTCTCAGACCTGAAGGCTTATGAATTCAGCAAGGATTCACAAGCACACCTACAATAATCAAGGCTCTGGAGGAACCTAAAACAACAGCCCTCGCAGTAGCTTCAAATGATAATCAAGAAACTTCATCTAGCAATCTTCGGCAATTGGATAAGATGGAAGAGCAGATGGCTCTAATGATGAATGGAATTCAAAGAATGAAGAGTGAACATCCAGTCACTCAGAAGTTTATCAAGAAGAATCCTGAAAAGAGAAAACACGATGAATATCTCTACTTTAACTGTGACAAGCCTGGACACTACGAAGCTGAATGTCCAGAGCTGACTGGAAAGAAGACTCATCAACAAAGAATTGGCAGAAGAGCTCTCTTAGCCGGAGTTGAGTATGACTATGAAGCTGGCACTAAAATATTATCATATGATACAACTCTAATGTCTCACATGGAGGATCCAATGAATTATGTGAATCTAACTCTAAGTATAGCTCAGTACAGATTTCCATGCAAAATGCTTGTTCTTCGACTGCTGACTCCAATCCAAGAAATCTAGAATTAGAAGAAACACTTGACGAATTGATGAATCAGCTGGTAACCATCCAAGCTGGTTATGAAAAATTAAAGCTGAGAAAGAAGCTCTAATTCTTGAAGTTGTAAAATTGAAGTCTGAACTGAACATGATGAAACTGTCTAGAATTGATAAAGGGAAGAGTCAGTATGAGCCTACTGCATCAGCAGCATCAACTGAATCTTTTTCTCAATCAAGTTCAGCCACTGGATTCAAATCCAGAAATCCATATATAGACAGAACTGGCTTAGGATTTGACACACAGCAATCTTCTAAGGACGGAACTAGCAAAGCTGCTGAACCTAATATCAAATCTGGTATTAAGTTTGTACCCGAGGAACTTCCACAAACTGAGAAAATTGTTGAACCAGTAAAGTCAGCCTCATATAAATCAACTCAGTTTTCTAAGAAGACAGCTGCACCTACCAATAAAGGTAAATCGAAAGGTAGATCAACTGCACCTCACGAAACATGAAGAGTAGATCAACTTCCGAACCTACAAAAGTTGATCATGTCAAGAACCAGAGAAATATTAATCAGTTGAAATCTAAGAATGTTATACATTCAAAGATTCACATAGTCAGGGGGAAAGACATATTATTTCCCGTTGATGATGATTGGAATTTTACTGAACCTGCTATTAAAACTGACAGGAACAATCATTCAAGATATTAGACTTATCAAAAGTCTCAGTCCAAGACTCAGCAGAGAACTTATCCCAGTTCTCAGCAGAAGCCTCAGTACAGAAGTCAGCCTAGACCTCGGTACAAGATGAATGATGGTTATTACTTAGCTTTTAATAACAGAAGGCATTGTGGAAATCCGTTTCAGCCAAAAGATTTGTGAGAACATATAAATAAGGCACAGTCCGAAAATAGATACTATGGGAGTGTGGCTTACATATATGAAAATAGGTGCAACAATTTCTAGAGAAGACCGTATGGAAATATCCCCCGAGTTGTACTGACAATTGACCCCTATGGACCCAAACAGAGTTGGGTACCTAAAACATTTTAATTTTTCTTTCAAGAAATTTGGTATTTTGACACTGGATGTTCTAGACATATGACAAGGAGCAAGGACTGTCTCACTAATTTTGTAGCCACTGATGGACCAAGAGTCAATTTTTGAAGTAATGACAGGCGTGGATACACAAAAGGTTATGAAAACTTGATAAAAAAAATGGACTCACAATCAAGAATGTATCTTATGTGGAAGGACTTCATTACAATCTACTCAGCACAAGTGAATTCTATGACATGGGATACAAAATCACATTTGATAAGGAATTATGCATTATTGTTAGTTAAACAGCTTAGCAAGTAGTTCTCGCCGGAAGAAGAAAAGAGAACATGTATGTTGTAGATTGGTCTATAGCAGTTTCAGAAACTTGTTTAATTGTGCACACTATGTCAGAACTCAGTTGGTTGTGGCACAAGAAACTGAGTCACCTCAATTTTGATAATATCAACCTTCAAGTCAAGAAGAACTTGGTGATTGGACTACCAGAGATGTCATACAAGAAGGGCATCTTGTGTGATGCATGTCAACAAGGAAACCAAAGCAAATCAAGTTTCAAGACAAAGTCTCAGCACTCAACAACCAGAGTTTTTGAACTGTTGCTGATGGAATTATTTGGACCAATTACGCCAATCAGTGTTAGTGGAAAGAAATACACCTTGATGGTAGTTGATGACTATTCATGGTATACTTGGGTCATCTACATGACAAAGAAAAGTGAAACCAAGCAACAGCTGACAGAACATCTCAAGAGACTCCAGAATCAGAAAGGAGTGACAATGGTCAAGATTAGATGTAACAAATGAACTAAATTTCTCAACAATATAATCATTGAGTATTGTGGAGAAAATAGAGTACTACATCTGCTTGCAGCTACATCAACTGTTAGTAATATCATCCGCAACGGAAGCGATTTAAGGATCTAGATCTATAAAATACACGTAATAAAATAACTAGATCTATATCTACAAGGGGGTTGTAGATCATACCTCTTGGATCTCAAAATCCAAGTTGAAGAACCGCAAAAGAAAGATTGCAAGAAGATGTGAAGAGCACCACGATCTTCCGTATGTGTGATCCAAGCAACTCCCGGTGGAAGGAAATTCTCAACTCGAACCCCTCCGATATGCTACCCGGAAAAACCTCCAAGATTTTTCCTCAAACCCCTTGGCCGAATTTTCTATCTTCTCTCTGAGAGTTGATAGTCGAATTTTTATGTGTGTTGTAAGGCTTGGGAGAACTCTCTTTATATAGGAGAGTCAAACTTAACCTCCAAGGATTTTATTTTGCAATTAAAATAAATCCATTAAATAAAAATAATTCCATAATATTCTAGAACAAATCTAGAATAATATTTATCTTTATTTCTTACCATAAATATTTATCCAATAAATATTTTATGAACATGTCTTATTAATACCCAAGAAAACAATTTCTTGTTCCATAATAAAGAGCATGGGGCGAAAATTCTAATGTTGACCTAGTCAATATTAATTTTTCCACAACACAATAATTGGGCCAAGATTATGGAAAATGTATTTTCCAAATATTTAATTATTTAGCCCAACTAATTTAATAGTCCACTAAACAATTAATTCACATATCGTTTTAATAAAGTCCAACAATAACTAAATTAATATTATCAGGATTCGACGTCCGAGAATAGCTATGCTATATTAGGAGGCTCGTCGGGGACCATGGACTAATAATCAGCGGCTCCGATAAATCAAATAAATAATTATCTTACGAACAGAATAATTATATTCGATAAATCAATCACAGGAATATGCCACCATAATCCCGTGACTGCACTCCTCCGATTATGAGATTATATTTATCTCCTCACGAGAATAATAACAAGCGTCCATTGATATAATCATTACATATGGATTAATCCTCCATAGACTGTTCATTCTAAATCGGGAAGTTACCGTTAACCCTTTTTAGAACCTCTTATCCTTATTTACCATTAACCCCTAGTGATCAATTAATTCATACAACTCACTGGTAGCTAATCAGTGTAATATGAACTCGTACGATCGATTAGTTTCTAGGATTAACAAATAAAGGAACTGTCTATCTACTTCCATAAATGGAAGGAATGGATTCCGTATCTGTGATAACACAGACTACTCACTCAATCCAGTACAATGCCAAGATGGGGTAATTCAGATCACAAACTCGGTGTAATCCTTAACCGTCAAGTCAAACCTCATGCGATTCAAGCGATTGATTGTGATCACCTCTCAGATTAAGATATATCCATAAATATGATCATCCATTGATTCGATAAGAATTCTCGATTACGGAATTATATCGTGAACTCTAACCATATCGGTCCAATTACTATATGATATATCTATCATATATAAATGCCCCATTAGGTTCTCTTAACCGAAAGTCCGGATAAGAAAATCACACCTATTGTGTTCAGGCGCATTAATAGCACGTTAAAGAGAGAGACTGATACTCTCGATTAACCTCACTCTGGGCTAATTGTATTTTAAGTACATCTTCACTAACTCAATCCTCTGTGTATATCCCATACCATCGAGTTAAGTGATTACATAAACGATATACTTTAGGGTTGTCTGTAGTGTAAATACTATTGTCACATCGGTGAATATGAGAATAATAAAATGAATAATAATATCTTTTCATTTATTAAATAAAATTATTACAAAATTGTCTTTCGGGCATCACACCTAACAGCAACACCCCAGAAAAATTGAGTAGCTGAAAGGAGAAATAGAACACTCAAAGAAGCTGGAAGGACAATGATTTATGAATCAAAACTGCCTGAAAGATATTGGGCAGAAGCTGTATAAATAACTTGCTACACTCACAATCGAGCTCTTATGAACAAGAGACATAAAAAGACACCTTATGAGACTTGGAAAGGAAGAAAACCAAATGTCTCATATTTTCATGCCTTTGGTAGCAAATGCTTTGTTCACAATAATGGAAAGGATCAGCTCAAGGTTTTGCAGCCCTAAGCTGTTGAAGGAATATTTCTAGATACTCAAGTGTCTTTAAAGCTTTTAGACTACTGAACAAACGGACACTCAAGCATGAAGAATCAATACATGTGGTTTTTGATGAGCCAAATTTTACTAGAGTCACAATTGAAGACAAACAAGAACCAGTTTCTCAGTCTCAGTTAGAGAAGACCCTTGAACCAGTTTTATAGATATCGGAAGATTACAGATCTAAGATTCTTCAGATCAGGATCAGTCTCAGTTTCCAGTAACAGAACCTGCAACTGAACAACAACATGAAACTGATCCAACAGAAAATGATCAAGCTCAAGAAGAACCAATTCAACAAAATGAATTCCCCTTGATGCAACCCCCAGTACATCAATGGATGAGAGGTCACCTTGAAGAACAGGTGATAGGTGATTTCCAAGCAGGAGTTCGGACAAGACATCAGATGGATGCTATGATAGCATGCTTTCTATCTCAGTCTGAACCAAAGGAAATTGAAGAAGCTTTAAATGATCCATATTGGATCTTAGCTATGCAAGAAGAACTTAACGAATTTGAGAGAAATCAAGTTTAGGAATTGGTGGATAAGGCAGATCATGTCAACATAATCGGCACCAAATGGTTTTTCAGAAACAAGTTATATGAAGAAGGAACTATTGTCAGAAATAAGGCCAGACTTATAGCAAAGGGTTACTCACAAGCAGAAGGGATACACTTCGATGAAACTTATGCTCCAATTGCAAGGTTAGAGGCAATCAGACTATTTCTTGCCTTTGTAGCTCACAAGAAATTCAAGGTGTAACAGATGGCCGTGAAAAGTGCATTTTTGAATGGGATACTTGAAGAAGAAGTCTATGTACAGCAACCCCAGAGATATGAAATTAAAGACCAAGCTGACAAAGTCTTTAAACTGATAAAAGCTCTTTATGGACTGAAGCAGGCACCAAGAGTTTCGTATGAAACTCTATCTCAATTTTTGGTGGATAATGGTTTTACAAAAGGAACTATTGATAAAACCTTGCTCATAATGAAAGTTGAAGAAAGTACTCTCTTAGTTCAAATATATGTTGATGATGTCATTTTTGGATCAGAAAATGAACAACTCTGTGAACAATTTTCATGTTTGATGAAGAGTAAATTTCAAATGAGTATGATGGGAGAACTGAATTACTTTCTCGGTTTACAAGTAAAGCAAATGGACGATGGAATTTTCATTCACCAAACTAAGTACACAAGAGAATTGAAAAGAAGTTTGGAATGGAGAAACCAGCTGGCATTGCAACACCTATTGCAACCAACATCAGACTTGATGAAGAGAAAGATGGCAAGGGTGCGGATCAAACTCTCTATAGAAGAATGATTGGTAGTCTACTTTACCTCACAGGAAGTAGACCAGACATATCCTTTGCAGTTGGTGATTGTGCTAGATTTCAGACAAGGCCCAAAGAAAGTAACCTCACTGTTGTCAAAAGAACCTTGAAGTATTTGAAAGACACAGAAGGAGTAGGGATATGGTACTCAAAGGAAGAAGAATTCAAACTGATTTCCTACTCAGACTCTGATTATGCTGGATGCAAGGTGGACAGAAAGAGTACTTCAGGCACATGTCAGTTACTAGGAAATAGACTTGTGTCATTGTTCAGCAAGAAGCAAAACTCAATTTTGACATCAAAAGTTGAAGCTGAATATATAGCAGTTGGAAGATGTTGTGCTCAAATTTTATGGATAAGATAATAGTTAAGAGATTATAGGTTAATAGAAGGATTGATTCCTATAATGTGTGATATTACAAGTGCAATAGCTATAACTGAAAATCCAGTTTTGCACTCTAGGACTATGCACATTGATTTGAGACATCACTTTATAAGGGATCATATGGAGAAAAAGGACGTTATAGTTCTCTATGTCCCATCCGAAGATCAGTTGGCTGACAATTTTACCAAACCACTGGACAAAGAAAGGTTTGCTAAACTTAGAACTGAATTGGGAATTATCAAAGTCAGTTTAAGCTCAGAGATTCATCAAGGGGATTGATCTTTGTCATGCAGGGTGCGCTCACTTGACAGATCAGTCATTGACATCTACAATCTCAAACTGACCTATTGAACTAAAGATTTGATGGAACTGAACACGCTTTGGAACTGATCTCAGTCAGTTTTATCCAGTCAAAAGTCGAAAGGATAAAACCCACAATAGTTACATTGCATTT
Source organism: Gentiana macrophylla (assembly GCA_026214975.1). NCBI lineage: Eukaryota > Viridiplantae > Streptophyta > Magnoliopsida > Gentianales > Gentianaceae > Gentiana > Gentiana macrophylla. The sequence goes on from CM047812.1 coordinate 43,534,238, forward strand.
AATTACTGCCGTTTATGTCAAAAACTTTTGCGTGTATACTCCTAAAAATGTAAGATAGTACATGCATTGGTTATACAAACCATCATGGTATTTGAAAACTTGGTACAAATCTCTCAGAAGATTGTGCGTTCAAATCACCTACCGTCCTCCCCACTATATATCTAACCAATTTCATATCTCCTTTCATAGAAAAATCCAAATTTATCTCTCTCTCAAAAGCCAAAAATTTTATCTTACTCACCGAATGTTTTCAAAACATAGAAAATTTCTACAAATGGCAGCCTCCAAACAGACTCAAGAAGATAGGCTAATCACTGAGTTGGACAGCCTTTCTTTTGATGATTATGTAGAAATGTGCGACACTCTTCTCACAAGCTATATTTGTGAAAAGGTGCAGAATTTTCAAGGGTTGAAGAACCTCCTGGAAGTAAAATCTCAAAAAGATCATGACTTGGAAGGGATTTTGCAGTTCTGGGAGAATATGAGGTTAGTCAAGCATTCCCTGGTGACTACAGTTCGTGGAGAAAGGGTAATCGTCACTGAAGAAATCATAAGGCAGCTATTTGATTTCAAACAACCACTTGTGAAATCAATAGACTTGGCCTGTTTGCCACTCAAAAGGTAAGCCTTTCTCAGGCAAATCTCAGTCACAAAGGAACCAATAGATGTTGACACACCTCTCACCAATCTTAAACCTGAATTTGCACTCCTCAGCAGGTGGCTATGCAAAAATATTATTCGTTGATACAAAGGTCTAAGCAAGTTATCTGAAGATGGGATATATCTGATGAACATCATATAGGATGAACTTGAGTTCAATTGGGCTGGATATGTGTTCAATCAGATCAAGAAGCAACACTTAGCATAAGTAGCAAGTGCCAGCAATGCCCAAGCTGAAGGACGAGAAACTGAAGGAAGATTTCGACTGAAGATGACACTCAACAGAATTATTCAACATTATTTGGAAAGACTCGGCGATGGGAAGAAGCAAGAACGAACTGCAAGTGTAACTATAACCACTGAGAAAATTACAGCAGTTGTAAGTTCAAGGATGAAAACTTCCTAACCTGAAGCCAATAAGAAAACCGTGTATCAGCAGATCGCTCAGCAAATGGGGATTAAGACTAAAGCTGAAACATAGCAGGAAAATTCAGTTGGAAGATGTTTTTTCCCAGGTACTTCAAGTCAGTTAGCATCAACTTAGGGGAACAACAACTAAAAACTGAAGTCAGACAGAAGAATAGTTTGGTTACTGAAGTTGTTTCTCAAATAAAGAAGAAGATATCAGAGGATCAAGTTTCTGCTATGCATGTTGAGCAAGAGGAACAAGTTACTCAGCAACCACAGGACTACAACTTCGATGCACTAAGGATTATCAACCTGATGAAGATGAAGATCAAGAATGAAGATTCTCATGAAGCTATTTCATTAGCGAAGATAAGCTATTGTTGGAGAAACTTGAAATACAAGACTTATATGCATTATTTCCTATGGATGAGTTTCTCACCAACTGCTACAACAGATTCAAAGAAATAGCTCAGAGAAAAGAATCGATCACATCATCTATACCAAAGTAATTTTTAAAGAAGAAAGATGATGATTCAAAGAAGAAAATCGAAAAGAGTACAGTTTTGGAGTCAGACACTCAACTTGAACGACAAGTAGTGCAAACTGTTACTCAGCAGGAAGGATTGCTTGTTGAGAATCAGACAACTGACAATTAGAAAGCACCAGAAGGAACTAATAATCTGGAATTGATGATAATTGAAGATGATACTCAGTCTAAAATCCATGAAGAACAAGAAGAAGATCCAACTGAGAAGCTGACAAAAGAGGAATTCAGCAAAGTCCAAAAAAATTTGAATATTATGCTCATCCAAAAAGATTTATACAATGGGCTTTTGTCACACATCTCCGGATACAGGGATTACAAAAAGAAAACTGACGTCTTAGTTCATACTAAGTTGGATGTTATCAAAAAATCCACTTCAAATTCTATTTCAGAAATTCTCAGTCTAAAGGAGAAACTTGAAACCACAACTATGGAAGATCAAGAAATTCATTCTCAAGAAGAATGGCACCTCAATCAGCGAATCTATGGATTAGAAACTTAGGTCAAAGAAGTTCTCACTTCTCAGAAAGACATTTCAGGAGACCATAAGGCAACTCAACAGTTGATCACTCAGTTGTATGATGCCAAAGAAGGGGAAGTTGAATTAGAAAAGGTGAGATTACAAGAAGAAAAGCTGAAGCTTGAGGCTGAATTGAAGGAATGTAAATTAGCAGCAGATCCTTTTGTTAGGGATGCGAAACAACTAACTGACGAGTAGCTTATTGTAAAGTACAGTCATCCTGGATAAAGAAGAGCTACTCTCACAAAAGATCTGTGGAAGAAGTTTGACAAGGATCATAACAATGTCAAGGTAAAATACAGAGACAAAACTTACGAAGAATACCTTGCCTATTTCATATCCGATCTCTATCATAATCAGAAGATGGGCACTTACAAGAATGTAAAGAGAATTGAAGAGAAGCTTCAAAACAGAGATAAGAGAGAACATATGAGGGCTGATGTTTACCGAGGGCTAGGGGCGGTAAACCGGTGGCTTATTTGACACGAAATTGATTCTGTCGCATTATCTAGGTTGGTTAGGGTTTTAGAGAGTCTTACGTCGGCTGTTGTATCTATATAAATCCGCATATACTGAATGTTTTTATATGATTAATATCTTATCAATAGTTTTCAATTACATTATACAATTTTGATGAAATAAAGTTATTCCAAGCCTTTGAGGAGTTATTTCTAGTTTTCTCCCATTCTCTACAATCTCTAGCTTGAGTAGATCGAGCTAGATCACCATTGTTGAAGGTATGAAGCTTTGAACATTCCTTTTTTTCTTCAATATGGTAGATATGTTCGTATTTATGTGTTTTAGTTAATCTGCATGTTTAAAGACCCCATAATTTACTTATTTTAATCATAATTGAGCAATGTAGATCCAGGAATAGGAAAAGAAGACCCCGGTAACCCAACGGTCTATACCGGTTTACCGAGGCATTATTTTGAAAACCTAAAACTGGGATTCACTACAACTACGTTGATCGACATGTTTAATTAACAGTATGTTAGATCTGGCCAATCTTCTTATTTTAATCGTAAACTGGTAGGAAATACGAATAGTGAAGTGCTAAGTTTGGACATAGTCTTGAATGGACCCTAGGAACGTGCTGATCAATGTCCACAGCTGTCTAGGCGGGTTAGCGGTATGAGTTAGCGCTCGATATCGGCAATTCAAGATCTTTATGAGTATGGGCTATTACGGACCACTTAAGGAGGGTAGCTTGCTTATAGATTGTCTATGACCAATGTCGGAGTAGATAGGAGTAGGAGTTGCACCCGTAGCTGATAATGATAATTAAAACGAAAGCTCACTATTAATTTAAGGAAATTATGTTGTGAAGTAAACATAACAATTAACTAATCCAAGTTAGTAGATCGGTGAGAAGAGGGGGAGAAATACCAAAGTTCATTTTCTTTATGTTCATTGTTGGTCCATGACCGCCTCTATTTTGCTTCTTAGTTAGGTTAGAATCGTTTATACTTATAGTGGCATTGTCTCTGAGGGATCGACCTTGACACGCATTTACTATACTACGATGTACCAAGTGTTCTAGCTAGTAATATCGATGTTAGTGACTTACACGCAATCAAGATTTTTGGTACCATTTCCGGGGACAATGGCCAATTATAAATATAAACGTTTTAATTCTGATAAAGAACTCATTTTATTTTAATTTAGTTTGAGTCTTGAGTCATTCTGTATCAAACCTGCAAAGGTTAAACTTCCAGAATGAGAAATTTCAGGGCCGGTAAACCTTAGGTTACGCCCGGGTTACCGAGGACTGGAAAATTGAATTCTGACAGCCCCTATTATTCTATGTTATTCCCTGTTGATTTTAGTTAGTAGGTCCGGAACAGTTGGGATCATATCCACTTGAAGAGGAAGTTGCTAACCTTTTCCTTGTTTCATTTTCTCTTTTTCGCAGGAAGATCAGAACACTTCAGAGATTCGATCAAACCGGAGTTGAAAAAGAGCAAATAAGTCAAACAATATGCCTAGAACGATATTGAACATCACACCGATTTCTATGTACCCTGGATCTGAAGCCAGAGAGCATTATAAGGCTATTAAGAAGCGGTTGGAAAAAAAAAAGAAGCAATCAAGCAAGAGACTGAAGAGAACTTAGAGGAGTATAGCACCTATCCTCCAGGTGAGTTCCCTTGTGAGTTAATTGAAATATCGTCTTCGGATTATGATTCTCATGATCTTGAAGAGGATCCTGACACGATGTATTCTGAGCCTGAGGAATACCCAGACTCAGACGCCGTGGTGAAGTTAGGAGACCCTGGCACGTTCCGACTCCAGATTTCTGTTAATGGTATATCAGTAGGATTATGTCTCTACGACTCTGGCTAGAGTTTCAACATTCTACCTTTTTCCCTCTGCCAAAAGATTAAGCTTCCAGTCGTTATAAATCAAACTTGAACCATGACTTTCGTTGATAGAACTAGAGATATGCCTGCCGGGCTACTTAGAAAGTGCACGATTAAGGCATGGGGGTTCAGTTATCCAATTGATTTCCTGGGTATAGACGTACCAGAGGACCCAAGTGCCCTATTTTTGTTAGAAAGACCTTTTTTAGCGACAAGCATGGCAGTCATGGATTTTGATAAGGGGGAGAATATTTTGAGGTTGAATAATGATGCAGTATCTTTTAAGATCTTAGAGCCCCTAGATAACAGGCCGGAGGGATGCAAGAAGGCTTACGATTCATGAAAGGTTGAAATTATGGAGATAGAAAAGGAAGGGCATAAGCATTGAGAGGTTGTAGTAGAAACCGTTGAGCAGGAATTCATGAGACTAATGCCCAGAGAGATGAGATGAAAAGGACCACAACAAGATACTCATGGAAGATAGTCCTTCCGTGTTGCGTAGTGAATGCTTTGAGCTTAAAAAAGGAAATGTGGAGTCCTTGGGTCTAAAGTCTAAATCTCGTAGCAGAGGAAGACCTAGAACGTAAGCAAAGAGAGAGAGAGAGAGAGAGGTGTGCTAGGAAGAGAGCTCAAAAAGTTTCTACATAGGTACAAACCTCTGGAGGTAAAGCTTGGCGAGTTAAAGCTCCGACCCCTGAATGATCGGAGATCTAAAGAAAGTGGAGCTGGCGATTATAAACTCAGAACTATTTTCTTAAACCCTTAGGTGGATTAGGAATGAATAAAAGTAGCCGGATGAAGGGATGAGCTTTTTTTCATCCTACCGCACCTTAGGCTTGAAACCGAAGGTTGTGGAAAGGTTTTTTTTTACTCGTTGTGGATTCTAGTGAAGTAGGTTAGGATTGAGTTGAAAATAACAACAAAGGAAGTAAGAGGCTAGTAAATTTGAGGTCAGAATTGAGTAGAGAGGATGAGCAAAGTGTGCGGTGAAGGAGACAAAGAAATCTGGGGAAAAAGAACTCCCGGTAAACCCTAGGTTACCCCCGGATTACCGAGCTTGGATTTTCAGATTTCTGAACGTCAGTATAAAAAGCTGAATTTATAGAGCCACGTGGAGGACACACGTTGCATCAGACACCACAAGTCAGCAGAAACCACCACCTTTTCCCCTCTTTTCAAAATTTTCATCCTTTCCCACACTCCACCATAACTCCACTGCAATCCCATCAATCACCCCCTCAAATCCCCCACCCTAACTACTCATATACCACTATCCCACCAAATCCTTCCACTTTCACTAATTTTTTCCTATTTAAACCACCCATTCACCACCATTATCATCATTCCATCTACTATCTTCTCCTCAAATCACGAAACTTCTTCCATTTCTTCTTCTTCTCCAATTCAGTCGGCCACCATCACCACCTTTATCACCATCAAACATCCACCAAAATTAAACCATTCTTTCATTTTTACCAACCAAAACACCTATTTTCTTCACCCTATTGTTGTCTAGTGCTGCTGTGCTAGTGAGGTGCTGCAGTTCGTTATCTTTTATCGTTAAAAGCGATGTCCCAGAAAGAAATCAAAAAAATTCAGGCCGGTAAGTCAGAAATACCTGCCGGTTTCTCGAGGTATCTTTTTCAAAAACAGCTTCACTGACAGGTCCTGTTATTGTTAAGGGTGAATTTATAAGATTTATAACGCTATATTCTATGATATTTTTCCCCCGTATTTGTATAAATTTTGCATAAGAAACGAGTGTTTAATGGAAATATTGAGTAAATGAGGTTTTAAATAAGTTGTTCACAAAATTGGTTGATTATGGTGTTTTTATATGATTTTATGATTATTTGGACATTACTACAGTTTGCGATGTTTTTATGTGTTATAGATACATGTTTGAGGCTCTAGATATGATCAAAAGTTGATTGAGTTCGAGTTAATTGATGATCAAAGAGATAATGAAGGAATGACTTAGAGGAAAAAGAGATAAAGATGAAGAAATCAAGATTCAACCATCCTGAACGAGCGTCCAGGGCCCGTCCAGAGTGGACGAGCGTTTGATAAAGCAGACGGGCGTCTAGAGAAGCGATTTTGATACAGAGAGTTTGGACGCCGTCTGAACGGGCGTCTGCAGCTGTCCAGTTCTACCTGGACGGGCGTTCACAAGAGCGGACGAGCGTCCGTCGGCCGACTTTGCTGAACCGACTTCGAAATCTATATATAGCAGCTGTTTCTCCACACAAAAGATACCATACACTCATTATTCAAAACCCTAAACCTAGGGGCGGCTTTAGGCTGCGCTTTTTCTCCTTTTTATTCCAGTTTTTATGCACTTTAGATCTAGATTAAACTAGTTACTTCTTATGCACTATTCCTGCAAATTTGAGTTGCTGAGGATGTCCAGAGGCTGAAAGCTTCATCAGACGAGAATTGTGAAGCCGTCCAACGATTGTTGATTTCGTTTTCTTCGATTGTACTGTGAGTGTTTATTTAAAGGTTGTTTCTTATTCATGTTTATTACGTTTAATTGCTTTTATATCGGAAGATCTGCATGTTTGATTGTTTATTGTTGATGGAAATCTTAATAAACCCTAGATAATCATGAATAAGAATAGTAATTAGAATCTATCATAACGGAAGTTAATAGGTTTAATTGCTAGATTATAAACACAAAGTTTACACCTTTGGTTAGAAAACGCGTTAATCTTGCATTGGAAGATAAACGATTAATAGATGAACTTTCTAAGGAATCAGGGTTCGTGTTTAGATAAGGTGAATCACAACCTAGATAAAAACCACAATATAATCGAGGTAGGGAGTCAATGCTTGTTGGATAGGTGGATCAATCCTCGTTTGTCTGTTATAAACTTGATTTAAATCCTTGAAACTTGAATTTGTTTAGTAGTTTAGCTTTACTTGCATCTTAGTTTAGTTAGTTTAAATTGGTTCGCAGCCCGTATCCTTCCTAGCTTTGGATTATATCCTCTGTCTAGTTTTATTTTCTGTTTTGTTTGACGTTTATTCCCTGTTTAGAGTAGTTTCGTGACATAGTTAGGTTAGACAAAAAGCTAGAATCACAACCGTTTAGTTCCCCGTAAGATCGACCCGGCATCAACCTCTTTACTACGATCCTTATACTTGAGGTTAACCGGATTATTACTTGTTTGTTTTGTGTTAATAAAATCCGTGACAATTTTTTGGCGCCGTTGCCGGGGAACCGGACGGTTGTCTAGTTTTTGTTTCTGTTTTTCCGTTTGTTTTTCCTGTTTTATTTCATTTTAAATTCCTGTTTTAGTTGATAATTGTTTTAGGTAGTTGTTAAGTGGATAATTAGAGTTTAAGACTGTCCCTTAGTAGTTTCCTTTGAGATTAGATCATCTTTCTCTCTGCTTTTTCGTCGCCCTTCGTACCTTCTTTTGTTTCGCAAATTATCAGCATTTCTAGTTTTCCCGCTACCAAACGGGCGTCTGGGAACTTGGACGCCCGTCCGCTGGAAAATTATCAATTATGTTCTGTTTTTACTCACTTAGACGAGCGTCCATAAGATTTGGACGGCCGTTCAAGTATCCTACCTTCCAGACGAGCGTTTGGACCACTAAACGCCCGTCTAGTCCAAATTCCACCCGGACGCCCGTCCAAACCCTTGGACGTCCGTCCGGTCCCTTTTTCTTCAATAATCTTGTTTCTTTTTCTTCTTTCTCTTTCTTTTCCTTAGGCTTTTAATTTTTAGTTAGGCTTTTAATTTCTTAGTTTTTAGGCTTCTTTTCACCTATTTTTGGACCGGTTTCAAACACAGAGTCAAAAGGGACCGTTATTATACACCCCTGACCCCAAGCGAACTGTAGTCCGGCCAAACAGGCGGAATTTTCGTTCTGTGGTTCTGGCAGACAGAGCCGAGCGAGATCTTGAAGAACAACTAGCTAGAGAAATCACTGATTTTGTGATAATGGCCGCTGATAATAGACGGATGTTGGCAGACTACGCCATGCCAGGCGAAGTCAAAGTCAACCCGGCTATTGTTATTCCGGCCATTACTGCACAAACCTTTGAGCTGAAGCCAGGACTTATCCAGATGATGCAGCATGCATCTATTTTTCATGGTTATCAATCAGAGAATCCGCATACCCACTTACATACATTCCTAGAGATATGCGGGACTACACGCATCCAAGGAGTAAGTGAGGATGCCATCAAGCTGAAACTTTTCCCATTTTCCTTGAAGGGAGAGGCTAAAGAGTGGTACACCTCTCTTCCCTCTGAATCTATCACCACTTGGGCTGAACTTGAAAGAGAATTTTTAAGTCAATACTTTCCGCCTTCAAAGACAGCCCAGTGTTTGAACGACATCTTCACATTCTATCAGAAAGAAAATGAGTCGTTCTTTGAATGTTGGAAGAGGTTCAAGTCTCTGCTCAGAAAATGCCCCCATCATGGCTTGCCACTGGAAAGGCAAGTCAATACATTCTTCAGTGGATTGACCGAGCTTACAAAAGGCATGGTCAATAGCTCTTCTGGTGGGGCATTTCTGAAGAAAACGCCTGATGAGGGATGGGCATTGTTTGAGGACATTGCAAAGTATAACTATGCCCCCTCTTATCAAGCAATTCAAGCACCTCCTCCTCCCAAGGTTGAGGAAGTCAATTTACAAAGTTTGATCGCCATGCTACAGAAGCAGATGGTACCACCTCAAGTTTCAAATCCAATAAATCAAACTTCTTCTTTCCACGTAACCCTCGTGTTTCAGATCGTGAAAATTGTCGCCGACGGGCCATATGAATGGCCAGTGTCAATTTAATCCCCCTGCACCTTATCAAGTGAATGCTGTTCATGATTATGGGCAGTACAATCAAGTCACATGTCAGAATTGTGACGAGGTGGGGCACACTTCTAAGTTCTGCCCTATGAACGGACAGAATGCGAAAGTGAATGCATTCTATGGCCAGAACAATCAAAGGTTCAATCAGTTTCCTGGCCAGGGCAATTTTCAAAACCAAGGGTTTAATCCATCTTCAAATTTCAATCCTAATTGAATCAATCGAATTTCAAGAAACCCTGGGTTTAATCAGAATCGAAAACTCGAATTTTTCCAATCCTACGCAAAAATTCAATCAAAGTTGGCCTTCCAATTCAAACTCTCAATTTCAAAGTCGGCCCAGCCAACCCTATGCTCCAAATCTCCAAAACTCTCAAGGCCTCTCCCAACCTACCAATCTTGAAGCTAAGTTGGAGGAGCAAAGTAGATCGATGAAGAATCTCGAGAGACAAATTGGGCAACTAGCTGAATAGTTAGTTTCTAGACCCCCAGGGCAGCTGCCCAGTTTCACTGAGAAGAATCCGAAGGGTGGTCAAGTTGCTCAGGCTAACTTGAACAAAGGCCCATGTACTGACCTCGTGCCATCAATTCAATACGGTAAAGAGGAGGCCAGTGCAATGAATCTGAGAAGTGGTACTCAAGTTAGTGGTCCTTCCCATCAGGGAAACCACCAGCCCCCCTCCCGCCATTGATAAGGCAGAGGGAAGCCGAGCACCTACACTCCTCAATCAAGCAAAAAGAAAACTCAGGTGGCTGATCCCCTGAGAGGTGAAGAATTTAGTGATCCTCAAGTGGCTGATCCCTTGAGGACTGAAAAAGCAAGCGAAAGTCAGGAGGCTGATCCCCCGACTACTAAGAAATCTGAAAAAGTCGCTCGTTGGAAAGATCTCGGAAGACAGAGTTGTTAGTGCATCCTCAAAGAAGGTTTTCTCCGAGGATGACTCAAGAAACTTCCATTTCCACCGAGAAAGAGCAACATTCCTTTGATTGAGGATAAGAAGTACTAAAAGGTGCTAAACCTTTTGAAAAATACTCAGTGAATCTTCCATTATCGGATGTCTTAGTCGAGATGCCTAAGTATACAAAATTTATCAAGGATGTTGTGTCTTCAAAAAGAAATTAGCAGCATGGAAAGGCAAATTGGTGAGGATTGTTCCATGATTAATTATGAAAACTTACCAATTAAAAGAGGTGACCCTCGTAAATTCGTGACTTTACAGATTAATGGGAGGTCTAGTCTTCCCAAATTCTTTGTGTGATCTAGGTGCCTCTATAAGCCTTATGCCAATGTCTCAGATGCAAACAAACTCGGTCTACAAAGCCTTCTAGAACCCACTACTATGAGTTTACAATTCGCTGATAGATCCTCTAAGAAAGCTTCAGGGATCCTGAAAGACGTTTTGGTTCAGATTGATAGATTTACCTTTCTAGTTGATTGGTATGTTTTAGATATAGAGAAAGACGAAAACGTCCCCCTGATTCTTGGAAGACCTTTCTTATCTACAACTAGAGCCCTCATCGATTGCGATGGTGGGCACGTGACTATCCGAGTTGGTGATCAAGAGGTGAGTTACAATGTCTTAAAGTCCATTCAAGTACCCTCTGGCCCTCCAACCGGCTTTTCCATTGATTACATGACGGATGATTTCACCGACTATATGGATAAGCAAGTCATGGCTGTAGAAGCAGAATATGAGCGATTGGTTGACAACCTGAATGCTCATGGTGTGGTTAATCTAGATTAGTTAGCAGCTGATTTTGAGGAAGAATTATTCGAAGGAGAAGCTTTGGCAGTGAGACCACAGAATAAACTCAGTGATATTGAGTTGAAAAGTGGAGGTCTTAAATCTAGTTTGGAGGACCCCCCTGTAGATTTAGTGTTAAAGCCGTTGCCTAAGCATCTTAAGTATGTGTTTTTAAGAGAAGGTGATAAGCTTCCACTGATTATATCCGCTAAGCTTTCGCTTGGAGGAAATGAAATTGATCAACGTTTTGAAAAAATGAAAAAGCCTTTGGTTGGCAAGTAGGAGATATCGAGGATATCTCCGGACATCCTGTATGCACAAGATCAAGACGAATGAGGGTGCAAAATGTGTTAGACAACCTCGGAGAAGGCTCAACCTCATATGCAAGAGGTGGTTAAGAAAGAAATCATTAAACTTCCGGACACGGGAATCATTTATGCCATCATGATAGTGAATGGGTTTCCCCAACTCAAGTAGTTCCCAAGAAGGTGGAATTACAATTGAGAAGAATGAGAAGGAGAGGAGATAGCATTGAGACTTGTCACCTGGTTACGAGTCTCAGATCGATTATCGAAAGCTCAATGAGGTAACCATGAAAGATCACTTTCCCTTCCGCTCATTGATCGATGCTTGAGCGCCTGGGGGGCACGATTCTATCGCTTCCTAGATGGATATTCAGGATACTTCCAGATACCCATTGATCCAGCTGACCAAGAAAAGACCACTTTCACCTGCCCTTATGGTACATTCGCTTACAGACGAATGCCATTCGGTCTCTGCAATGCCCCAGCTACATTTCAACGATGTATGCTGGCTATCTTTGACGGGCTTGTAGAGAAGTGTATGGAGATCTTTATGGACGATTTTTCGGTTTTTGGTCAGTCCTTCGATGATTGCCTCGACAATCTTGATCAAGTGTTATCCAGATGTGTGGAAAAGAACTTAGTACTGAACTGGGAGAAATGCCATTTCATGGTAGATGAGGGAATAGTTCTTGGCCACAAGATCTCCGCCGAAGGTATAGAAGTTGACAGGGCAAAAGTGGAAGCTATTGAGAAAATAGGCTATCCTAAGAATGTGCGTGAAGTTAGAGGCTTTCTTGGACATGTCGGTTTTTACAGAAGGTTCATTCAAAACTTCTCCAAGATAGCCAAGCCCCTGTCCACTTTACTAAAGGAAGACGTTGAGTTTAATTTTGATGAGAGCTGCAAGCAAGCGTTTGCGGAGCTTAAGGATCGTTTAATATCTCGCTCCAATTCTTATATCGCTCGATCGAACCCACCATTTGAGCTTATGTGCGACGATCGAACTATGGTTGTTGGTGCTGTTCTAGGACAAAAGATAAAAGGGAAGTTCCACCTATCTATTACGCCTGATCACACATTGAACCCCTCTCAAGTTAACTATACTACTACTGAAAAGGAACTACTGGCCGTAGTCTTTGCTATGGACAAGTTTCGTAGTTACTTGTTAGGAGCTCAAGTGATCGTGTGGACTGATCACGCTGCTTTGCGTTATCTGATGACTAAGAATGAGGCTAAACCGCACCTACTGCGTTGGATACTGACCCTACAAGAGTTTGACGTTCAAATTAAGGACAAAAAGGGCAGTGAAAATGTAGTGGCGGATCACGTTTCTAGAATGTTACATGAGGAAAAGGATGAACCAGATGATATAGATCTTTACTTTCCTCTAGAAAACATTATGTTGATAGACGGTTGCCCTCCTGATGTTCGATGGTATTCTTCCATTGTGAACTACCTTCATGCCCGTTATCTCGATCCCGAAATGTCTTATCAGGAGAAGAAAAAGTTCTTCTCTGATTTGAAATATTTCGTTTGGGATGAACCTTATCTTTTCAAGATCTGTAAAGATGGGTTGCTTAGGAGATGTGTTCCAGAATCCGAGCAACGCGATATTATTGAGCAATGCCACAGTGGACCCACAGGAGGTCACTTTGGTCCGTGGAAAACCGTTGCTAAGATCTTTCAATCCGGTTTTTATTGGCCTACGATCTTTAAAGATACAGAAGCATTCTGTAAAGCTTGTGATAGGTGCCAAAGGACCGGTACTCTGACAAGGCGTTTTGACATGCCTTTTAAACTCATCCTCGAATGCGAAGTCTTTGATGTATGTGGTATCGATTTTATGGGACCATTCCCATCGTCTTGCGGTAATAAATACATTTTAGTCTGCGTAGACTACGTGTCTAAATGGGTGGAGGCCCAAGCCACTCCTCACAATGATCATAAGACGGTGATGAAATTTTTAAAGAAGAATATCTTCGTGAGGTTTGGATGTCCACGTGCCTTGATCAGTGATGAAGGGACGCATTTCTGCAACCGACCCCTAGAGAAAGTACTTGAAAAGATGGTGTTCGTCATAAAACTGGAACACCATATCATCCGATGACTAGTGGTCAGGTTGAAAGGAGTAACCAGAGCATTAAGAAAATCCTCGAGAAAACGGTAAACAATCATAGAAAGGACTCGGAGTTTGAAATTGGATGATGTACTGGGCTTACAGAATCGCCTATAAAACTCCTATGGGTACATCTCCATATCAAATGGTCTACGGGAAACCATGTCATCTGCCTGTCGAGTTAGAGCATAGAGCTTATTGGGCTACAAAGTTTTTGAACTTTGATTCCCAGTCTTGTGGACAACATCGACTACATCAGTTACATGAGCTTGACGAATTCAGACTCCAGGCCTATGAAAGTGCCAGGATTAGTAAAGATAAGATGAAGCTACTCCACGATGCTAAGATTAAGAAGAGAGAATTCCATGTCGGCGAACAAGTTCTTCTATACAATTCTAGGCTACATCTGTTTCCTGGAAAGTTAAGGACACATTGGTCCGGCCCTTTCGAGATTCTCCAAATCATTCCTGGAGGCATTTTAGAACTTCGTGGTTATAGTGGTGACCCGTTTCGAGTAAATGGCCAAAGGTGCAAGCACTATATTGGTGAACCTAAAGAGAGACCTTCGAATGTCCGTTGCCTCGACATCCTAGGGTGTGGTGCTACGGAAGTCGAAGAATTCGCGAGTCTTCACTCAACCTGCTTTTGAGGATGGTCAGTAGTGATCCTTCTGAAGAAGTTCTAGCTGGTAGTTGGGATATGGAAGAATTGGAGAGGGAACGTCAGTTGAAGCGTCATCAGAGGGCTCAGAGAATGAAGAGGTCACCCATGGGGAAGTTCAAGCGTATGTGGAAAGCTATTAAAGATTCCACCCCATGTGTGAGATGCTGTTTCTGCAGCCAAACCACTGATCAGAGCTTACACGAGGTAGTGGCTGGGAGAAAAGTCAAATGGCCTGATCCAGGCTGAGCTTCAACGGTGTCGAGCTAACGACATTATAAAAAAGCGCTACTAGGAGGCATCCTAGATATCCCTTATTATATTAGTTTGGTTCTGTCCACGCTGTTAGTGTTTTATTTATTTAAGTATTAGTTTAATTAAGTTTTAGCTGACTAAGTTTTTCTATTTATATCTGTCAGTTATTGTGCTTTTTAGATATGGATTACGGAGTTCTTCCTGAGGAGTTCCCCATCATTAGTCGGATCCCACCGATTGTGATGGTGATGGACCAGGAGGCACTATAGTCTTGCACGTAGATTTTGAGCTTAGTACCCGTACGAAGACCATCACTTATGTTCTCATTGTACCCCGCTGTTCGGGAGGTAGTGACTTCACCACTGAGGAGCTACAGGAAGCTATAGGACGTCCATATACGATCCTAAATGACCCTATGCTGACAGATCTAGCGCTGGTACTCCAAGATTCACATTTTAGAGGTTTAGAGGTAGCTGGAGATGACTAGGGCGCATAAGATGACTATGATTTCCTCCCGCTATTGATATGCTTCGCTGCGTCTCATCCGTTTGGTGGATTGGGACGAGATTTATGCAGACTAGCGTTAGTTAAGTTTGTTTCGTCGAGCAAACGACGTAAAACAAAAGCGCTTCGTGGGAGGCAACCCACTGTTTTCTATTTGTTTTTATTTATGTTCTAGGAATTTTATGTACTTTATTTGATTTAAGGGTGTATTTTCGACATTTTAATTAAGTTTAATAAGAGATGTACTTTTAAATTTGGGTTGTATGGAATTTTATGATTTTTTTGCATTTTTGCCTGCTGGGACGCCCGTCCAGAAAACTGGACGCCCGTCCGCCATGACAAATCCTTAGACGGACGCCCACTACGCTGGACGCCCGTCCGATATTTTCCTCCAACTCAGATGTGATTTAAATTCTTGGACGAGCGCTCATCGAACTGCACGCCCGCCCCGCTTCATCTCGCTTTTCGGTGAACGCCTGCTCACCTTAGTTGGACGAGCGCCCAACATTTGCTATATATACCCCCGCTCGATGAACCTCACTTTTCACCTTTTCAAATCGTAAAACCGCTTTCTCTCCTCTTTGGCCTAAAATCTTCATTTCTAAACCATTTTGAGCGATTCCAAGTGCTATAGATCGCTCTTGATACCCTCTTTTCGATTTTCATAACCAAAACTCCCAACACGCTTTAGTATTGGAGAATCAGCACCCTCCTTAGTCCGACTTTTCAGAAGAAAAATCCGATTTTTGGAGCCAAATTTGTGTTGTTTGGACTAATTTTCATATCAATCCGCATCTACTCATCCTACTTGGTAAGTTAGTAACAACTTTTCCAGTTTTTATTCACGTTTTTGAGAGTTCGATCTTTGGGTCGGCTCGTTCCCTTGAATGTCATCTTAATTCGTTTTTTTTTTTTTCTGGTTTTGTGTTTCTTTCTGCTCTGATATGGTGATGTGGTGTTGTGGTGGATGGTGAATTGGTTGGTTGGTGATGATTGTGGGTGTGGTTTGGTTGTTTTTGAAATCCCGCTTTGGATGTTAAACGGGTATCTCTTGTTGTGAATTGGGATTGTTTTCGTGTAGTCTAGGTTTAGAAAATGGTTCATAAAAAGGGAGTGGTTAAGAGGCATGGTAAGGAAGTGGCTAGGGAGGCCGGAAAGAAACGCAAGGAGTTTAATCCTACTTTAGTTGATCCTAACCGGGGTGTGATTATACGAGAACAACCTCCTAGAGCCACCCAAACTAGGGCTACTTTGAGAGATGAGCCGACCTCTGACTCTGAGACTGATGACGATGTGCCTTTGGTACGGATGCCTAGAGTTTAGAAAGGGGGAGCCTCGTCTAGGGCTGAGGAGACTATAGACACTACCCGGGAAGAGGAACCGGTTGTACCTAGGGCTGCCCCTCCTAGAAAGAAATCCAAAACCGTACCTCCTATTCCCTTACCTCGTCGATTCATAAACCCTAGAGCTCACGATGTGTATACACAGTATTATTTCTCGAGGACGATGTTGACTGAGCGGGCCATTTTGGAGGCCAAAGTCGATCCGGGGTTCGTTAAGTCGCTCAAGGATCGGAAATGGGAAGCTTTGATGACAATCCCGACTACCCCGGTCAATAGCTCCCTAGTTCGGGAATTTTATGCAAACTGTTCGGAAACTGACTTGGGAACGAAGGTAGTTGTGGTGCGAGGGGTAGAAGTTCCTTTTACACCGGAGGTTATCAATGCAAAATACAACTTAGCGGCTTTTGAGGGCAGGGATTATAAGGAAGAGATTGTGCATAGGCAGAGTTTGGGGCAGGATCCCTTGGAGGAGTTGAGGTTACGAGTGTGTCCGGACGTGGCGTGGACGTTAAGACCGGGAGGCGACCGGAAGGAGTTGGTTACCACGACCTGGCCGGAGGACTGGAAGGTCCAGTGTCGGTTTATTCAGAGTCGGTTGTTGCCCAAGAACAACCTGACACACTTTCACATTGGTGACCTAGGAATGTTATACGCATTGACATTTGGCCTGAACGTGGATGTGGGGCAAGCGCTATATGATGAGGTGGCTATTAATCAGAAGATCTATACCCGATGCTTGATTATCCCTCACTTAATCCACATTCTCTGTATCGATGCCGGTGTGCCTGAGTATGGGGCCAATCATAAACCGAAGAATCCGCGGCCGATACAGCGTGAGAAGGGTAAGCCTTCAGGTCCGTCTGAGATGGAGACACCACAGGAGCCCGGTTCATCTTCGGCACCGCCTAAAGCGTCTACGGTTCCTTCTTTACCACCTTCGGTCCGGATGCGGCTAAGTATGGCCAACAGCAGCGGATTGGTCGGAAGACATCAGGACGTCTCAGAACAACATTTTGACGATCCTGAAGTGTATATGTGAAGGTCGGCAACCGAGGGATGATAGGGTTTTCAGTTCGAGCCTCATTGATTTCCATTATTCTTCTGAGATTGAGCAGGACATTGCCGATGTTCTTCACGAGTCTGAGTCATCCTCCGACGAGGAGCAGTCTGATTCAGCTAGGGCTCCGTCAACTCCTTCTGATCCTCCGGCTGATGATACTCCGGCTCCGGGCCAATCTTGATTCTCTTTGTCTATTTTTCACTTTTGATCTGCACTAGCTACTGTGATTGTAAATTTTTGCTACTTTTAATTACGTGGTTCATTGTATTTCGTATTTGGCTACTATTTCCTATTTCCGATGGATCATGTAAGCCATAAGGCACCCGTACTTTCATTTCGACTTTGTTTATAATTTTTGGTTGTATTGGATGCTTTATCTCTTGATTAATACTTGAATTTGATATATCTTATCATTTGGGTATAACTCCCCGTTTTCCCCGAGATGGTTCCATGTTTGTCAAGAAGTGCAGGTATATTTTTAGCGGTTTAGTTGAACTACATTGTCTGGTTGCGCATTCTAAAGTGTAATTATGTAGGCTCCGGCCTGACCAACGATTCGCATTTCGGTTTAAATCAGCTAAGTCTTTTCCCTTTTCTTTCGCTCTGCACAACATGAGGACATGTTGATCTTTAATTGTGGGGGAGGGGAATGTTCAATATGTATCTATACATTTGCTTAATGAGTAATGTTTCTATGCAAATGAGCTAAAATTTTCGAAATTTTTCGACACTTTTGTTTCTGTTTTGTCCCGAGTAGGAAATTTGATTCAATGTTCGCTATTTTTATAGTCATTTAAGCTTTATACCATATTTTAGTAAGTTAGTTGTTTCACCAAGATTTATTTTCCATGTGCCATAGTGAATGATGAGCTAATTTATAAAGTTATACCCCGTTTGGATTAGTGATTTTTGATTATCTTATAAGTCATGTGCTTAGTGCTACGTATGTATCGTGAGACTTATGATAGTTTGTATTTAGTTCCGAGTATGATATACTGTGACTATCTAGAGGTTTGAATGTGATAAGTAACACGTAACTAATGTCAACATGAAAAAGTTGAAAAGTATGAAAAATTGGGTGTGTCGGAAGCTAGTCGATGATTTGAGTGCGATAGGGTATACCACGTATGTCCTATACCACTATTATGACTAAAAGCTCACGACGCTAGTAGGAAAGTCGCTTATGATTGGAGTAAGGTAGGTATTATCTCGAAATGTCCTATTCTACTATGAGGGCAATAGCTTATCCTAATGTGTGTTTAAAGTGAAAAAGTTAAATCAACCAATGAAGTGTTATGAAATGTATATAAGACTAAGTTATCGTCTACCTTATCCCCAGTAGAAACTGACAGATATGATGTAGGGATTATCCTCTGAGTATTTCAAAAAGGCGCTAGATATTTTCTATCATCTTTTTCGGGATATATATCACGTTTGTAGGGTGCACCTTATGAGTGTCATTTATTACTAGTCTACAAGGGGGTATTAGCTAGTTTTGCTTTGAGTTTCTCAAGTTTGGGTTAGTGGAAGTTTTCTATGGCTATGCACACACACAATGGTGAACTTCTGATTTATTGGATATGTGTTATGTATGCTTAGATGTCTGTTCTTTTCTCGAGCCTAATTTTTGTTTTGTTTTGCTCGGGACGAGCAAAAGCTTAAGTGTGGGGGAGTTGTTAAGGGTGCATTTATACGATTTATAGCGCTATATTCTATGATATTTTTCCCCCGTATTTGTATAAATTTTGCATAAGAAACGAGTGTTTAATGGAAATATTGAGTAAATGAGGTTTTAAATAAGTTGTTCGCAAAATTGGTTGATTATGGTGTTTTTATATGATTTTATGATTATTTGGACATTACTACGCTTTTATGATGTTTTTATGTGTTATAGATACATGTTTGAGGCTCTCAGAGATGATCAAAAGTTGATTGAGTTCGAAAGTTAATTGATGATAAAAGAGATAATGAAGGAATGACTTAGAGGAAAAAGAGATAAAGATCAAGAAATCAAGATTCAACCATCCCGAACGAAGCGTCGTCAGGCCCGTCCAGAGTGGACGGGCGTTTGATATAGCAGACGGGCGTCCGGAGAAGCGATTTAGATCTGTAGAGTTTGGACGCCGCCTCGAACGGGCGTCGCACCGCCCGATTCTAACCGGACGGGCCTTCACAAGAGCGGACGAGCGTCCGTCGGCCGACTTTGATGAACCGACTTCGAAATCTATATATAGCAGCTGTTTCTCCACACAAAAGATACCATACACTCATTATTCAAAACCCTAAACCTAGGGGCGGCTTTAGGCTGCGTTTTCTCCTTTTATTCCAGCTTTTATGCACTTTAGATCTAGATTAAACTAGTTACTTCTTATGCACTATTCCTGCAAATTTGAGTTGCTGAGGATGTCCAGAGGCTGAAAGCTTCATCAAACGAGAATTGTGAAGCCGTCCAACGATTGTTGATTTCATTTTCTTCAATTGTACTGTGAGTGTTTATTTAAAGGTTGTTTCTTATTCATGTTTATTACGTTTAATTGCTTTTATATCGGAAGATCTGCATGTGTGATTGTTTATTGTTGATGGAAATCTTAATAAACCCTAGATCATCATGAATAAGAATAGTAATTCGAATCTATCATAACGGAAGTTAATAGGTTTAATTGCTAGATTATAAACACAAAGTTTACACCTTTGGTTAGAAAACGCGTTAATCTTGCATTGGAAGATAATAGATTAATAGATGAACTTTCTAAGGAATTAGGGTTCGTGTTTAGATAAGGTGAATCACAACCTAGATAAAAACCACAATATAATCGAGTTAGGGAGTCAATGCTTGTTGGATAGGTGGATCAATCCTCGTTTGTCTGTTATAAACTTGCTTTAAATCCTTGAAACTTGAATTTGTTTAGTAGTTTAGCTTTACTTGCATCTTAGTTTAGTTAGTTTAAATTGGTTCGCAGCCCGTATCCTTCCTAGCTTTGGATTATATCCTCTGTCTAGTTTTATTTTCTGTTTTGTTTGACGTTTATTCCCTGTTTAGAGTAGTTTCGTGACATAGTTAGGTTAGACAAAAAGCTAGAATCACAACCGTTTAGTTCCCCGTAAGATCGACCCGGCATCAACCTCTTTACTACGATCCTTATACTTGAGGTTAACCGGATTATTACTTGTTTGTTTTGTGTTAATAAAATCCGTGACAGTTATCATCTAGGATGGGTCCCAAGCGTAGCCGATCAGCTGTTCATCCAGTGGTTATCAGAGCATATACAGAGATGCCAATCCTTTGATAGATGGGGTTGAGCAATTCCATTCTTTAGAGATCTACGAGTCGTTCTAAGGACATATGAACACAAGACCAGTGGCTCGAAAACAAGGGATAGAACTGGACGATTGCGGTTCGATTTTGCCATGAGCCCTACAAGATCAAGATATTTTGGATATGG
Source organism: Gentiana macrophylla (assembly GCA_026214975.1). Taxonomy (NCBI): domain Eukaryota; kingdom Viridiplantae; phylum Streptophyta; class Magnoliopsida; order Gentianales; family Gentianaceae; genus Gentiana; species Gentiana macrophylla. The sequence goes on from CM047812.1 coordinate 43,554,983, forward strand.
CAGAATCACCGACTCGGTTCAACACCACAGTGGTAAGAGAATTCTACGCTTATGTTTCGCACAACCCCGGAGTTACATTTGCTATGGTCCGAGGGGTTAAGATTGATTTTTCTATTGAGCAGATCAATGCTCATTTTGGGGCTCGAAATCCACCGATGGGCCCGGATGAGTACACATCCTCAAGCAACATTGAAGATCTTGAGAGGATGAACATGATAGATGAATATTTTAGGGTTCAATGGAAACGCAATCCTGCTGGAGTCCCCACCATCTTCCTAAGAAACGAGTTATCCGGGGATCGGAAGATGGTCAACAGATTTGTTTATGCCCGCCTTCTACCGACCAAGCACACGGTCTCTGTCACCACCAAGATGGAAGAGTTGATGTTTTATCAGGAGTAAGGATCTCCGGTCAACATCGGTCTACAGATGCATAGTCGTATTTATGAGCTTGCCGCTACATCCGAGCACGAGTTGTTTCCATACGGGCCGATGATTGACATGTTTTCTTTAGAGGACGAGGTGAAAATTCTCGTCAGCGATGATTGGGAAGACCCTGAGCCGATGATCAGTTCACAGTCGGTTCAAAAAGTTCCAAGACGGATTGGAAGAGCTGAGAGGGAGCGTACCCCGATCCTCGGAGCACACCGGACTCAGAGAGCTATGCTAGAGGAGCACTCGTGAGAGATTGCGAGTTTGCATGGCAAAATGGATAGGATTATAGACTTCTTTGGCGTACCTCCATCGGCCCCACCACCTAGGACTGCCCCACATCACTGAGTCTCTTCTTTGGCCGCTGATGCCTCTAGTTCTGGTCCACCTCCCAGTTTTGACCCTAGAGATGACTAGGAGGGTTATTCTAATGAGGATTAGTTTTCTTTCTTTTCGTTGTTGTTTTTATCCATTTTTATTTTTATTTTTCTTTCCTATCTAGTTGATGTTGCAGCATTTTAATATAAAGTTTGAAGGCTTAATTTGTTTTGGAGTTCATTATTTTCTCTTTTACTGGCGCCATTTTATTATACGATTTCTTGTCACCACTATTCTTATTGGTTTGTTTGAGATACTTAGCGCAGATTCTTTATGGACTTGTTACATGAGCCCGATGATTTATACGACGATCCGATTCTTCTATGGTTCCACCCTTAACTGAAGCTAAGTTCCTTTTCATTTTTCATTTTTCACTTTACACATTGAGGACAATGTTTCGTTTAAGTGAGGGGGTAAGGAACGTCACTCAGCTTCTCAGCACTATATTCCATGAATTGCGTGATTATCTTGATTCTCTTTGATGCACGATTCACCACTTAGACTTTGATTCATTTCGACATAATTTCGAAAAAAATATGATATCTTTGTCTTTTCGAGTTAATTGGCTTCATCTTTATATCACTTTGTACTAGTGAGAGAAATGCCCACTTCTGAAGTAGTGGCGTATTAAGCGCATATTCTGTTATGAGCCACCATTTTAAGCACGTATAACTCACTTTCCTTGGTGTGTAGTTGATAGCATATTGCTTTGACTAGAGTTGACCTTGGCTTCATCACGAATCATGTTGTAGTTTGCGTATACGTTGTCTACTACCATTTTCGGAGTAGATGGGAGTAGGAGTTGCACCCGTAGCTAATAATGATAATTAAAATGAAAGCTCGTGATTAATTTAATGAAAATATATGGGGAAGTAAACATAACGATTAACTAATCCATGTTAGTAGATCGGTGAGAAGTGGGGGAGAAATACCAAGTTCATTTCTTTATGTTCATTGTTGGTCCATGACCTCCTCTATGTTGCTTCTAATTAGGTTAGAATCGTTTATACTTATAGTTGCATTGTCTCTGTGGGATTGACCTTGACTCGCATTTACTATACTACAATATACATTGTATTCTTGCTTGTAATATCGACATTAGTGACTTACACGCGATCACTGTTATAGTGAGAAGATAAAACATGTCTAGAACTGAATGTATAGGTTGTACTAGAGTCTGATAGTTGTATAGGTTTTATCAGACAAGAACTGTAACAGATAGAAGTGTCGTAAAACTGAAAACTGGAGATCATCTAGAAAACTGGATATTGACTAAAACTAAAAGGAGTCACCAGAACTTAGAACTGAAGTTCACTCAGAATTGGAGAAGGTAAGTTCACTGAGGGACACAGACTTGGTTGACTTATCTAGAACTGAAGGCTGAGGGAACAGACTCAGTAAATGAAGAACTGAGGGACACAGACTCAGTTGTAGAAGATTGAAGAACTGAAGGATCAAACACAGTTATGAAGGCTAAAGCCGAGACAATAAAGTTAGAATTTAGGTAAGTCTGTGATGCCCTGAACTGACTTTATGGATCTTGAAAGAATACCTAAGAATCATACGGACAATGATATCTTGGATGATTTGTATAAGGAATTGTGTACTCTGATTAAGTGACATAAAATCAGATAAATAGTGTACTGGGATTTTTTAAGAAGAGTAAAAACGCAGTTAATTCTCTAAGTTAGTTAACAAACTTATAACTGACACACTCAGTATAAAATTGATTAGGAGACACAGTATTATGGTCAGCCATCCAAGCAACTGAAAGTACATTCGAACGTTGTAACTCAAAGATTTTAATTGGATGAAGAACTGACATGTCAGAACGGTCACTGACACTTGACATCTGAAAATATAGCCGTTGATACAATTCAAATTCAAGCAAGATGAACGTTGGACCTCACACTATAAATAGAGGACTTGGCATCAAGGATCAAACAACAAATTAACGAGTTACAAGCATTTTTGTGCACAAGTCCAGTTCATCTGAATTGTTATTTGTGCTAAACAAGATCACATCTAGATTTCTTCAAGTGTTCAAGCTACATCAATCAAATCCATATTTTGACACTTAGTAGGACCACAAGCAAGAATCAATTTATTGATTCTCAGCCAAACTTTTATTTCTAATCAAAGGTTTAGACTGTGAAGCAATCCGGCTTAGGATTTGCCAAGGACAGTTGTCATTAGCAATCGGGTAGACTGTGTTTGTGGTGGTAGCTGGAGAAGAGGTAATAGCAACCCTCAAAGGACCAGTGTTGAAGCAGTTGAAGAGCAGCAATCATACATGTTCTTTAGTTGTTTAGATAGTGAAGCTAAGGATTAGTCAGGGCCTATCGTTTAGGACTTTTTGTATCAGCTCACCTCAAAGAGTTCTAGTGGAATTTTCCACCTACATTACAGGGGAAGTGTTGACAGACAGGATTACACCACCTGGAACCACTATAATTCTTGCTCTATTTACTTTACGCATTTACATTTTGTTATTTATTTATTCCGCGTACTGAAATTGATTGTTATACTCACACACAGCTCACAAACTGACATTCACCAGAATTCAGTTTAGCATACTCAGCTTTTTCATAGAAACAACAAGATCCAGATAAAGGCTAAAACTTATATCTACTGCCGGTTGACTCTGTTTGATTATAAGTCAATCTTGACTTAGACTCAGCTTAGTCAACTTAACTCCACACAAGTTAAAATTGAACCTTAATCATTTCAGATCTAGTTTTTGGTGACAAGTTTATTCACACCCCCTCTAAACTTGTGTTAGCCTTTACAATGGACCAACAATTACTATAAATAGAAATAAAAATAAAATAAGAAACAAAAAGGTAAATTTAAGAACATTGGTTCAAATATGAATCTTAACACAAAAACACCACATTTTATTTCTAAAACACAAATAATTACATGGTCTAGGACTGTTCATCTACTAAACAAAATTTACACGAATGAATGAGAAAGATTGGAGTGGAGGAAACTTGAGGGAAAATACATGGTCTAGGACTGTGCTTTCTCAATGTTTAATTTGCTGAACCAAACTAAATATGCATACTGACACAGTACCTTTGAGGCTTCTTTCTTCATACTAATCAGTAGTTGCTTACCATCTTTTGAATATATGGCATGATGACAACCATCTCTCTTACATTTCAGACCGAGCCCTTGGTTGCCAAAGATGAAAGTCAAAATGTAACCATGAAAGATCCGATAAATGCTTCATCAAGTAACATGTCACCGATTACAAAATAAAAAAGCAATCCCTCAACTTTAGACAATAAAGATGACAAGCAACAGAGTCCTCATAAAACATGAAGTTAACTACGAAAATGCACCATTAGTCAAAATAGACTCACAAACCAGAACAAAGTCCAAGCAAATTAAGATTTGAACATTAGAGGGACTATATGATAATAGCAATGAAGATAAGCAATATACCTAGCAACTTCAGTATATGGTCTGCTGGCAAATGAATGATCATGGGTCTTGAGAAATTCGTTTGCTGCTTCAGGGGATGACACTCTAATTGCTGGAAAAAATCTGAAGCACGTATACATGATTGAACCATGTTTTTGGGGTAGTTTGAAGAGATCTTAATGTGGGTTCTTGCCTAAAAGATGAAGACTACCAAGAATTGGAAGCCCTTTTGGACCTGTAGGTGATCTTCTTCATTTCTAATCCATTTAAGCTCTTTAAAAAGAGAACACTACAAAATGTTCATGTGGAAAAACTTAGAAGAATGCAAATATTGATCTATCATTTATTTTGTATTAGAAACTTAAATCTCTGTACAAACAATTTGAGCTACTTATACTTTTCCTGTAGCAACTAGCTGCGTTTTGTGTGTATGGAATATGCTGAGGAATATTCTGTCAGCTTGGAATATTCCCCGGGAATATTTTGGTCAACTGGAATATTCCCTGGAATATTCTGGTCAATGGATGGAATATTCTTTGGTATATTCCTTACTGATTTCCCACTTGTTTATATATTGTATCACCCCCCCGCAAGCTAGACTTGGAGTAGATTGAATAAAGACCAAGATGACGTGTGAGTTGAGTGAAATGTGGACCGTCGAGGGGCTTCGTAAAAATATCGGACAATTGTTGTGTGGTGGAAATTGGCGTAGGAACGAGAATAAGCTCCAGCCCAATCGGAGTCGGAATAAGCTCGGAGAGTTAATGATGTGTTTTGTGCAGCGGATCCGGTGGGATAAAGAAGCCCTTGACCTAGGGATGCCTTAAGAAATAGAAGAAGTCGGATAGCAACTTGCTGGTGGTTGACGGTGGGGCAATCAAGAAACTGGGATAACTGTTGGACGGTGAAGCTGATCTCAGGCCGGGTAAGAGTCAGATTGATCAACTTTCCGATCAAGCTTCGATAATGCGTGTTGTCCGACATTGGCAAAGAATCATTCTTTGCAAGTTTACTGCGGGTGACCATCGGAGTGGACGCCGGTTTGCAAGCCAATAGCCCATATTCAGACAGGAGGTCCATCGTATACTTGCGTTGTGATAAGGTAATTCCCTGCTTTCCTCTTGCAACCTCAACCCCCAGAAAGCATTGTAATTTTCCCAGATCTTTGATCTTGAATTCTCGATCTAGGTTAGCCTTGATTTCTTGAATCAGTCTGAAATTAGGACCAGTCAAAATGATGTCGTCAACGTATACTAGTAAAGCAATGAATGTGTCCCCTTGTCCTTTGATAAAAAGACTGTAATCACTGTGAGATTGATGAAATCCAAGTGACAGAAGATAGGAGGTGAGTTTGGCGTTCCATTGACACCCTGCTTGCTTCAAACCGTAGAGAGACTTTCTGAGTATGCATACAGCATTAGGTACAGAAGTGTTGTAGCCTGGGGGTACCTTCATGTAGACTTCTTCGGAAAAGTCTCCATGGAGGTAGGCATTGTTGATATCCAATTGTTCCAAGTGCCAGTTGTAATAGCCGCAATGGTCATGAGAACTTTGACAGTGGTGAGTTTGGCAACTGGGACATAAGTGTCGTGGTAATCAATTCCCTGTTGTTGTGTATAACCCTTTGCTACAAGCCTGGCATTATAGCATTCTATAGTACCATCAAATAGATATTTGACCCTGTAGACCCACCTGCATCCAATAGGTACTTTACCCTTAGGTAGAGATACAATATCCCAAGTGTGATTTTGTTGTAAAGCCTGTATTTCTGTGTGAATGGCGTCCCTCCACTTAGTATCTTGTAAAGCCTGCTGGAAGTGTGTAGGTTCACCTGTGGCATTCACACTCAAGGCAAATGATTTATAGTGAGGTGCAAGAAAATCATAAGACATGCACTCTTGAATAAGGTATTTAGTGTTGGTTGTAGTTTGATTGCAAACAGTCTTATAGGTATTTAGGTGGTGCTTTGTGTCTTGCAGATTGTCTTGGTAGAGGTGGTGGGATGGTTTTGTGTGGGGAAGATGATGTGGAAGGAGAGTTATATGGGGATTGATAGGATGTGGTTGGAGAATTAGATCCTTGTGTAGGTGAAAGAGTATGGACTGATGAGGAAGATTCAGAATTGTGTGATTGGTGAGAAGGAGGGAGAGGACTTTCTGAATTAGGTGTTGGTGGTGTGTTATTTGATGTGTAAGGATAAAGGTTGAAGGGTAGACAAATATCACTGGCTGGTAAAGGCATGGAATATGAGGCAGGATTGGATGATTTTGTTATGGTGTTGTTGAAAGGGAAAACAGGATGTTTTTGGTTTGTAAGTTGAGCAAAACAAAACCCTTGACATTTGGTGTATAACCTAGAAAGACACATGACAGACTTCTATTATCAAATTTGGTTTTATGCACACTAGGGTTATTAGCAAAAGCTAAACACCCAAAAACCCCGAGATTGGAATAGGAAGGTGTTTTAAGGAACAAAATTTGGTAGGGTGAAACATGCTGCAATTTTGGGGAAGGAGTTAAGTTGATGAGGTTGACAGCATGACGAATACAAAATCCCCAATAGGCTAAAGACATGTTAGACTGAATTTTTAGAGCTCTAGCAACATTGAGGATATGTTGATGCTTCATTTCAACTATCCCATTTTGTTCAGGGGTATGAACACAAGAAGTTTGGTGTGTGATGCCATATATTCCATAGAATTCAGTGAGTTGAAATTCCAGACCATTGTCTGATCTTATGATTTTGATAGATTTTTCAAATTGAGTCTTAACAAAAGCACAGAATTTCTTGACCAGGGGACCAGCCTTAGACTTGGCTTTTAAAAGGAAAATCCAAGTATATCTAGTATGGTCATCAACTGTTGTTAAGAAATAATGTTCATTATAGATGGTAGCCTGTTTATAGGGTCCCCAAATGTCTATATGTATAAGATCAAAAGTTGCTAAAGCCATAGAATCACTTAAAGGAAATGACAATTTTCTTTGCTTGGCAAGATGATAAACGGTACAATTTTTTATTTCAAAGGAGTGAACAGTAGGTTCAACTTTCTTTACATCATTTACAACCTTATTTCCCATGTGCCCTAACCTAAAATGCCATACATATGCATCAGGCCTACTGGACAAGTTAACAGACTTGTGTTTATTTGATGGAACTATATGGTTGAAATGATGCTGGATGTCATTCTGACTTAGGTAATATTGGCCATGAGATTGCTTAGCTGATCCAATCCTCCTCTTGGTCATAAGATCCTGAATGAAACAGACATTAGGAGTGAAAATAACAAATATGTTATTATTATGTAGAAGCTTACCTAGAGAGATCGGGTTATGGTTGAATGTAGGTATATATAACACATCAATTAAGATCAATTCAGGTGTAAGTTGGATGGTGCCTTTGTGTGTAGATGTGGTTTGATTACCATTTGGCAAGATTACGTAAGTTGTAGGAATGGTTGTGTATGAGTGTAGATGATCCAGAGTGCAAGTGATATGATCTGATGCACCTGAATCTATAATCCATAGCTTTGATTTAGAACACACAAGCTTACCAGCAAACTTAGCAGTGGCTGGAGCTCCAAAATTAGCACTGAAAACAGTAGCCTGGTTGATCATATGCTCTGCCTCATCTTGGACAGGAGTAGTAGGAGCTGTATTTAAGAAATTTCTTAACTCATTGAGTTGTTCCTGAGTGAACAATGAAGTAATAGACTGTTGTGTTGTCTCTGATATTGCAGAATCATTGGTTTCCACTTGATTAGCAGTGATCCTTCCACCACCTCTGCCTTGACCATTTCTGCCTCTGACCTTGCCCGTTGGAGGGAAGCCATGCTTCCGGTAGCATCTGTCTTCTGTTTGTCCTTGCAAGTTGCAATAAGTGCATTGAAAGTTTCTGTTCCCAAATAGTGGTCTTTTAGGATATTGCACACTGCCAGAAGTTGCAACATTGCAAGTCTAATTGTAAGCATTTGATCTTTGTTCAGCCATAACTGGATTATCAACTCTGTCTGGATGCCTCAAGCAATAACTGAGTTGTCTTTCATGCTTCACAGCCATACCAAAAACTTGATTTATTGGTGGCAAGGGATGCATAAGCATCACTTGTGCTTTGACTGGAGCAAAATTATCAGTCAATCCTTTAAGAAACCTGATTGCACATTCTGATTCAAAATAATCCCTGTAAACTCTTACAGCACCACAGTTACAGGTAGGATTGCAAATACAGTTAGGATAAGGCCTTATGATCAGTAATTCTTCCCATAGAATCTTGAGTTTGGTGTAGTATTCAGTTACACTCATATGAAAACCTTATGTTGGTCCCTCCTCAAGGAGATCAGAAAGTCTGAAATGATCACCATGTGAAAACCTTATGTTGGTCCCTTAGAAAGGCTAACACATGTTTTGAGGGGGGTGAATAAACTTGTCCCTAAAAGCTGGATTTAAAACAAATTACGGTTCAGTTAAAACTTGTGTGGAGTTAAGCTAACTCAACTGAGTTAAGTCAAACTAACTTAGCAAAAACTGAGTCAACCAGCAGCGGATATAATTTTAGCCTTTTCTTGATCTTGTTATTCTCTGTGAAAGCTAAGTGTGTCGAACTGAATTCTGATGAATGTCAGTTTGTGAACTGTGAGATGTATAACAATCAAAAGTACTGTAGATAAATGCTAAGAAAATAAATAAATGCGTAAAGTAAATAAGCAAGAATTATAAAGGTTCCAGGTGGTGTAATTCTGTCAGTCCTCTCTTCCCCTGTGGTGCGGAGGAAAATTCCACTAGAACTTCTTGAGGTGAACTGTTACAAAAAGTCCTAAACAATAGTCCTTGGCTAATCCCTAGCTTCACCATCTAAACAGTTGTAGAATAGGTAGAATTACTGCTCTTCAATTGTTTGAACACTGGTCCCTGAAGGGTTACGTATGCCTCTTCACCAGCTACAACCACAAACACAGTCTACACGACTGCTTGTAACAACTGTCCTTGGAAAAACCTTCCCGATTTGCTTCACAGTCTAAACCTTTGATGTAGAATCAAAGTTGGGCTGAGACTCAATAAATTGATTCTTGTTTGTGGTTCTTCTAAGTGTCTGAATCCGGATAAATTCTATGTAGCTTGAACACTTGAAGAAATTCTTGATATGATCTTGTTATAGCGCAGAGATGATAGCAATTCGAATGAAATGACTAATGCACAAATGAATGATTGTTAAAACTTCTTCTTCTCTCTATATATGTCTTTTATCCTTGGTGCAAATTCCTCTATTTATAGTGTGAGGTCCAACGTTCATCTTGCTTGAATTCGAATTATATCAACGTCTATCTTGTAACGACTATATTTTCTGACCCTTCTGATGTGTCAGTATTTCTTCCAATAGAATCGCTTTCTTTAAAACGTTAAACTGTACGATTAGTTTCTTTAATGACTAACATATAATACTGAGTTTACTGGTCAGTATTATACTGTGTTAATCAATTGTCAGTCTCTTGATTTACTTGGAGAATTAACTGAGATTTTACTCTTCTTCAAATATCATTACTCCAGTTTATATCTGATTATAATTGACTTAACCAGAGTACACCATAAAGAATTATCTTCTAAGAATTCATTGTCTTTATGTTTCTTAGGTCTTTATTCAAGATCCATAAAGTCAGTTCAGGTCACCACAAACTTGCCTGAAGTCCAACTTTATAGTCTCGACTTGTAATCTTTATAACTGAGTTTGAACCCTCAGTTCTTCAATCTTCAATAACCAAGTCTGTGACCCTCAGTTCTTCAATCTTCGAGATAAGCAAACCGAGTCTGTGTCCCTCAGCGAACTTATCTTCTTCAGTTCCATAACGGTGTAGTCTGAGTCAGTTTGTTTATCTTAACGATTTCCAGTTTTCTAAATGACTTCCAGTTTTCAGTTTCACGACAAACTAACTATTACAGTGCTTGTCTGATGTAACTTATACAAATATCAGACTCTAGTAAAACCTATACATTCAATTCTAGACATCTTTTATCTTTTCACTATAACAGCTAGCTTCAGCACTTCATCAACGAGGTTAAGATAATAATTTGAATAAAATTGATGAATTATCATCAAAACATAAATTTTATTTCCAACAATTTCCCCCTTTTTGATTATGCCAAAACTCTCCCTAAAAGAAAAAGGCTTAAAGATCAAAACAATGTAAAACTGAAAAACTGGATTTCATTAGAATATGCAAAAACTAGAATAGTAAACTTTGTTCAAATATATTTTGCTAGAGTCTAAGCTCTTTTCTGTGCTTTTTGTGTAACTGAGATATACTTCATCTCTTTGTCATGTAGACGAAAATCATGTTCTAGTTTGGAGTCTTCCTTAGAAAAGTTCTTGTTATAGTCTACTTGACTTCCTTCTTTCCATTTTCTCCATAAAATTAACTTAGGTGAAGCTGATTCATTCAGGTAATATTTTTTAAATTCTGCTACATCAGCTTTCATCTGTTCAGTTTTGTCTTTAATCATCAGTTTGTCTTCAATCTTCTTGATCTTCTTGTATTGTGCCATTTTCTGATTGTAGAGTTCATCTGATAAGAATTAGTTCAAAGATTCTTCAATAGTTTTATCCTTGTACTTGGCTTTAATAGGGTTATGATCTTTGACAAACTTTAACCACAGATCCTTTGTAAGAGTAGCTCTCCAATCTTCTGGGTGACTATATTTCTCAATGAGCTTCTCATGAGTTAGATCTTTCTTTAGGAACTTTGTATCTGATTTATATCTTCTTAATTCATCTTCAAGTTGCTTCATTTCCTTGAATAACTTCAGCTTTTATTCTTCAGCTTCCCCCTTTTTGGCATCATACAGTTGATCTACCAAAGCATAGGTTGCCTGTTGATCGGCTGAAATACGTTGCTGAGAAGCAAGTACTTCTTTGAGTTGATTCTCTAACCCGTAGATGTGCTTATTCATATGACAGTGAGCCTATGCATGTGTTTCCCTATCTACTGCGGTTGAGTATTCAAGTTTCCGTTTAAGTACAAAAATTTCTAAAGCAGAACTGGAACATGACTTATGGATCATTTCTAGTCTTGCATGAACTGAGATGTCTGTTCTAGTTCTATAATCTAGATATTTAGAGATGTTTGATAGAAGGCCATTGTGTGCATCCCTTTGACTGTGCACAATTTTCAAGTTCTCATGAACTTTGGCCAGTTCATCCTTAGTCAGGATATCAGATGGATCATATGTTGCTTCTATTTAATCTTTAGACTGAGTGATATCTTCAATGATCATAAGTTGTTGGTTATCAGTTCCATCAGTTGCTTGCTGAGTGACAGTTGTCTGATTTCCAACTGGCAAATCTTCTTGCTGAGTTACATTTTGCATGGCTAGAGGTTGAGGTTGAGTTTCTGTTTGTAAAACTATAGTCATATCAGCTTCTTTCTTTGAATGATCATCTTCATCATCATCCTTCTTCTTTGAAATATCTCCGGGAATAGATGATGCGGCTGATTTTCTCCTGTGATAATCTTATCATCTTCAAAAACTGGGGCTGATTGCTGATCTGTTTGATCTTGTAACTGAGAAGTATCAGCAAGAATGTTTTTCTTAGTAACTTCAGTTGTCAGTTGTTGTTGTTCCCCCTCAGTTGGTGCTTTCTTACTTGAAGTTCTTGGGTACAAACATCTTACAACTGATCTTTCTTCTGCTGAGTCAGCCTTTCGCTTGATTCCTTTGTGTTCAGCTTCCGGCTGAGACACAGTTTTCTTGTTAGGTGTAGTACCCGAAAGACAATTTGTGTAATTGTTTTGGGTGACGGAATTTATCTCACCTTATTACTTGTTTTGTGTTTGTAAGTAATACATTGCTGCAAACCCTAAGTATATTAGGATGTAAGCGCTTAACTCAGTGTATGGCATGCACGTGAGGATTGAGTTAGTGGTGATATACTTAAACTGTTAGTCTGTGGTGAACTTAATCAGAGTTTAGGGTCTCTTGATTAAAACACCAATAATGCGCCCAGAACACCTTAGGGTGTGATAGTCTTATCCGGACTATCGGTAGAGGGTACCTACGTGGGGCATTTATATATGATGACATTCATATAGGACTAGACCTATTTAATCTGAATTTCTAGATATAATTCTGTAATCGAGGAATCTTATTGGATCAACCTTAATGCTGAGGTGATCATAGGGTGCTGCTTGTCTCGGGGTAGTGTTTGATGTGTTAGTTATGGTTCACTTAAATATGTGTTCCAAGCCACTTCTCATTGGCACTATCTCACGATGAGTGAGTAGTTCGATTTTCACAGACATGGAATCCATTCCTTCCTCAAGGGAAGTAGAGACGATCCCCTTGTTTGTTAACCCTAAGAAAGTGATCGAGCGGCCGAGTTCATATTAGACTAATTGATCACTAGTAAGATATGTTAACTAATTGATCATCAGGGGGTTAATGGTAAATAAGGATAAGATATTCTGAGTCGAGTTTACGGAGAATTCCTACTCAGAATGGACAGTCTATGGAGGGTTAATTCGTATGTAGTGATTATATCAATGGGCGCTTATTCACTCTATGGGTTGAGTATAAGTATACATCTATAATCGGTAGAGTTCAGTTTCGGGTTTATGGTGGCGTAATCCCGGAATTCATAATTAATGTATTTATTCTGTTCGATGAATAATTAATTATTGGAGCTACTGGTTATAGGTCTATGGTCCCCAATGTGGCTTCTATAATTCGGGCTTATATTCTTGTTATTTGGGTCTCAGTGATAATTAATTGTTTGGGCTAATTAATTGATATGCATGGATATTATTTAGTTGGGCTAAATAATATAATACACATAAAAGACATTTTATGTGGGCATAGAAACCCTAGTAGGTGGTGCCAATTAGGTCTTCATTTAGCACACGAATTAATTTTCTTGTGTTATGGAAAATAAAAGATATTCTTGTTATATGATTGGTTGGATGACTTGTTATTTGATTTCCTATTGGTCAATACATGTCACAATTAGTCATTAAGGAAAATATCCTTTTATTTTGTTCAATTATTTATTTATTTAATTAATTAATACTTGGACACCAATGATTTACTCTCCTATAAAAGGAGAGTTATTCCAAGTGTAAGTGGTGATTGCAAAATTCGACCTACACCATAAAAGGAGAGAAGAAATTAGTTTTTCTAGTCTAGGGTTTTAGAAGAAGAAAAACTCTAAGTTTGTCTTAGTGTTGCATATCAAGGAGGTTCGTTTATCAAGAAGGTTGTCCACCAACCACCGTTTGGAGAACACATTGGATGATCAAGGCTTCTCTTCCCACTATTGGTAACATAATCTTAACCCCATTGTAGTAGTTTAAATCCTTTATTTATGTATTGTGATATATAAGTCTTGATCCATCCGCTGCGCGTAGATCTAACTCGTTTAGATCTAAGATCCTACATCCTTCATGTGGTATCGGAGCCAGGTTCCACAATTTATATAGTCATAATCATAATTAAACGATTTAAAGGAGTTGAATTGCATGTAGATAAATTTTATTTATTGTTTTATGCATTGATAATGATTAGTTGTTGTGGTTGAAGAGATGGATTGGGGGTTGGCACTGTTTACCCATTAGATCTATTGTAAACTCATATAAACGATGAAAATTCGTTCATATGAGTAGGAAATTATGTAATTTATTTGTTATTGCAATTTTAATTTCCAGAAAATAGATCTGTTTAGTAGCTGTTTAGGTTCTACGTTTTTCCCGTTGATCGAGCCGTTTAAACGATGATCCCTCCAGTCGGAATCAAGATTGGAAGATGGAGAAAAAGTGCACAAAATTTGGCATCGATCGGAATCCGTATCCATATCCGTTCGTTGCTGCAAAGAGGCTGATGTAACAGAAAAATGCAGGATTCACAGAAACCCTACCTGTGACTTCCTCGAATTGATGGAAGAGTTTGGACTGTTTAAACTCAAATCTGACCGGTCAGATTAATAAAAATGGAGTCATTGACGTGGTATAAAAATTTCAGGTCGATCGGGTTTCATCTCGATTCCCGATCAGCCTTGGGAACTCACTGATGCGCTGCTGTAAGAGACAGATTCAGCAGCAAGTTAGGCAGCTCACTGGAGAAAATTGACAAGTCAAAACTCCGATCCAACCGTCCATATTGAAGCCAAGGAGTGAATAACAGATCTGGAAAGTTTCGTCGCGATCCAAGTTCGTTTGGTTTCCCGATCATCGAAGAATTTGAACAGATGCAGATTATGTTAGAAAGTAGTAAACCCTAGTTAGGGTTTGGTTATTTATTTTCTATTAGTTTAGATACGGGGGTGCCAACGGTCCATCTCGGTGTTTATTTTCCGCACTAGACATGTTTAGATTGTATGTGTAGAACCGGAAAATTGCAATGACATGCATCATATCATGAATTAGTTAGGCATGTATAAAACACGCAATTAGTTTTAATTAATTGTTTGATATTAATTAGAAACTAATTAGGGTAAAAACCGAGGATCACGGGTTTTTTCAATCGTCTAAGTTTGGTGATGGATTCTCGGTGAATCCCACTCTGCGAAAGCGTAGGGAGTAAAATCCCGAAACCTCATGGTTAAGGTGTTGGATTCTTGGTGAATTCCACCTTACCTAGACGAGATTACGTTTTTTGTTCCGTAGTGTCTACGTGAAAGTTTGATGTTTAAGGATTGGATAATCACGGGCAAACATGGTTCGAAAGTGGTTTAACCACGGTTGGGTGGTCAACAGTAGCTACGGCTCGATCGACTTCACCCTCTATGTGTGACGTTTGTATGGGGGTCCGGCAAGGCTGAGCCATCCGAAGAGCCACTATGGCTCAACGGAGCTCCCCTAGTTTTGACCCGTCCGACGGCCACATATGTTCCAACGAATAGGTCAGGTGGGCTAGCCCACATAACCGACACCATTCGAGCCTATGATTTATTTTTCCTTAATGTAACATCAAGTCCAAAAATGTGATCACTAAACGCACTTTTTTTAAATATTGAGTGGGAGCGGGAGAGGCGACAACCAACCCCACGGCCTCTACTATTGACACAAGCAATGTGAGAGAATGGTGACGCCTCGTGCTGGCCTGGGACCGGCCTCCCTAATGAAGGCCTTCACCGCTATCAAAATTTAAGGCTTGGTCTCCGAAAGGATAGGATTTTGGGTACTCGTCGGGTCACTGACCGACACTAAGACGGCATACTCGGGGTCTACCTAATAATCTGAAACAGTAGGTCACACTCATAAAGGGTATTTTAGTAATACCTTGGCTGAAAAAGGAAAGGTGATTGACGTTCACAAATGAGATGTTCGATTCTCAATCTGATCTTCAATATTAATCGAAACCTCTTTGACCTACCCTAAGGCGGCACTGAGGTATTAGATTAAATCCTTGAACGGTAGGATAGACTATAAGTACTTAGTTTATAGTTCCTAAAATTTATTAGTAGTGTATGATTTGGATTTATTACGTCAATTTTATTTACAATCTGTTATAAATATCTCTCTAAGGTGCTAGGCGACTCTTTGTAAAATTGACTAGTAATGACTTCGTTAAAAAGTGGTAAGTAACTAGAACGTTGTACTTATTAATCGTTCATTAATTTTTCGGAAGAGATATTTTGAGCGTTCAGAACTTATGTGACATAAATAAGGATGTCACTGTTGTCAATCGTGTTGAACGAGAGACGACTGTAGTCAGTTAGAAAGATGATTGGGACAATAAAATTCTTCTAGTAAATTTTAATTGTGTAGTATCTACACGAGAAATTTTGTAATAGAAAATTTGGAGAATCATAAATTAAAGTGTCGCTAGTTAGACGGTATTTGGAACCGATAAACTAGTGGGAGCCTTTGTCTTATATTTTTCTAATTTATTAGAAAATTAGTCCCACTGGGTAACGCTTTCATTAGACATCCCACAGTTCACGAGTAGTGTCTACTCAAACGAACTGCTAGTTCAAGACTATTTCCTTTTAAGGAAAGTTAAGAATGGGAAAGAATGTCTATAAGTGTTAATCATCTTAACTGAAGTTTTGAGGCTAAACCGAAACATTAAATAAAGAAAGTATAGGATAAGGAAAGTGATTTCGGATCACTAACCAATGAATCCTTAGCGACTTTCTTAACCGAGTAACTTGATTCGGTAGCTTAGTTCTTTGGAAGAACAAGGAAGCTGTGCATTAACATTATTAGAGTAATAACGGGCAGTAATTTCAGCTAGAATAGTGGGAGTGATATAAGGAAATGAATTTCGGATTCTATCCTTGAATAGCATAGAAAAATTTATTTTTCTGTTTACAGATTCGTTGAAACAAATGGATTCACTTTCAACTCGATATATTGTTGCCTCATAAAAAGTGAATATGACATTTGTAGTACGAATCCGAGACTCGGACTTTTGTTTGATAAAGTCAGAACCACTAAGAAATGCTGAAAAGGTATATGTAACACGTCTTAAACTATTATAGGCAAACAGTTTCCGTATTAAGATAAACGATTCTTCAAAATCTATTAATTAGTGCATATATCCTAGAGATAAGACCTAATGACTGGCTAAGGGTGATTCCTATCTCCCAGTCTCGGAACACTGTCACAAAGGAACAATGACTAAGCTTCCTTTCTATTAGAAAAGGGTAATAGATCTGAATAAGTAACGTAGCTTGTTCACAATGACCTTCGGGGTCTAGTGAAAAATACAAGCTAATGGTAGCTTTTAAGTGGTGACAATTTGTCTGATAACTACTCGAAACACGATTTAGTTTATCAAAAGAATACTAGGAGGAGTCTCTGATTTTAGCAGAGAATAAAGTATTCCATTCTCAGAAATAGACTATCGCATTGTCTTGGGACTGATCCTCGGCCTGCCTCCTAGTGGAATGTTTCTCACTAAGGAAGAAACCATAGACTTGCCCTATATAGTTATTGATGTGCTACAATACACTACTGAACTCGATTAAGATAATTGGTTGCAAAATAACGGTTAACATTATAATGTAAACCGAGAAGTCTACCAAGAAGATGCTAGTGAATTTATGGATAAGGAGTGAATTCGGTTCACACAACTTCCATAAATGTAGCCATTTAGCATTTAATGCTTGAAGGTAGGACGGGAGATTTTTGCATACGCTCGATTGTAAATGTTTCGTGAAATATCTTAATGTGACGAGTGAAGGTTGGTTATAAGATTCTTGAGATCAGAAAGTGGCAATTGAACTGTCACAAGGCTTCTGATAGAATCTATAAGTAACAGCCTTAAACCTTGGAGTACGGTTACCCAAAGGTAGTTACTATCTGATTTAATCAGACCATGTCAAACATCAGTTGTTGGTGATTACACTGATAAATACTATTAGATCAGAATGTCAATCCACCCAAGACATAGTGGGAGTATGGTTTAACCGTTGACACATTGTGATTTTGTGGACTTTACAGTCTGCTGGGATGATTGATAACCTATGGCTCTTGGTGGGCTGTATATGGTTCTGATCATAGAGGTTGGTTTGAAAGTCTTAACCCTGTGAATGGAGTTTTGGTACTCCAGTTCTGTTTAGCCTCTTGTAGAACCACCTGAGTGTCTCAGGCCCAGTGGGAGCAATTGGATCTACACGGAAAAGAGTCGAATGAATAGGAAAGTTTAAATTTTCAGCGCAAAGCTAAGTGGTATAGGAGTGATTCCCTGACAAGTAGAGAGTTAACCAGACCTTGAACTTTCTCACCACTCAGTCTTGTTAGATTTCGTTAGAAAGCAGAAAATGTGGGTGATTCCCTGATACTTTCTTGCCCAAAAATGGAGTCTGGATTCATTCGGAACAGAAGGGTCTTGGTTAGAACAAATGCCAGGATGACTGCCGCGGCTTATATCCTTTGTGGATTTAAGAGAACCTCTCGGTCATTCAAAGTCACATGATTTAAAATATGTGGACTTGACCAGGATATTGATAAGTCTTTCGTAGGCTGGATATCAATATTGGTGAAGTAGTAGTATTAGTGTTCATGAATGATAACACTGAAATGGTTGGAAACAACATGGGTGTGCTATCTGAAGTCGGAAACTGACACGCAAAGATTCGCTGGATGAGAGAATTGGACTATATTCTAAGAATTTGATTCGGTCAAATTCTCAAGAATGAGTCATTGGCTATCCCATCCATCTTATTGGTTAAGATGATCTTGCATATACATATGCAACATTCAACGAGAGTAGTCCTACCTTACCTCTCAGGAATGATTCTCTAAATCTTTGGATAAAGAGAAAATAGGATAGAGTCTCTCTTGGATAACGGCAAGTCAGGTTATCACAAGTCAATAGTAGTCGAATCTCGGATTCGAGCTTTGAATAGCGGTTTAGTACGTCCTCAAGTATCTTTGAAGAACGAGGAATAATGTGCTTGTATATTCGGGTGCAAACTTGAATATGGTTGACTACACCGATTCTGACTTATAGTCAGATTAAGGATGATCGTTGGGATGATCTCGGGCTCAGTGTTTACTCATTGTGATAGAGCTATAGTCTGGAGAAATCTAGAACCGCCAGAGTGGCGATATGGCTTAGGAATGAGTAAACACTGAGGAATGAGAATTTGTGTAATTGTTTTTGGTGACAGAATTTATCTCACCTTATTACTTGAGATCAAGTAATACACTGCTGCAAACCCAAAGTATATCAGTATGTAACCGGTTAACTCAGTTTATGGCATGCACGTGAGGATTGAGTTAGTGGTGATATACTTAAACTGTTAGTCCGTGGTGAACTTAATCAGAGTTTAGGGTATCTTGATTAAAACACCAATAATGTGCCCAGAACACCTTAGGGTGTGATAGTCATATCCGGACTATGGGTAGAGGGTACCTACGTGGGGCATTTATATATGATGACATTCATATAGGACTGGACCGATTTAATCTGAATTTCTCGATATAATTCCGTAATCGAGGAATCTTATTAAATCATTAGATGATCACTTATGGATCAACCTTAATCCTGAGGTGATCATACGGTGCTGCTTGTCTCGGGGTAGTGTTTGATATGTTAGTTACGCTTCACTTAAATATGTGTTCCAAGCCACTTCTCATTGGCACTATCTCCTGATGAGTGAGTAGTTCTGATTTTCACAGACATGGAATCCATTCCTTCCTGTGGGAAGTAGAGAGACAGTCCCCTTGTTTGTTAACCCTAAGAAAGTGATCGATCAGCCGAGTTCATATTAGACTAATTGGTCACTAGTCAGATATGTGAACTAATTGATCATCAGGGGGTTAATGGTAAATAAGGATAAGATATTTTGAGTCGGGTTCACGGAGACTTCCTACTCAGAATGGACAGTCTATGAGGGTTAATCCGTATGTAGTGATTATATCAATGGACGCTTATTCACTCTATGGGTTGATTATAAGTATACATCTATAATCGGTAGAGTTCAGTTTCGGGTTTATGGTGGCGTAATCCCGGAATTAATAATTAATGTACTTATTCTGTTCAATGGATAATTAATTATTTGAGCTACTGGTTATAGGTCTATGGTCCCCAATGTGGTTTCTATAATTCAGGCTGATATTCTTGTTATTTGGGCCTCAGTGATAATTAATTGGCTGGGCTAATTAATTGATTTGCATGGATATTATGTAGTTGGGCTAAATAATATAATACACATAAAAGACATTTTATGTGGGCTTAGAAACCCTAGTACGTGGCGCCAATTATGTCTTCATTTTGCACAAGAATTAATTTTCTTGTGTTACGGAAAATAAAAGATATTCTTGTTATATGATTGGTTGGATGACTTGTTATTTGATTTCCTATTGGTCAATACATATCACAATTAGTCATTAAGGAAAACATCCTTTTATTTTGTTCAATTAATTATTTATTTTATTAATTAATACTTGGGGGCCAAGGATTTACTCTCCTATAAAAGGAGAGTTATTCCATGTGTAAGTGGTGATTGCAAAATTCGACCTACACCATAAAAGGAGAGAAGAAATTAGTTTTTCTTGTCTAGGGTTTTAGAAGAAGAAAAAATCTAGGTTTTTCTTAGTGTTGCATATCAAGGAGGTTCGTTTATCAAGAAGGGTGTCCACCAGCCACCGTTTGGAGAACATATTGGAAGATCAAGGCTTCTCTTCCCACTATTCGTTACATAATCTTAACCCCATTGTAGTAGTTTAATTCCTTTATTTATGTATTGTGATATATAAGTCGTGATCCATCCGCTGCGCATAGATCTAACTCGTTTAGATCTAAGATCCTACATCCTTCATTTCTGTCCAGCTTCAGGTTGGGAAGTTGTTCTTCTTACTACTGTGATCTCCTTAGTAGTCGCAGATTGTCTTTCTTTCTTCCCTTCCTTGAGTTTTTCCAAGTAAAATTGAATGATTCCACTGAGTGTTTTCTTCAGTCGGAATCTACCAATAGTTGCTTGACCTTTAGCTTGAGCCATTTGCACGCTTTCTAATTCGGCTAAGTGTTGCTTCTTTATCTGATTGACGACATAACCGGCCTAATTGAATTCAATTTCATCCCGAATTATGTTCATCAGATACACATTGTCTTCAGATAGTGTGCTGATTCCTTTGGATTTTCCAATAACATGTTTGCTAAGCCATTGGCTGAGAAATCAAACTCTGGCTTGAATTTATCAACATGAATACCAATTTCTACTGGTTCCTTGGATAAAGTAATCTACCTAAGAAATGCGTCCCTTTTCAATGGTAGTGAAGTCAAATCTTTTGATGTCACAGATGAATTTGTGAAACCAAATAGTGACTTCATGATTCGTTCATTAATAATAATACGATCTCCACGAACTGTAGTGATTAAAGAGTTTCTTACCAAACGCATATTTTCCCAGAACCGTAAAATTCCTTCTATATCGTGTTCTTCATTGAAGTTAACTTCCAGAATATTTCTTAATCCTGGTTGTTTTTGGATCTTCACGCAGATATAACTAGCCAACAGAGTGTTGTTGCATATTGTCACATAAATGTTGAAAGTATACACATCTAACTCTGTGATCAATCTTTCTTCTTGCGATTTCTTTGAAGTGGCCATTTCTGAATTTGGTGTGAAAGCAAGAGTTGAATTTGAGGATTAAAAAATTGATTTTTGATTTCAGAAGTGTGAACAGAGGTTGAATATATAGGGGTGATGTATTGACGTTTGGTTAGTACAACCTTTCAAATTCCATGATGATTTGGGTAACCAAGGCATGTACTGTTCTGACAGTAAATGGGTGTACACGAAAAGTAATCGGACAAAAGAACTGCCGTAATTAAATGCGATATAACCACTGTCGGTTCTATCTTATCAACCTTTGACTTAAGTTTACTGAAGTAAGACTGTTTCTGGATTCAGTTTTTCAGTTCCATTATGTCTATCAGTTTTAATTGGTCAGTTTGAGATTGTTGATGCCAATGACCAATCTGTTAAGTGAGTGCACTCAACATAACAAAGATTAATCCCCTTGACGAACCTCTGGCTTAACTGACTTCAATTGACTTTGATTATCCCCAATTCAGTTCTTAGTTTGGCAAATCTTTCTTTGTCCAATGGCTTTGTAAAGATATCAGCCAACTGATCTTTAGTAGGTACATAAAGAACCGTAATATCCTTTTTCTACGCATGATCTCTTATAAAGTGGTGACGCACATCAATGTGTTTCGTCCTTGAGTGTAAAACTGGATTGTCAGTTATGTCAATTGCACTTGTGTTATCACACATTATGGGAATCACTCCTTTTTCTATCCCATAATCTCTTAATTGATGTCTAATCTATAAAACTTGAGCACAACAACTTCCAGCTGCGATATACTCTGCTTCAGCTGTTGAAGTTGAGATAGAGTTTTGCTTTTTGCTAAACCAAGACACAAGTCTATTTCCTAGTAACTGACAAGTGCCTGAGGTGCTCTTTGATGGGAGTCAACTTTACTGTACTTTGGTGCGCAGTTTAACCCCCGTCTATCACTTTATTGGCATATTTTGGGTAGATATAGGCCTGTTTGAGAGTAATATCGAGAGTTATATGAACGGGGAGTTAAACTGTCACATCGATAGTAAACTCTGCCTTTCTAGCGATATTCACCTCTTTTTCGAGCACTTTTGTCTTGCGGAATTATGTGTGGTGTTTGTTCGTCTATGTTATTGCAGGACCTAGGTGACTCGAGGACCCGGAAGGCGATGTTTTGGACTATGGGATATGTTCGTGGCACGAGAGTTGGATGAAAGTGGAAGAAAAGCTAAGTTTGGAGTTAAGTCAAGGCAAACGGACGTTTGCCATACCCCAAACAGGCGTCTGCAAGAAGGCCACCCCAAACGGGCGTTTGGCAAAGGCAGACGGGCATCCACAGAATTAATACATCATTCAGAAAGTTGTGTTCTCAGCTAGACGGGTGTTCAAATGACCCCCAAACGGGCGTTTGGGTAGGTTCATCCCGATTCAAGAAGCTCATACAACACAAACGAGCGTCCAGGGTTCCCAGACGGGTGTTTGGCCCTCAAGTCATGATTCACCAGACGGGCGTTCATACAATGCGAACGCCCGTCCATTGAAGACGAAACCCTAATTTCTTCATATTCTTCAGGAAGATGGGCGTTTGACATGATCCAGACGGGCGTTCGAGACCGACAACATCAGATTTTGACCTACTCTATAAATACGCAGCTCATTCAGCCCCATATGATCTTTGGCCGACTTGAGACTTCTTCCGAGCGATTTGTGTGCGGTTTTTGAGTATTTTAAACACCCTTTGATCCCCAGATTCCTTAGATTAATTCCATTGATTCTACACATCTTTTATAGCTTAGATTTACAATACAAAGATCAAAGATTCAATTTTTGGGTGCAACTATTTCTTCATATTTTCTTGATCTTATTTTCAGCAGCTATATGGTAATGACTTTCCTTTTGTTTATTGTTATTGTTTTAATTTCCGTTCTTTATTCCGTTATTAGCATAATAATGAGTAGCTAAATCCATGTGTAGTGGAATTATGTGAAAGCGAGTGAAAACCCTAAGGGTGATGAGATAGGGAATTGTGTAGTGCATAATTTTACGTTTAAACGATTCATCCACGTCCAAAAACTTATTTTTAACGTCTTTGAATTAGAGTGATCACCTAGTTCACTGTCACACACATCGAACTTATAGATGCATTTTGCGGTGAGATGTGGGATAAGGGGTTTTAGGATCGTTGCGTAGATTCGGCCTAATTGTTAGGTCCGTTTCCAATACAGAGGTTTGTCATCGTTGTTCGAGCGACTATAGAGCTTAATCATGTTAGGTTAATCGGCTTTCTAATGGTAGAATAAATTGACTTCACATAGGGTGGTTAGATCGAGTTGTTCAGTCTAATCGCTAGAATTAGGAGTCGGCACCCGTGGATGTCGTTAAACTACATTGGATAGGTAGGTCGGTTAAGAAACACTCCCTGTCAAGTCCTTCCTTAGGGGTAAAAGTAGCTCATGGGATCATAGTTCGGCTATACCTTTTTAATCATAGAAGTACAAACCACTAGTTTAATCTTTACTTTTGCATTAGTATAATATCTCTCCACCACTATTTTTACCTGAACTAAGTTCTAAGTTGACTTTGGTACTCAGACATTACTCCCTGTGGATTCGACCTTGAGACTACTATACTACCGTTGTCCCGATACTCTGTCGGTCAAAGTTAGCGGTTAGTTATTTTTCTATCAAGAATTTTGGTGCCGTTGCCGGGGAGTAACGTTTGATATCTTATAAGTTGACCGAAAGCTTGGGATTAACTTGTTTTTATTTTGTTTTCTTGTTGTTTCTTGTTTGTCAGTGAATGACCCGAAGCTCCAAAGAGCCTCTCATCGAGCCAATTCAAGAGATTGAAGCTTACACACGTCATAGAAATAGTCAACGCCGAGGAGAACCTCTAATTGCTAGTCCGAACCCTTTGTTTGTAGAAGAAGGGACAATAGATAGCTCACCCTCACTTTCAGATTCCTCTACAGAAATGGATGATATAATGACTAGACGGAAAGGTAAAGATCCCATTGATGAGCAGAATCTACAAGGGCAAACCTCAACCACGGCCGGTGGTAATGCAACAGTGCCTTTGCAAACTCCAACGAGGACCCCTCGTCATGAACCATTGAGAGAGGACAACACAGTGTTACGTCAGTTGGAAACTCCACAGTTTAATCAGAGGACAGGGATTGGACAGTACAGAGGAGGACAAAATGCTCAGAATACACAGAACTTTGGACCCAAATTAGACCAAGAGACGGTAAATCTAGTACTGCAGATGCTAGAGAATAAAGGAATTCAACAGGGGTTCCAAAACCCATATAACCCATATAATCAACCCCCTCTGCAGCCGTTTCATCAACAACCACAACAGAAGAATTATCAGCCACACATGGCTCAGCAAGCACAGGGACCGAGGGTTTGTCGAGATTATGTCACTACTCCTCAGGAAGTTATAGGGCATAAACAAATTAGTGTGCCCCCGATTAATGCGAACAACTTGGACATCAAGCAAAACATTCTGAACATGTTGGGGGAACACGCTCTATTCCACGGGAAATCAACTGAGAACCCAAACAGCTTACTTGATCATTTTCTCCAAATTTGTGGGACGATGAGATATAATGGGGTTAGCGACGAGGCGATAAAGCTGATAGTTTTCCCGTTTGAACTGAGAGGAGCTGCTAAGGATTGGTATGATTTGCTACTTAATGACTCGTTACATACATGGGCGGATGTAACGAGAGTATTTCTGAAAAAGTATTTACCTCCGGCAAAGATTCTAGATCTGAAAGAAGAAATCTCTTCGTTTGACGGTCTCGAGGGAGAGACACTAAAAGAGTCTTATGAGAGATTTAGGGGTCTACTGGAGAGATGCCCTCCACATGGTTTTTCTACGGTGGAGCAAGTCATTATATTATTCAGGGCCCTGGAGCCAATGGACCAAAACAAGCTGAATGCCGCAAGCGGCGTAGACATTATGAATCTTCCGCCAGAACAAGCTATGAGACAGATAGAGAATGCGGCAGATGGAGAAGGACAATGGGGGTCGAACAGAAAGAAGAAGAAAGCCCCAATGGAGAGTGTAAAGTCGCTGAAAGAGGAACACGATCGAGAATCTGCCATGCACGATAAGATGCAAGAAATGGTCCTAAAGATGGACCGAATGGAGTTAGAAAAAAAGAAGGCACATAAATGCCAACTTTGTGGAGGTGGACATTCTGCTATTGAATATGCATCATCGAAAAAACCCACTTATCCACAACAGTTGACACCTACTCCAGTACAACAACAATCTGGCAATCAGAATGACCAACAGTGAATGAATGTCTATGCGATGGGGCAAATGAATATGTATCAGCAAGAGTTTGGGCAGCAACAGTGGAATCAGAACTTTGAGAATCAGCAAGGGTGGCAAATGGACTATGGTATGGGTGATGATTCACAACAATATGATGTGAATTATGTTGGACAAGGGAATCAGGGGCAATGGAATCGAAATCAGCAGAATCAAGGTTGGAACCAGGGGCAGAATCAGAATTGGAATCGGAACAACAATCAGAACCAAGGTTTTAGGAAAAACCAAAGCTCATACGACCGACCTTGGAATCAGAACCCCCAGAATCAGAGTTCATACCAAAATCAGAACCAAGGCTACTATCAGAATAGTCATAATCAGCAGTCTCAGTCACAAGGCCAACCACAGCGACAAGAAGCGGGTGGTGCCGAATCGTAGTGGAATCGAGAATCAAGCGACAAAACAATCAGATGCAGCATGCAAGCCAGCCGCCAAGAAATAATAACTCTGGCACCTATCAGCATCCGAATGCTCATCTGCACCAGAACAATCAAAATAATCAGCAATCAAACAATTCTGGTGTTCAGAAGACGCCCGCTGAAATACTCCTAGAGAGATTAGACATGACTATTTCTGAGTTAAACAAGAATGCTGTAGAGCAAAAAGTGGCCACACATTCTGCCATTCAAAACTTGGAGACCCAAGTGGGTCAAATGACTGACACTCTAAAGACAAATCTGAGTGGTGGGATACCGAGTAACACTGAGAGGAACCCAAAGGGTGTGAATGCTGTGTTCACACGAAGCGGTAAAGAGGTTGGGCTGAGTGACAAGAAGGCTGAGAAAGAGAAGGTAGTTGACCGTGAAGGGGCTATGTATGGTGAAGTTGAGATTGAAGATTTGGAAATTGGCAGTGTTGATAAAGAAATGGCTGCAACGAGGAAGGAATTGGAAGCCACAAAAAAGGCATTGGCGGAGGCAAACAAGAAAGCATTGGAAAGAGCAGCACCGAAGAAAGACTACGTGGTCTTGGACATCAAAGAAGAAGAAGCCTCACCGCCTAAAGAAAAGGGTAAGAAAAACAGAATTCCTCCCCATCCCCCTAATTTTGATGTTAATACTTTACCCTATCCTCCTAAGGGGCCCAGAAAGGACATACTGACCTAAGGTCAGGCAAAATTTCTGAATCTCTTAAGAAAGGTAGAGGTGAATATTCCCCAATTAGAGGCAATTTCGAGCATTCCCCCATATTGTAAATTTTTGAAAGGAATGTTGTCGAGTAAGGAGATGATGCAACAGATGGTGCATTTGAGTGAGGAATGTTCTGCAATCTTTGAGAATAGGATACCCCCCAAGTTGCAGGATAGAGGTAGCTTTACCATCCCAATTACCATTGGAGAAACTGTGTTTAAAAATGTGTTATGTGATCTAGGGGCTTCTGTGAGCCTGATGCCTAGAGGATTTTATGAGAAGTTGGGAATGGGTAGGTTAGAACCAATAGGGATGACCTTACAGATAGCAGATAGGTCTGTTAGGAAACCTATGGGGTGGCTGAAGATGTGTAAGTGCAGGTTGACAAGTTTGTTTTCCCCGTTGACTTTGTCGTCTTAGATATGTATATGGATGCCAAAACCCTGCTTTTGTTAGGTCGGCCTTTCTTGAACACATGAGAGACCTTGATAGACGTAAAAAGGGGAGAGATCATACTACGAGTTGGAAAAAAGAGTGTGGCCATAAATGTTTATAATGAAATGAAGCATCCTGATGATGAAAAGAGTGATTGTTTTTCTGTTGATGCTATATATACTTGTATTTTGGAGCACACTAACCTGCAGGGATACCAAGAGCCTATCGAAGAATTCTTCATGAATTCAAGCACCGCGGAGGATGACGATCCGAGAATGAGAACTCAAGTATACCATTTAGAAGCAACTCCGTTTGTCGATGCAAGCGGGAACAAGAAGCTAGAGCTCGGTTTGACTGGCAAGCTGCCAAAGCCATCAATCGAGGAACCACCTACTGATCTGGAGCTGAAGCCACTTCCTGAGCATTTAAAGTATGTATTTTTAGAACCTAATGAACTACTTCCTCTTATTGTTTCGTCTGCACTAACCGTTTTGCAGGAAGCTAAGTTGATCCACGTTCTGAAGAAACACAAAAAGGCCTTCGGATGGAAGATGGTTGACATAAAAGGGATTAGTGCTTATATCTGCAAGCATAAGATCATCCTTGAAGAAAGTGCCAAGCCGGTCACGCAGTTTCAGAGATGGCTGAACCCACATATGCAAGAGGTGGTGAGGAAAGAAGTAGTAAAGATGCTGGAATTGGGGATAATTTATGCGATCTCCGACAGTGAGTGGGTGAGCCCCACACATGTCGTACCCAAGAAAGGAGGCATCACAGTTGAGCTCAATGATAAAGGTGAGCCCATTCCTACTCGTTTAGTTACTGGTCACAGAGTTTGTATTGATTTCCACATGCTGAATGATAAGACTAGAAAAGATCATTTTCCCCTCCCCTTTATTGATCAAATGCTAGAGCGTCTGAGTGGTCATGCATTTTATTGCTTTTTGGATGGTTTTAGTGGCTATTATCAAATTCACATCGATATACATGACCAGGATAAGACTACTTTCATGTGTCCGTATGGCACCTTTGCATTCAAAAAAATGCCGTTCGGGTTGTGTAATGCACCCGCGACATTCCAGCGATGCATGGTTGCCATCTTTGTTGATATGATAGAGCGTATCATGGAAGTCTTTATGGATGACTTTAGCATTTTTGGAGATACTTTTGATGAGTGTTTGTCTAATATTGATAAGGTGCTTGCGCGTTGTGAGGAGACAAACTTGGTTTTAAATTGGGAAAAGTGTCATTTCATGGTAACTGAGTGGATTGTTTTAGGACATAAGGTGTCGGGGAAGGGAATAGAGGTCGATAGAGCCAAGATAGATGCAATTTCTAAGCTTCCTATGCCTACAAATCTGAAGACTCTAAGGTCATTCTTTGGTCATGCAGGTTTTTATCGTAGATTCATTCCGACTTTTTCCCAAATTGCCAGACCTCTTACTCTTCAATTGATGAAGGGTGCCCCCGGTGTTTTTTATGCAGCATGCCTAGATGCTTTCCGAACTCTTAAGAAACTTCTTACTTCGGCTCCTATCTTGGTGGCACCGGATTGGTCCAAGGAGTTCGAAGTAATGTGTGATGCGAGTGATTATGTCGTAGGAGCTGTCCTAGGTCAAAAGGTTGACAAGCTGTTTCGACCTATCTACTATGCGAGTCATACCCTGAACTCGGCCCAACAAAAGTACGCCACAACTGAGAAGGAACTTTTAGCTGTTGTTTTTGCTTTCGACAAGTTCCGGTCGTACTTGGTTGGGTCGAAAGTCATAGTTCACACTGACCATGCTGCGTTGTAATACCTATATGCCAAGAAGGATGCAAAACCACGCTTGTTGAGGTGGATCTTGCTCCTTCAACAGTTCGACGTAGAAATTAAGAATAGAAAGGGATGTGAGAACGTAGTAGCTGACCATCTGAGTAGGATGGAGCCGGGTGAAGAGAGATGTTTTACCAAAGTTGAGATTGATGACCGTTTTCGGGATGAGCAGTTGTTCGTAGTGGATACGATGCTCCCGGTTAAGAGGGGAAATTTTATTCAGAGAGGGAAGAAAGGGAATCCATGGTATGCCCTATTTGTTAATTATCACGAGTGTGGATTCGTAGATCCTGAGTTTGATGAGAACCAGAAGAAGATGTTTTATAGTGAGGTGAACCGGTATGTGTGGGAAGACCCCTTACTTTTTAGGCTATGTGCAGATGGCATCTCCCCATAGAGGTTGAGCATAAGGCCTATTGGGCAATAAAGAATCTAAATATGGATGACACATTAATCGGTGAAATAAGGATGGCCCAGTTGAACGAGTTAGATGAGTTTCGCCTTCAAGATTACGATTGTTCGGCGAAATATAAGGAGAAGACCAAGCTGCTACACGATAAGTTGATCAAACCACGTGTTTTCAACGTAGGTGATGAGGTCCTTCTCAATAATACTCGCCTCCATTTGTTTCAAGGCAAACTTAAGTCGAGGTGGTCGGGACCATATAAGGTATTACGAGTTTTCGACTCGGGAGCCATCGAGGTAACTCATCCGAAGCACGGGACGTTCATCACAAACGGCCTTCGGTTAAAAAAGTATGAGAAGTTACAATTCG
Organism: Gentiana macrophylla; assembly: GCA_026214975.1. NCBI lineage: Eukaryota > Viridiplantae > Streptophyta > Magnoliopsida > Gentianales > Gentianaceae > Gentiana > Gentiana macrophylla. The sequence goes on from CM047812.1 coordinate 43,584,719, forward strand.
ATGAGGCTCTCGATATTGTGCATTTGACTGATCCCGAGCCTTGGTCAATCATTTCTGAGTCTCGTCATGGACTTTAAACTTTGACAACTTCGCTCTCATCACTCAACAATCACATCTTTCTATCCTCGCTTCCTCGTTTGTGCCGGTAGTATAACTATGAAAAAACCGGTACAGTATAAGTCATTTGTCGAGCCAATGACGTAAAACAAAGGCGCTCGGTGGGAGGTAACCCACCATTATCTGAATTTTCTGAGGTTTTGATCATAAATTTTGTTGAAACAAAGGATAGAATCAAACGGGATCGAAAATTCTGTGTTCTACATGAACTTGGGGTCAACCGGGCGTTTTCCCTCTGCAAACATTCGTCTGTCTGAGTTGGCCATCAAACGGGCGTCTGACCTAGGCAAACGCTCGTTCGTCCAAAATGGCCCAACTCTGTACGTGTTTCTGAATCATTCAAATGGGCGTTTGGCTTGTCCCAAACGCCCGTCCAGTTCATCATTGCCCAGGCAGACGCCCGTTCATTTTAGGCAAATGCCCGTCTGCCTCTCCCTCTATAAATACCTCCAGCCTATCCTTCACTTTTCAAATCAGATTTCATACTTGAAAAACCCGACCTTTCACGCCCTTTTTTCACCTAGATTCTTCGTTTTTTACCCGATCGGAGCGATTCAAAGTCCCCCAAACACTTCTTGACCTCTTCTTTTCATTTCACAAACCCAAATCCTTCCACAAACACCTTTTGGCCGGATTCGAGACCCAAGCTTGGGCGGTTTTCAAATTATAAAAATCCAAACTTTGGCCATTTCGTGCATCGTTCGGACTTCTAATCACCTCCATCATCATCCTAGCATCCTTATTGGTAAGATTCTATAAGCTTTTCATGTTTTAGTTCACGTTTTTTTTGGGTTCGATTTTCGAGTCGGCCCCTAAACGAACTGCCACTGATTGGGCTTGTTTTTCATTGTTTTGCTTTGTTTTTTCTTTGATGATGCTCTGGGGGTGCTGTTAATTGATTGTGGACGTCTTCATTACGGTTGTGGGTCAGTATTGGTGTGGTTTGATTGGTGTTTTGTGGGGAAATCCCGTTTGGATGATAATCGGGTTGTTATCTGTGTTGTTTATGATTGGGTTTGCTGTGGCTGTTTAGTGTGAGATATAATGGTGCGTACTGGTGGTAAAGAGGGGGCCTCATGGCAGAAACGATTTGGGAAGTAAATAGCTCGGGATGCCGGTAAGAAGAAGAAGGTAGTTGAACCTAGACCGGTAAATCCCAACCAAGGGATTGAGATCCGAGAGAGACAAAACCCCCCTAGGGCAGCCCAGAGTCAGGCTAGGGTATCCTTGAGAGATGAATCGGAGTCTGAGACGGATGATGAGCCGTTGGTGAGAAAGAAAACAGTTGAGCCGGGACCTAGGGTTGAGCAAGCAGTAAATGAGCCTAGGGCTACACCTGAGGTTAGGATTGAAAGGGGTGAGCAGATTGTGGAGCCTGTTAGAACCCAGAGAACGGGAACTGGAGGACACCCGATCCCGTTTGCGAGGAGATTTGTCAATTCCAAGGTTTTAGAGGTCTATAACAAACACTACTTGACCCGCACGATGCTTACAGAGCGAGCCTTCCATGAGTATAATGTGGACAAAACTTTGTGAAAATCCTGACCGATAGAAAGTGGCGACCGTTGATGACAACCCCGGAGGTTAAGGTGAATACGACTTTGGTGCGTGAGTTTTATGCAAATTTTTATGAGTCGAGCTTAGAAACGGAGATGGTTAAGGTTTGGGGAGTCCAAGTCCCATTTAGTGTCAAGGTGATCAATGCTAAGTATGGGCTGGCACCGTTCGAGGGTTTAGATTATAAGGAGGCGATCAAAGCAAAACAGGATGCGGGTGAGGACCCGTTAGAGGATCTCTAATTGTTTGTATGCCCGGATGTACCTTGGACCCTTGGAGGCGGTGGGGTGAGAAAGGAGTTGGTCACGACGACGTGGGCAGAGGATTGGAAAGTTCAATGCCGATTTATCCAGAACCTATTGCTGCCGAAGAACAACCTTACTCATTTCCACATCAGCGATTTAGGGATGTTGTATGCCCTCAATTTTAAGTTGAATGTGGACGTGGGTCAGGCCATTTATGACAAGTTGGCCACAAACCAGAAGGTCTACACCCGCTGTCTGATTTGCCCTCATCTGATTTATAGCTTATGTCAGGACGCTAGGGTCCCGAAATATAAGGAGGATCACCGGCCTAAGAATCCTCGTTTGTTGCAAAGAGAGAAGGTTAGGACCCCGGCCCAGCTAGAGCGTATGACATCATAGCAGCCCAGTTCGTCTTCGTCCTCGACTCAGGCCCACCAGTTCCTTCTATTTCTCCCTCAGTGAGGATGAGGTTGAGCATGGCTAATAGTTTCAGGAACTGGATGGAGGATCAAAAGTAAACGCAGGACAATATTCTGACCCTCCTAATGCTGATGAGTGAGGGTCGACTACCGAAGAATCCGGAAGCATTTGCCCCGAGCAACATGGATTACCACTTTTCGGATGAAATTGAGCGAGCTATCACACAGATCGTGGCTGAGTATGCATCATTGTCTGACGAGGAGACGGCGGAGACTTAGGAGGCAGAGACCGGAGCTCCCACTGATGCTACTACAGACGGTGCCACCACTGCTGGTGATGATGTAGCACCCGGCCAGACGTGATTTTATTTGTTATATGTTGTTCCTTATATCGTCTGTGCCCGGTGTTAGGGTTGTTTAGGAGCTGTCGATTTCATTTGCCGCATCTGTGTTTTATTTCCTGCTACTGTCAGTTTTGAGTTGCTACTTTTATGATGAGTTTTGTCCACCTTAAGGCACATTCATACTTTCGTTTGGCTTTTGGTTTTTAGATATACACATTTTGGATCATTTTTATATGTCAAACCTCTGTGGTCTTTCTTTTACGCATAGATGTTATGTGCTTTACCCGTTTGGGTCATTTATCCATCTATAGCAATCCACTGTGTGCGTTCCTATTGCATCGAGTTTTCTGACGTGGCTGGGCCTTTGTATTATTAAACCCCTTATCCCTTTTCGATATTTTGGCACGAGGACCAAGTCCCGTGCACGTATTGCATAGTTTCTGTTTTGATAGGGTTTCGGGTTGCGTTTCCGTGAGGCTGTCACGGGATTCGATAGCGCCTTTCTGTCGCGTTTCAAGCTAAGTCTTCTTTTCTATCTCATTCACACACTGAGGATAGTGCTTCATTCGAAGTGGGGGGGGGTGGAGACGACTTAGCTTTATTGTTTTGATTGATAAATGTGCCATTAATTGTGATATGCTTAGTTAATGTCCGTTTTCGAGTCAGTTCGTGGCATAAAATTTTAAAAATTTTCACGATTTGACACCGCGTTATATGCATTTTTCTCATGATGGATTTGGTAAATGTCTTCTAGTCGAGTAATGTATGCCGGGCGATTTTATTTTGTCACGATACGAACCCTTTTGAATGCACGTAGACCTTGGTTATGCATAGTCTGGTTGCTATACACACTTATACCACTAGTTTCGAGGCGAAATAGAAAGGTTGACCTGGGCCGGATATGGGATGAGAGTCATGGCGCTTCTTTGACCTAGCCATAGACAAATAAGCCAAGATGCCAACATTATACCCTCGTAACCCCTCTAAGCCTTGATAGGACGGTCTGACCACCGTCCGAGATGAGCCGTTTTGGTTACTTAGCCTGTATTACCCTAACCCTGAGCTTTATTATTGGTCACGTTTCCTTTAATCACCCTACGAGTGGACTTAGTTGTTACTTTAGACACACTTGCTGAAGCAAGTGTGGGGTGGGAGATGATGCATGTTTTGAGAGGAGTTGGTTGGTATGAGCTAATATAATGAAGGGGAGGATCTCGAGGAATTTAGTGTGAGGCTTGTTGGTTCGAGAAAAGAAAAATATGGAGTTGAAAAAAAAAGAGAAAAAGAAAAAAAATTGAAAAACAATGATGAAAAAAAGAGAAGAAAAAAAAAAGAAAAAGTTTGAATAAAGTTGGAAACATGGTCAAGGGAGGATGTATTGAGTATGAAAGTATGATGTTAATTTCGTGGTTGTTTATCAATGAGTACAGAAAGAATCGAAGGAGCTTGGGTGAGGTTTGGTATGTTTGCAAAGCAAGAATACATGAAATGATTAGGTTCACTCGTGTTTTTCTCTTTCTCCAGTTCCAGAATTTCCTTTCGATTAACCCCGTCCCGAGCCTGACATTATAACCCTTCAAGTCCTACTTGACCGTATTTAGCCTCAGTTGCCTCGATTAGTGTAGATCCTAGCCCGGTATGAGCTGTGTGTAGTCATTTGGCCGGTATTCAAAGCCAGTGATCATTCTGAGTGTAGCCCTCGGTTTATATCACACACACTTCATTTTCGTGGAAAGAGAGAGTCAAGCAGTGTACACTCAGTGTCTACCTTACCTTTGCCATGATGTCGTGAGTGCTATGCATGTGTCATAAAGTTGATCCCATGATCTGTTTTAGAGCACCTAATTTACTCGAGGACGAGCAAAGGCTAAGTGTGGGGTGGTTGATGGGAGTCAACTTTACTGTACTTTGGTGCGCAGTTTAAACCCTGTCTATCACTTTATTGGTATATTTTGGGTAGATATAGGCCTGTTTGAGAGTAATACGGAGAGTTATATGCACGGGGAGTTAAACTGTCACATCGATAGTAAACTCTACCTTTTTACCGATATTCACCTCTTTTCCGAACACTTTTGTCTTGCGGAATTACGCGTGGTGTTTGTTCGTCTATGTTATTGCAGGACCTAGGTGACTCGAGGATCCGGAAGGTGATGTTTTGGACTATAGGACATGTTCGTGGCACGAGAGTTGGATGAAAGGGGAAGAAAAGCTAAGTTTGGAGTGAAGTCAAAGCAAACGGGCATTTGCCATACCCCAAACAGGCGTCTGTAGGAAGTCCACCCTAAACGGGCATTTGGCAAAGGAAGACGGGCATCCACAGGATTAATACATCATTCAGAAAGTTGGGTTTTCAGCTGGACGGGCGTTCAAATGACCCCCAAACGGGCGTTTGGGTAGGTTCAGCCCGATTCAAGAAGCTCATACAACCCAAACGAGCGTCCAAAGTTCCCAGACGGGCGTTTGGCCCTCAAGTCATGATTCACCAGACGGGCGTTCATACAATGCGAACGCCCGTCCATTGAAGACGAAACCCTAATATCTTCATATTCTCCAGGCAGACGGGCGTTTGACATGATCCAGACGGGCGTTCAAGACCGACAACATCAGATTTTGGCCTACTCTATAAATACGCAGCTCATTCAGCCCCATATGATCTTTGGCCGACTTGAGACTTCTTCTGGGCGATTTGTGTGCGGTTTTTGAGTATTTTAAACACCCTTTGATCCCCAGATTCCCTAGATTAATTCCATTGATTCTACACATCTTTTATAGCTTAGATTTACATTACAAAGATCAAAGATTCAATTTTTGGGTGCAGCTATTTCTTAATATTTTCTGGATCTTATTTTCAGCAGCTATATGGTAATGACTTTCCTTTTGTTTATTGTTTTTGTTTCAATTTCCGTTCTTTATTCCGTTATTAGCATAATCATGAGTAGCTAAATCCATGTGTAGTCGAATTATGTGAAAGCGAGCGAAAACCCTAAGGGGGATTAGATAGGGAATTGTGTAGTGCATTATTTTACGTTTAAACGATTCATCCACGTCCTAAAACTTATTTTTTACGTCTTTGAATTAGATTGATCACCTAGTTCACTGTCACACACACCGAACTTATAGATGCATTTTGCGGTGAGATGTGGGATAAGGGGTTTTAGGATCGTTGCGTAGATTCAGCCAAGTTGTTAGGTCCGTTTCCAATACAGAGGTTTGTCATCGTTGTTTGAGCGACTCTAGAGCTTAATCATGTTAGGTTAATCGGTTTAGTAAAGGGAGAATAAATTGACTTCACATAGGGTGGTTAGATCGAGTTGTTCAGTCTAATCGCTAGAATTAGGAGTCGGCACCCGTGGATGTCGTTAAACTACATTGGATAGGTAGGTCGGTTAAGACACGCTCCCTGTCAAGTCCTTCCTTAGGGGTAAAAGTAGCTCGTGGGATCATAGTTCGGCTATACCTTTTTAATCATAGAAGTACAAATCATTAGTTTAATCTTTACTTTTGCATTAGTATAATATCTCTCCTCCACTATTTTGACCTGAACTAAGTTCTACGTTGACTTTGGTACTTAGACATTACTCCCTGTGGATTCGACCTTGAGACCACTATACTACCGTTGACCCGATACTCCGTCGGTCAAAGTTAGCGGTTAGTTATTTTTCTATCACTCTTTCAGTCCTCTTTGCATCCTGCATAATCTGAGTCTGAGTAAGATATCGGCTTGAATTCTCCTTCTTTTGAATACCAAATTCCAACTCCATCTGTATCTTTCAGATATTTCAGAGTTCTTTTTACAACTGTGAGATGACTTTCTTTTGCTTTTGACTGAATCTTGCACATACACCAACAGTAAATGATATATCTGGTCTGTTTGCAGTAAGATAGAGTAAGCTTCCAATCATTCTTCTGTAGAGTGTTTGATCAACATCTTTGCATTCTTTGTCTTCATCCAGCCTGATTTTGGTCCCCAGTGGTGTAGAAATTCCAGCTGATTTCTCCATACCAAACTTTTTGATAATTAATCTTGTATACTTGGTTTGGTGAATGAAAATTCCATCATCTAATTGTTTAACTTGCAGTCCAAGAAAATAATTCAATTCTCCCATCATACTCATCTGAAATTTTCTCTTCATTAAACTTGAAAAATTCTCACATAATTGTTCATTTTCTGATCTAAAAATAATGTCATCAACATAGATCTGAACAAGTAGAGTATTTTCTTCATTTTTCAACCTGAATAATGTTTTGTCGATTGTTCCTTTGATAAATCCATTATCCACTAGAAACTGAGATAGAGTTTCATACCAAGCTCTTGGTGCTTGTTTAAGTCCATAAAGAGCTTTCCTTAGTCTAAAAACCTTATCAGCTTGATCTTTGATTTCGAATCCAGGTGGTTGTTGAACATACACTTCTTCTTCAAGAATTCCATTCAAAAATGAGCTTTTGACATCCATCTGGTAAACTTTGAACTTCTTGTGATCTGCAAAAGGCAAGGAATAGCCAGATTGCTTCTAATCTTGCAACTGGTGCTTAAGTTTCATCAAAGTCTATGCCTTCTGCTTGAGAATATCCTTTATCTACATGTCTATCTTTGTTTCTAATGATATTTCCATCTTCATCAAGTCTGTTTCTGAAAAACCATTTGGTTCCAATGACATTCACATGAACTGGTCTTTCTACCAATTCCCATACTTGATTCCTTTCAAGTTCATTCAATTCTTCTTGCATAGCCAGTATCTAGTCTGGATCTTTCAAATCTTCTTCTATTTCCTTAGGTTCAGATTGAGATAGAAAACATTCAATCATAGCATCTAGTTGATGTCTTGTTTGCACGCCAGCTTGAGTATCGCCAATAACTTGTTCTTCAGGGTGATCTCTCATCCATTGATAAGTAGGTGTTTGCATTAAAGGATCTATATTTTGTTCGATTGGTTCTTCAAAAATTGGTTCTTGAATTTCTTCAACTGAGTCAGAATCATGTTGTTCAGGTTTGGGTTGTTGAGTAGTTGGAAACTGAGACTGATCTTGATCTGATAAATATAAAATCCGTAATCTTTCAATATCAACATAAACTGATTCTGGCACGACTGGTAACTGAGACTGAGAAACTGGTTCTGGTCTATCTTCAGTTGTTCACCAGGGAAGTTTGGTTCATCAAACACCACATGAATTGATTCCTCATGCTTGAGTGTCTTTTTATTCAGTACTCTAAAAGCTTTGCTGACGCTTGAATATCCTAGAAAGATTCCTTCATCAGCTTTGGGCTGAAAAACATGAAGTTGATCTTTCCCATTATTGTGTACGAAACATTTGCTTCCAAAAGCATGAAAGTGTGAAACATTTGGTTTTCTTCCATTCCAAATTTCATATGGAGTTTTCTCATGCCTCTTATTCGTAAGAGCTCCATTCTGTGTATAGCAAGATGTGTTAACTGCTTCTGCCCAATATCTTTCAGGTAGTTTTGCTTCACAGATCATAGTCCTTCCTGCTTCTTTGAGTGTTCTGTTTCTCCTTTCAGCTACGCCATTCTGTTGAGGTGTTGCTGTAGCAGCTAGTTGATGTAAAACACCATTTTCTTCACAATATTCAATGATCACCTTGTTGAGGAATTCAGTTCCTTTGTCTGATCTTATCTTCACAACTGATACTCCTTTCCGATTCTGAAGTCTCTTGAGGAGTTCAGTAAGTCTTTGCTTGCTTTCACTTTTCTTGGTTAAGAAGATAACCCAAGTGTATCTTGAAAAGTCATCTACTACTACCAATGTATACTTCTTTCCACTCATACTAATTGGTGTAATAGGTCCAAATAAATCCATATGTAGTAATTCAAGAACTCTGGTTGTTGAATGCTGAGATTTAGTCTTGAAACTTGTTTTTGTTTGCTTTCTTTGTTGACAAGCATCACATAAGCTATCCTTCTTATATGAGATTTCTGGTAATCCATTGACTAGCTGTTTCTTGACAAAGGGTGTTGGTGTCATCAAAGTTTAGATGACTCAAAACCAACTTATTTTTGATTTGGTATGCACAAGAAAACAGGTTTCTGCAATAGCTGTTGTCCAATCTACAACATATATATTTTCTTTTCTTCTTCCGGCTAAGACAACTTGAAATGTTGTTTCGCTGACGACAACACATAAACTTTATCAAAGGTAACTTTGTATCCCATATAACAGAATTGACTGGTGCTGAGATGGTTGTAATGTAATCCTTCTACATAAGATACATTCTTGATTGTGAGTCCATTTTTGATTAAGGTACCATACCCTTTGGGGTATCCAGGTTTGTCTTTACTTCCAAAGTTAACTTTTGGTCCATCTTTTGCAATAAAATTATTGAGACAGTCCTTGCTCTTCGTCATGTGCCTAGTGCAACCACTATCAAAGTACCATATATCCTGCAATGAATATTAAACATTTTTAGGTACCCAACTCTGTTTGGGTCCATAGGGGTCAGTTGTCAGTACAACTCTGGGAATATATCCTTTAGGTATTCTTGTAGTAAGTTTTCTACCTGGAATGATTGTTTTTATCAGTTTGAATCTTGCATTCTGAGATATTCCAATCATCATCAGTTGGAAATAATCTGCCTTTCCTCCTGACTTTGTGAATCTTTGAATAATTAATATTATTGGATTTACTATGGCTGAAGTTTCTCTGGTTCTTGGCCTGATCAGCTTTAGTAGATTTAGCAGTAAATCTACTTTTTCTATTTTCATGATGTTCAGATGTTTTACCTTTTTGGTTGAACTTGTTGTTTACAGCTGATATTTTTTAAAATTGATGCTGAGGTTGACTTGATTCACGTTGTACTTGTTTTACTGGTTCAACATGCATCTTAATTTGAGGACATTGTTCAGCTATGAACTTAACACCAGTTTTGGTATTTGGTTCAGTTGCCTTACTTGTTCCTCTTTTCAAAGTGTACTGTGCATCAAATCCTAAGCCAGTTCTATCCCCATATGGCTTACTAGATTTGAATCCGATTCTTTGAACTAGATCGAGCAAAAGATTCGATTCTGCTTCGCCGATGATGAGATTGATACTGATTCTTTCCTTTGTCAGTTCTGTTTAGTTTCAACGTGTTCAGTTCATCTTTCAATCTTTTGACTTCTAGAATTAGAGATTCTTTCTCAGCTTTGATTGATTCATAACCAGCTTTTATGGTGACAAGTTGACTCATCAAATCATCAAGAGTTTCTTCTAATTCTGAGTTTCTTGGATTGGAATCGGCCGTTGAAGAACATGCATTTTTCATGGAAATTTAAGATGAGCTATATTTAGAATTTGATTCACATACCTCATTGGGATCTTCCATGTGTACCATCAATGCTGTATCATCTGATAGTCTTTCAGTACCAGCTTCATAGTCTGATTCATCTCCAGCAAGGAGTTCTCTTCTACCAACTCTTCTTGGCTGAGTCTTCTTGATCAGTTCTAGACATTCAGCTTTGTAGTGTCCAGGCTTCTTCCAGTTGAAACAAAGATACTCATCATATTTTCATTTCTCAGGAGTCTTATTGATGAACTTCTGGGTTACAGGATGACCATTTTTCATCCTTCTGATTCTGCTCATCATAAGAGCCATTTGTTCCTCCATTTCATCCAACTGTTGAAGACTGTTTGTGGATGTTTCTTGAGAGTCATTTGATGCTGTTGCAAGTGCTGTAGTTCTTGGTTCTTCCAGAGCCTTAATTATTGCAGCTGTGCTTGTGAAATCTTCACTGAATTCATAAGCTTTCAAATCTAAGAAGATTTTGAAGGAGTCCTCTTTATCAAGTCTTCTAGATTCTTCCATAGCAGTGACCTTCATCTTCCTGCACATTGGTAATGCTTTCAAGATTCTTGTATTGATAACTTTATTTGAGTATTCAATCTTGAGTAGATCTAATTCATCCATGATAGCACTGAATCTTGTCTCCATCTGGTCAATGGTCTCTCTAGATTTCATCTTGGAATTTTCAAACTTTTGTTTTGCAACAGAAATTTTGTTTTCCTTGATTGAATCAGTTCCTTCACAAACTAGTTGAAGTTTGTCCCACATCTCTTTGGCAGTTGTGCAGTCTTTCACCTTTAAGTACATGTTCCTGTCAAGAGTTCTGAGAATAAAGTCCATAGCGACATTGTTGAGATTGTTTCGCTTGCAATCATCACTGGTCCATTCAGCTTTAGGCTTAGGAACACGAACTTGTTCTTCTCCTACAGTTTGCATGTGAGGGATCTGAATTGGTCCATCAGTGAGTACATCCATCATTTCAACATGAGTAGCAGCTAGAAAAGTCTGCATACGACGTTTATATTCATCAAATCTGTCCATGTTGCACATAAGCATTTGTCTTGCATACTGATTGCTATCCATTGGGAGTGAGTGAAAATTGATTGTATAAGAACTGGAAACTATGCTTTCTTATGAGAACAACTAGAGGAGATTTAGAGCAAATGAGTTTTTAACAATGGCTTGTTAAAGAAACAACACTGCTCTGATACCAATTTTTGGTCCATTGGAAAGGCTAACACAAGTTTAGAGGGGGGTGAATAAACTTGTCCCTAAAAACTGGATTTAAAACAAATTACGGATCAGTTAAAACTTGTGTGGAGTTAAGCTAAATCAACTGAGTTTAAGTCAAACTGACTTAAGCAAAAACTTAGTCAACTGGCAGCGGATATAATTTTAGCCTTTTTCTTGATCTTGTTATTCTCTGTGAAAGCTAAGGGTGTCGAACTGAATTCTGATGAATGTCAGTTTGTGAACTGTGAGATGTATAACAATCAAAAGTACTGCAGATAAATGCTAAGTAAATAAATAAATGCGTAAAGTAAATATGCAAGAATTATAGAGGTTCCAGGTGGTGTAATCCTGTCAGTCCTCTCTTACCCTGTGGTGCGGAGGAAAATTCCACTAGAACTTCTTGAGGTGAACTGTTACAAAAAGTCCTAAACAATAGTCCTTGGCTAATCCCTAGCTTCACTATCTAAACAGTTGTAGAGCAGGTAAAATTGCTGCTCTTCAATTGTTTGAACACTGGTCCTTGAAGGGTTACGTATGCCTTTTCACCAGCTACCACCACAAACACAGTCTACCCGACTGCTTGTAACAACTGTCCTTGGCAAAACCTTCCCGATTTGCTTCACAGTCTAAACCTTTGATGTAGAATCAAAGTTGGGCTGAGAATCAATATATTGATTCTTGTTTGTGGTTCTTCTAAGTGTTTGAATCTGGATAAATTCTGTGTAGCTTGAACACTTGAAGAAATTCTTGATATGATCTTGTTATAGCACAGAGATGATAGCAATTCGAATGAAATGACTAATGCACAAAAGAATGCTTTTTAAAACTTTTTCTTCTCTCTGTACATGTCTTTTATCCTTGGTGCAAAGTCCTCTATTTATAGTGTGAGGTCCAACGTTCATCTTGCTTGAATTCGAATTATATCAACGTCTATCTTGTAACGGCTATATTTTCTGACCGTTCTGATGTGTCAGTATTTCTTCCAATAGATTCACTTTCTTTAAAACGTTAAACTGTACGATCAGTTTGTTTAATGACTGACATATAATACTGAGTTTACTGGTCCGTTTTATACTGTGTTCATCAATTGTCAGTTTCTTGATTTACTTGGAGCATTAACTGAGATTTTACTCTTCTTCAAATATCAGTACTCCAGTTTATATATGATTATAATTGACTTAACTAGAGTACACCATAAAGAATTATCTTCTAAGAATTCATTGTCTTTATGATTCTTAGGTCTTTATTCAAGATCTATAAAGTCAGTTCAGGCCACCATAAACTTGTCTGAAGTCCAACTTTATAGTCTCGACTTGTAATCTTTATAATTGCGTTTGAACCCTCAGTTCTTCAATCTTCAATAACTGAGTCTGTGACCCTCAGTTCTTCAATCTTATAGATAAGCCAACCGAGTCTCTGTCCCTCAGCGAACTTATCTTCTTCAGTTCCATAACGGTGTAGTCTGAGTCAGTTTGTTTATCTTAACGATTTCCAGTTTTCTAAATGACTTCCAGTTTTCAATTTCACGACACACTAACTATTACAGTGCTTGTCTGATGTAACTTATACAAATATCAGACTCTCGTAAAACCTATACATTCAATTCTAGACATCTTTTAGCTTTTCACTATAACAGCTAGCTTCAGCACTTCATCATCGAGGTTAAGATAATACTTTGAATAAATATGATGAATTATCATCAAAACATAAATTTTATTTCCAACACCTTTCTTGTAGGTCTGTCCATACTTCTTTGGCTGAATTGAACCACATGACACTATGAGCAATTGGCCCTGATACAGAGTAGAGCAGCCAAGAAACCACCATGTTGTTGCACTGTTCCTAGGCATTGATCTTGATGATCTGGAGCTGGTATTTCCAAATTTCCAGAAACAAAAGCTAACTTGTTTTTGGACATTAATGCCATGCGCAATGATCTTGCCCAGGCATGATAGTTATTTCCATCAAGAGGTGGTTGAACTAAAACTAAGGATGGATTTTCATTTGGATGAAGGTAATAGGGGCTTAAAGGGACGATTTGCTGTTGATTTGGTTGCGCCATTGATGCAGACAGTCACAAACAGAATATCAGAGTTTGGATCGAGCTAAAACATCTCTGATACCATGTGGAAAAACTTAGAAGAATGCAAATATTGATCTATCATTTATTTTTGTATTAGAAACTTAAATTTCTGTACATACAATTTGAGCTAGTTATACTTTTCCTGTAGCAACTAGCTGCGTTTTGTGTGTATGGAATATGCTGAGGAATATTCTTTCAGCTTGGAATATTCCCTGGGAATATTCCGGTCAACTATAATATTCCCTGGATATTCTGGTCAATGGATGGAATATTCTTTGGTATATTCCTACTGATTTCCCACTTGTTTATGTATTGTATCAGTTCATGAAGATCAAATGATTTTTTTCGCTGTAAAATATTGTGCATTAGATGATAAAAAAAATCTCCCTGTTTTTTATGAGTTTCAATTGAATTCTAGCCTAATACTTATGGAAACTTTTATGTATTGTTTAGAAGAATACCTTCAAATGAATGGCCTGGAGAGGATGATTGCAGCAAGAGAGACCAAGCCCTTATAAGATATCACAGATATCAACTCGATTATCCTACCGAAACAGAATGCGTGTAACTTTACTTAATGCATAATTAAAAATGGAGTAAATGATAATGAAATTGTTCATTCAAGTGATTCAGTAAAAGGTTACACATATAACATTTAAGTTTAACAAAAAAATATAATGAATATGCATGCCACATCATATCCAGATTCGATAACCGTTGCCATCTCATTCAATACAGTAACTAAGCACAAAAATAATCAACATTTACCAAGATAAATCAATCAAACAGAAAATCAAATCAAAGCACAAAACATTAAAATACAAAATCGGCCAAACACGTTTGCTCAACAAGATCATACATTTTGTCCAGAGGCAGTGACAAATCATACCTGTAAACTGTGTACGTGCCTTCATAAAAAATAGGAACCAAAAAAAAAAAAAAAAAAAAAAAAAAAAAAAAAAAAAAAAAAAAAAAAAAAAAAAAAAAACACACTCAGAGAATTCCAAATATTGAAGCAAGACAATACTACACAGCAATGTCTTTGCACAAATTTGTATGACTATATTAGGTAAGACAATAATTACAAAAATCAACATATAATCAATTTATTTCCCTTATTTCAATAATACAAGATTATTTGCTAGATGAAGACGAATGTTTTTCTTTCCGGAAGAATTATCCAATGTGGGATGTATTCCATGGACAATTGCCTTAAAATTGATTCCATGCAAGGAGCAAATGCGTATTGAATGCCGGTAGCTGGAGGAGGAAATATAAAAAAATTTGAAACCAAATATTAAAGATCTTAGTTCTCAACCTGTAAAAAAGGTAAATCAGTAGGCACATTAAACAATAAAAGATGGTGGAAATTGAGGGATGGCACATTTATTAACTTGATCATTTATCGGTTCTTAGGTTAATCAACTTTCAACGTCCATTGAGTGACAGACGATTCAAAAATAGACCCTGAGAACAAAGCACATACATCACAGACTCTGACGCAGGCTGATAGAACATATCGCAAACCATGATTTGATCATTAACTCATCAAGATAGATGCACAAAATCGTGAAATTTTCTCTTTGACATTTTCATCAAGTTCCTGAAAAATGAAAAAGATTTCAGATACGGAACCAGGCAAAGCTCATTAAAGGCGAATGCACCACAGAAAGAGAAGTCAGCAGAAAGAAGAAAGAGAGTGAAAGGTAGAAAGAAAGACCTTGGTGCTGTGACAAGTAAAAATATTTGGTCAGGGCCGGCCCTAGCTATAAGCCGAGGAAGCGGCGGCTTAAGGCCCAGTAATTTCGAGGGCCCGAATTTATATTTTCCGCAATTTAAAAAAAAAAAAACCGTATAGATCTAATCCAATCTAACGTAATAGAATGTGTTAATAAAGGCCAAAAGAATTTTTAATTGAGCTATATTTTTTTTTACTTCAATTGATAAATGCCCAAAAAAATTACAATGTCTAAATTATAGACACACATCACATATGTATACTTTTTTTTTTTTGAATTGGATTAAGTCACGGGAAATATGTTAGAAAAAATGTGATAAAACAAAGAGAACTGAATGATCTCCAAGGCACGTATAAAACGTTTCTTTAAAGAGATGTTTTAAGACCTCTTTCAGGATTCAATGGAGTACTACTTTAGAGACACATTATGTTTGTACTGATGATGCTTCTATTCGTGTTTTTCACCGAATGCTGATGTCTCTCTATATATAGACAACGAAAAGATATTGTACCTCTTCACGAAAGAACAAACCAGTTCGTCTTCAAAGGATGTGTCCCAATGAACATGCAAACCCGAAATGGTGTTTCCCAATGAAAAATCCCTTCTACGAAATGGTGTGTCATCCCTTCCAGGTCGAAACCCGTTTCTTTTCGGCGACACCTGTCGCACTCAGTATAAAAGGCCTAATTCGACGACATAGCCGAAGGCCTAAAATATTCCAGGGCCGGCCCTGTATTTGGTACAAGTCCCATGCTCCTTAATCCCCTCACACCGTGTTGTGTTGGCTTTGTGTTCTGAAAAGTGCAAATAAAATATTAGTTAGACAATGAATGGGCAATTTCAACATGATAAGGAAAATATTCTCATTTAGTATGTTTTGTTGGAGTTTTTAGCTAGAATTGAGTTTTGGAACTAGTGGGGAACAGTCCACTTTAGACTCGATTATCATATTGTTACGGATTCCAGAAGCTAAAAACATTTTTTAGAAACTACTAAGATAGTAGTTTATGTTAGGCTTTTGAATCACTCGATTCCGATATCGGGTGAATGAGAAATTAATGCCTAAAGGTAGAGTAATTTATGTGGGTATTACGATGGAAGTGTGTTCCATTTGTCCCACATAGGTAATGAAACTAAAGTTGCTCACTATATAAGTGGGAGAGTTTCATTGAATGGCAAGCCCCAATGGGCAAGAGAATTTTGTGAAGGAGGGAGGACATAGATGCTTGTTGATTCACACGCGCACGCACCGCTATCTAGGTTCGGGCTCAAGCTTGTGGCATGTGGCTCGGCTCAAGTATTAAATTTTTGGGCCAACTCAACATTAAAATTCTGAATACAGTTCATCGAATCTGAAGAATCTGTTCGGTCATGAATCATCTTGAAAATTGCATCTTTTCAAATGGCACAAGTTCGGCCATTGACATCAGTTCGCATGAACTGAAAGGGCATCTTTCGAAATTTTGGTTATAACTTCCCAACTTCCATTTTTTTGAAAGGATACTACTCTACATTGTTTCTATCTATAAATACCTCCATTGATGAATGAAAATAGATACAGAAAAATTCAATTTTTCAAAGCCAAAACTCAGCACAAATATTTTCAACATTCATCATTCAAATTAATTAAGAGATAACGAGGCCTTATCAGTTTGCCGTTCTTTCCTCATTCAAGTGCAAGAATCCGGAAAGGTAGATTGTTGTATCTTGGGAGACATATGCCATATACCGTGTGCACATAATCGAGGCATTAATGTCTTAAGGACAGAGTTCTTAACTCGTGACAATCTGAATAAGTTTTCGTTTTACTTATGCTTTCTGTCAATTTCATTTAATTGATATGCAGTATTTGGTTCATGAATAAAATTGTGTTTGTTGGATTAGTGTGTTTTGTTCTTTCTGTTTATTCAATTTGATTGTTCATCAGAATTCAAAATGAATCGACGTAAATGTTTCCAACATGTTTCCCCTACACGAAAAGCTTACCGGCTCTCCAACAACGTTTAGAACAGGTACAAGGCTCACATACACCAAGAAAAAGTTTCATGCACCTGAGAGACAAGAAATTATAGAGAACGCACGATCAGTATAGTTACTTTCAATAATTAGCATTATCTTCCAGTAAATACAATTTTTATTTCTCACTATTAATAGAGTGGCGCATTAGATCTTACCTACTTGGTAAGAAAACTATCCTGGAGCTTCAACGAATAGGGCATCGATTCAATGTCCCATGGACCCAAAAGAAACATCATGCATGGGGAACAATCAGCTGAAATACAAAAGTTGTCTGTCATGCTCAACGAAATGGTCATTAATGTACCTATTGTGCCACCTAACTCAATGAGACAAACATCAGATGGACCATCTTTTCCATCAACTGCCACACGTTCAATCCAATCTTATATGGCAACTGTGATGTGGCGACAACCTGATGAAAAGTACATAGGCAATGATATGAGAATGACAGAAATGGTAAAACGTAAAATAAAAATAAAAGCATGACAAGGAAAAGAGGCCGGCCTAAACAGTTTTACCCAAATAATCTCCCCTCCTCTCCTTATTCATAAGATACTGCAACAAGAATCAGAAAAAATATCAATCAACAACGATCAAGCGAGACTAACTAAAATATCGGCTAGGCATCATAAACATAGTAAACATAACTAATACAATTAAGAGCGTTAAAACAGGAAGATGTGGAAATCTTGAAAAAAGACAGTAAAAAAAGCAATAAAAAGATAAATGCATGATACATGTTGAAAAAGTGTTTATTATATTACTTTATTCTTCTTTGTAATCCACTGTGCTAACACCTGAAGCAGCATAAGCTAAGGCATGACCTTGCCGGCCTGAAGAAAAAAAGAGGGCTAAATTAGAAATTTTGTCAAGAAATTCAAATACAACTGTTTTATTCAAAAAAAAACCAATAGCATCAATTCAAAAGAAATGCACTTTTTGGCAATTTAGTACTGGATTGCAATAAATAAACCATCACTTTTTCTAAAAAAAACATACATAGAGAGTTAATTATTAAAATGCCCAAACACACACAAAGAGTTAGAAAGCAAGATTTTATGATCAAATCAGGCAGGTGGGCTTCAGCAATAAAAACAAAACTAATATAAAAAACTTTGTCCATGATTGGAATTGAGAAACCATACCTTCAAGGAGAGCAGGGAGCTGAAACAGCATGACAACTCGACGGCAAAGACTAATTACTTCAAGATCACAAATGTCTTTACCATCCAAAAACATAGTACCAGATGGAGGTTCCCACAATCTGTTAAGGGCCCTCAAGAATGTAGACTCCCCACTTCAACTAGGCCCTATGACTCCCATAGTCACACCTCCTGGAATATCAACAGCCACCCCTCTCAAAATGGAATCCCCATTGTCTGCCTCCTTAACCAGTTCACTAACATGAAGCTTAGCCTTTGATGTTATACATCTATTTTCATTCACGTCCACCACCAACATAAGATATCTTTCATTACCTACACAAACAACACAGTAATTAGTTATAACCAAGGTTCTTGCAGTCATTTAGAACTTTTATCAAAAACTTGGCACCATGTTCAAAATAAACATAACAACAATGAAAGAAACAACATCAGAGTAAATATTTAGATAAGACAAAACTTGTATTGATTTGGAATCATTACACCATTCTTATACAGTTCATTAGATAATCTTTGGTACAAATCTTTCATAGATCTTGTACTAGATTCTGTTACTAAACATTATCCTTAATGTGCCACCTATTAGAAATATGTCAAGACACTATTACCCTTTATACTCTAACATCCCCCCTCAAACGAAAGGGAGCTTTGACCACTTGAAGTTTGTCTCTAAACTGAGCAAAATTGCTAATGGACAGAGGTTTAGTAAACAGGTCTGCTACTTGATCTGCAGATGGAATGTGATTAACAGTGAGCTTTCCTTGTAGAATCATATCTCTGATGAAGTGTAGATCAATTTCAATGTGCTTGGTGCGATTATGAAACACAGGATTGTAAGCTAAAGATTGAGCACTCAGATTATCACACCAATTGAGAGCAGTTTTGGAACAAGAATAGATAATTCTGTGAAGAGTGATCTGAGCCATTGTAGTTCTGCTGCAGTATTGGCCAGTGACCTATATTCAGATTTTGTACTAGACCGAGAGACAACCCCTTGTTTCTTTGAACTCCAGGATACTAGTGATCCACAAAGATACACACAATAGCCAGCAATTGATCTTTTGTCACTCTTATCACATGCCAGTCAGCATCAGAGTATCCAGTGAGTGTGATTCTCTGATCAGGGACAAAGTGCAGGGCTTAATCAATGGTGCCTTGAACATATCTTAGAAGCCTCTTTAAAGCATACCAATGGACTTCCCTAGGGTGCTGCATGTATTAACTGAGTGTATTGACAGCAAAAGACAAATCTGGTCTTGTAAATGTCATTTATTGAAGGGCTCCAACCACACTTCTGTATAGTATGGGATTGTCCATGAGAGGAGTAGATGTGCTGCTGAGAACAGTGCCCACTGTCATAGAAGTAGGACATGGTTTGAGGTTGATGAAACCAAACATTTGAAGAAGTTGTGTGGCATACATATGTTGACTCAGGTACAATCCAGTGGTGTCTCTGTGGACCTGCATTCCCAGAAATGACTGACTGGTCCAAGATCTTTGAGTGCAAACCTATTGTGGAGCATGTGAAAAAACTGAGAGATAAGATTAGATCTGTTCCCTGTAACCAGAATATCATCCACATAAATTAAAACATAAAGTAGAGTAGTGCCCTTCTTCAGAATGAATAAGGAGACATCTGATTTGGACTGAGTGAATCCCCAGGCAAGGAGCTGTTGTCTGAGTTCTTCAAACCAGGCCCTGGGGGCCTATTTGAGGCCAGATAGAGCCCTTTTTAAGCAGCAAACATGATTAGGTTTGGAAGGGTTGATAAACCCTTCAGGTTGTGGCATGTAAACAGCTTCGTTGAGAGTACAATTTAGGAAAGCATTGTTTATGTCTACCTGATTGACAGGCCTATTGCAGGAGACAACCAGAGCAAGAATCACTCTGATAGTGCTAGCTTTAGCTATAGGACTGAATGTCTCTGTGTAATCTATTCCTGGTGTTTGGAGAATAACTTTGGCCACAAGCCTGGCCTTGTGTTTTTGAACTGTGCCATCAGCATTTAACTTGAGCTTGAATATCCATTTATTACCCAACAGTCTCTGACTTGGGTGGGGAGGGACAAGTTCCCATGTGTGATTGGTGATCAAAGCCCTGTACTCATTTTCCATAGCTGATTTCCACTCAATCTGATGTAGAGCATCTGATGCTTTTGTTGGTTCAGAAGGGTATGGTGAAACATTATGTGTGGCAAGATAGGAAAAGGTTTTTGGTTTGGAAATTCCACTCTTTGATAGAGTTTGCATAGGATGTGAAAGAGGAACTGGTGGTGCTATGGGGGGTGGTAAGGGTGAGGGTGAGGGAACTGGTGATAGAGACTGTGATGACACTGATGAAGTTGGTGAGGGTGATGGTAATGGAGATGAAGGTGTTGGTGAGTCTGTAATACTGGGTGCAGGGGAGCCATCATTAGTGGTGTTGTGTGGAGTTTGAGCTGTGGGACTGATGCTGCCAGTTGATGTTGCTTCTTCAAGATGATCTCTATCTGTGGTAGATAACAATGGGATTCTGTGGTTTGGACTGGGAATGGACACAATGGGACCAGACACAGGGTGTTCACTGGACACAAAAGTTGGTTTTGTGACTTTGGTGGGAAAACTTGTCTTATAAGGAAAGTGATGTTCATTAAAAATGACATTTCAAGATATGTATATCCTCTCAGAGGGTTCAAGGCACAAATAACCTTTGCGGATGGGACTGGAACCTAAAAACACACATTGTTTTGTATGAAACTGAAATTTATGGTGTTAGTATGTCCTAAGATAGGGATAACAAGCACAACCAAACATTTTTAGTGAATGGTAATCAGGTTTGTGACCAAAAAGAACTTCTGTAGGGGATTTTTATGACAGGACTGGTGTAGGAAGAGAGTTTATACTGTGGACAGCCTGTCTAAACCCCTCCCACGAAAATTTGAGGGGCATTGAGGCTTGAGCAAGGAGTGTCAGTCCTAGCTCAACTATATGCATGTGTTTGCGCTCAGCCCTTCCATTTTGGGCATGAGCATAAGGACAAGGGTGCCTAAAAATGATCCCAGTCTGTTTAAGAACAGGTTCAAAAACCCTATATTCCCCTCCCCAATCAGATTGAAAAGTCTTTATCTTAGTGTCAATAGGATTTTCAGCCATGGATTTAAAGTCTAAGAAAGCTTTCAGAGCATCAGTTTTTAGTTTGAGTGGATATATCCATGTGAATCTGCTATAATCATCCAGAAAATGGATATTGTTGGTGTATCCATTTGTGGATCTGACAGGAGAGGGTCCCAATAGATCAGAGTGAACAAGTTCTAAGGGGTGTGTGGTTTTAGTGTTAGAAACAGTATAAGGTAAATTATGGTGTTTTCCAAACTGGAAAGCTTCATAAAAGGAGTTCATTTTATTCATAGGAAGGTTACACTATTTAGAAACTTGGTCAATGACCTTACTAGAAGCATGACCTAACCTTCTATGCCATAAAGTGCCTTTTCTTTGGAATCAACAGAACAAACAAGAGATTCTAGGGGTCCAACATGGACTACAGACTCATTAGACTCAAAAACAGACTTATTAGGCTTGGTTTGAACAGCTGACATGGACTTGGATTGAAGAGAGCTCGAGGGTTGATCACAAGAGGGCTTCAATTGATAAAGACCATGCTTAAGTTGCCCTTCCAGCAGCACCATCCCTGTGGCCTTGTCCTTCACATAACAACCAGTGGAGTAAAATTCAACAAGCACAGGATTATCATTAGTTAATTTTGAAACACTGAGCAAATTTTTTGTAATTTTAGGAACATGTAATATGTTTTTAAGGGAAAGACTAGTATGTGGACCACATAGTTTGGATTGTCCAATATGTAAAATGGATAAATGTTCACCATTACCTACTGTCAAAGCATCAGATCCTTCATATCCAGAATTGATGTGAAGATTGTTGAGATCAGCTGTGTCATGACTTGTTGCTCCACTGTCCATATACCAGTTTGCATCACTCACAGTGTCAAAAGAAGCAATGTAGGCACTATTGTTTCTGTTGGAGTTTGAGTTATTGTTTCCATTGCTAGGAGTTCCAACATTGGAGTCAAATCTATGCCAACAATCCACAGCAATGTGTCCAGTCTTGTTGCACACTTGATAGACTGGTCTGTTTGCACCAAAATTCTCATTACTAGCACCAGAGTTCCTACCTCCTCTACCCCTAGTGCTTCTTCCTCCTCTATTACCTCTTCATCTGCCTGCATTGGAGTCCTGAAAGTTGTTTTGATTGACATTCCTATTGTAGCTCCTGCCTCCTCTAGACCTTGTTGCAACATTTGCAGACATTTTCCCCAATTCAAGACTTGTAGAAGGATTAAACCGAGCCAAAAGTCTTTCATGAGTCACCAACTGAGATTGGACCTCTTGCCATGTGAGGGAGCCAATTCTTGATGTTATGTTGACAATCACAGACTCATATTCCTTGCTGAGACCTGCAAGAGTGGCAAGTATGAGTTCTCATTTAGTGATGGGATATCCTGCAGCAGTTAACCCGTCAAAATATGATTTCATAAGAAGAAGGTAATCCATCATGGGTTTGGATTCTTTTTCAGCTCAAGTAAGAGCTGATTTGTACTCCAACATGCGAGCTTCAGATTTGTTGTTGTATAAAACCTCCAAACAGGTCCAGATCTCATTTGCAGTTGCACATCCTATTACTTCAAGAAGTGTTTCCTCTTTCATGGAACTCATAAGCCATCCTACCAACAACTGGTCTCTTGTATTCCATTCTTCATATGCCAGATTTGGCACAGTATAGGGCATACCAGTGACGGGATTGTAGGTAGCTAGAACCTCCGGTGGCCGTGGTTTGGTCCCAAGAAGATGACCATCGAGTTTGTGACCTCTGATAATAGGAAGAATGGTGGATTTCCATAAGAGGTAGTTGCATCTATCCAGCTTGATTGTACAAATTTGGCTCAGATTGTTACTAAAAGGAGTAATGCTGCTGAGAATAGGATTCTGGGTTAGATGAGGAGTGATATTTGATGTGGGTGATGCAGTGGCCGAAACAGACTGCAAGAATGGTGGTGTTTCTGGAAGGGATGATCGGAGAAAAGAGGTGGAAGTGTACGGATGAGGTATGAACGCATAAATGGAAGGCCCAGGATACTGGGTTTGAGGATTGGGGATTGTAGTGAAGGTGTATGTGGGAGCTCTAGTGGTGGTGGTATGGAGATAGGAGGCAGAGCTGTTGCTCCGGTGGTCGATTCCGCCATGGACGGCGTGGATGCTCCGATACCAAGTAAATATTTCGATAAGACAAAAATTGTACTGATTTGGAACCATTACACCATTCTTATACAGTTCACTACATAATCTTTGGTACAAATCTTTCATAGATCTTGTACTAGATTTTGTTACTAAACCTTATCATGTTCCACCTATTACAAATATGTCAAGACATTGTTACCCTTTATACTATAACAATCAGAGAGCAAGAAAAAGAAGATTTTCTGCAATGTGCATAAAGATATCAATAAAAGTCAATTTTTGAGGACAATACGGATGGAGAAATCAAAATTTCGATCCAACCTTGACCTCACCCGAGAATTTAGAAGGGATAAAATTTTATTGATTATGTATAAAAATTGAAAGTCTGTGATCCGAGTGAGATTATGCTAACCTAAAAATTTGAATCGAATGAGGTGGAATTCAATTGAGAATGTGAATTGAGTTCGCCATCATGTTCATCGTTTATGTCGATGTATGTATTTCACAAAATCTGAATGAACTCGAAGAATCTTAGGGCATTCGTAGCAGAAGCCCTATATGGTGCCCTATCCCTAAATGAAGATAAAAAATAGAGTTTACCCCAAAATAGTTTCCACAGCAGAGTCCCTATCCCTATTTATTTTTAGGGTATGAAAAGTGCATCCCTACTTGTGGGGATGCACTAATCGATGATGTCAACTGAAACATCTTCGACAAGGCGCCAAAATCTTGATTGTTCTAAAATACTGCGACAACTTTTACAAGCAATAATATTGGGTCATGAAAAAAAAGAAATTAACATGTTGTCAGGTGTAACTTGATCTTACATCTGGTGAACTGCAGCTGAGATCCATCTGTCAGCAGAGGGGTATGCTTAGTCTGTTATACTGCTGAGTTCTACATCTGGTTTGCTTGGTTACACATGCAGATGGTGGAGTCAGCCATACTGGGGTCCATATCTGGGGCATTTATAGGAATCCTGACATGACTTAATGATGGTTAGGGTTTAGGATTCCTAGGCATATATTCCCAATGTTGTAATCTATGTAATGTGTGGAATCTTTGTGAATTCTGTGCATAGTAAAATATCTCAATTTTTGTCCGTGGAGTAGTCGGTAGAATGCCAGAAATCACGTTAAATCTCCACGGTCTTCTTGTTTCAGTGTTTTGTTATTGCCATTAATATTTTTACATTTGAATTGCTTTGGTGTTTGTTCTTTCTTGTGTAGCAAGATTCACACGTCTATTTTAACGAAATTGTATCAGAGAGTTGGTTTTGTGTGGATTTGCACACTACAAAAAATCTGCACTTTAATGAGGGGATAAAAATTTGTCATTATAGTATACTTATAATGAGAGGACATATTTTATATTAGTAAAAAATTATGGTTGATGACTAAATTTTAAATCCCCTCATATTTGACCATATGTTCCTCTCATTAGGTACACTACAAAAATATACCCTTTTTAACTATTTTTTGGGAATATATTTTTTTATAAAACAAAATCCACCCACCCGATGAAGTCATTACCCATCCTCCCCAACCTTAAACTTTCCTCACATGATTGGGATTGGTTACCTAATCTTCTCCAGCCACCTCAACGCTCCGGTGATCAATCAACCACCGCTCATCGTTGTACGACAATCAATCAACCACCACTCATCGTCTTACACACCACCAGTGCGTCTGAGATGGGATTCATGCCATCCCGTGACTCTCCACTCTTCTCCACCTCCACGGTTCACCGGTGACCATTCCTTCTCCGTTCAGTCCTCCGATATCAGGTTTAATAGCTTCAACCTCTCCATATGATTCGAATTTCGTGTTGGTGCTAAACCCTTTTAAGAAATAGGGTTCATGACTTTCGGGGCCTTTAATTTTTATTTTTCTAGGATTGATATGCACAAAAATAGAGCCTTGAATTCAAGGCTTTAATTTTATTTTAAGGGCTATCAACTGAGCAGAAAAAATAGGGCATTTAGTTTGGGCTTTGAAATTGGGATTTTTGGGGGTTAAAATTTTTAGTTTGGTGTGTTTTTTCTTTGTTGAGCAATTGATTTACTTTACAAAAAGTGGTGCGATTCATGTAATTAACCTCATGTAGTGAAGTGCCCATAATTCTCAAGCAACATTGTGTGTTTTTTTTCTTTGTTCTGCCTTCTTTTAACGGTAGTAAATGGAATGAAATACAGTTGAACCATTTGCATGTTGTAAACAACAATATTTTTTCATCATGAGGCAAACACGTAGTACTATTTTAGGTGGTTAGTGTTGCTGAAATGGAAAATATGTAAGTATGTTTCTTTGCCATGTTTTATAATGTTATCCTATAGATGCTTTCTTTCAGTTCTTAATCTTTCTTACTAATCTTTAGAATCATAAAGCCCTGGCCTCTTATGAATATGAGTGTGACATGTACATGAAGAAATAGATTTTGTGACAACTAGCTTACTTCTATATATCCCTCATTTAAGGTTTTTAGTTTGTGACTTTGAAAGTGGATGATTTTTATTATTATTATTAATGAATCTCTGTTAAAAAAGATGGAATACACTCATTAAGATTCTTAAATATATCTGCTACATAGATAGGAGAACATCTGATTACAAGAGTTGAGATTAGTGTATCCAGCAGCAGGTTTGCTTGACACCTTAATAATATTGTTTATTGGCTAATAAAAACAAGCTGTGATGTCTTTAGATTGATGAAAATTAGCATCAATCAATATATTTACTAGAATACTGTTTTTGGTCCAGTAACATTGAACGATTCTCATTATGGTAAATATACATTACCCCAATTATCTTGTTGAGAAACTCCCACTTCAATTTTCTGAATGATTGGCCCATCATCAATTCATTCGGTTAACAAATGACTTAATGCGCCAATCTTCATAGCATTTAACGTTCTTGATAGCTTCAAGAAGTCTTCAACTATTTGTGCACGAGGCTATTTTGCAGGATCATAAGTAAAACATCCATGTGTTCAAGTATGCAAAATTCAGCATTAAATATTTTCCTCTTGATGCAATACATTTCGATATTTTTGCAACTGCTCCAACTGTTGGTGATTTAAGTATAATCACAAGCCATTGAGGTTATCGGGGTTTAGTACACAGGTGGTTATGCTCGTAAAGCTAAATATAAGTATGGAGGTGCGGAGTGCACGCTTATATAAGTTTTTACAAGTGTACGGATGTGAAATGAAAATGCAAATTTTCTGATTGAGATCTATCCGTACGGATAAGAATCTGTCCGTATGGATAGATGGCTGAAAATGTAAATTTTTTATACTGTGATTTATCCGTACGGATGATAACTGCATCCGTACGGATAAGTACCTGTATCCGAAAACTGATTTTTGGTGAGTGGGTACAACCAAGTGGTACCTTTTCCTTTGGTGTCATTCACTTAAAGGACGTTTTCCTTTGCTCTCTTTCAGATTAAAGTGCTATATATAAGCAAGTTTACTTTGTTAAACATAACAATAACAGATGTAAGCATCCTTGTGATTCATTCTATATAATTCAAAACTTCAAAGTGCTCTTTAATCTTTAGTCCAAAGTTTAAAGGATGTCTCTCAATTTATATCTCACTTAAATATTCGTGATACCCGGGACAAAGTATAGGGTCGAATAATTTAAGAAGGACAACGATTCATTCGTGAAACTGCGAGGATTCAAATCATTTCATTTGCAGGAATTCAAAGCATTGTCGATCATCTTCACACCCTCAGAATACAACATTCTTCTTAAATTATTGTTTTGATCACAATGGTGAATGCAAAGGATTTAATGATGAATTTCGGGAAACTAGACAAGTTTGAAGGCGTTGATTTCCGGAGGTGGCAAAGGAAGATGCATTTCCTTCTCACAACTTTGAAAGTGGTATATGTTCTTAGCACTGAGATACCAGAAGTTGATGACGATGCACCGTTGGAGGAATTACGAAGGCGAAACAAATGGGAAAATGATGACTACATCTGTCGTGGTCACATTGTAAACGGTATGTCTGATTCGTTGTTTGATATTTATCAAAACTTTGCATCTGCAAAAGAGTTATGGGATGCACTAGAAACTAAATACTTAAATGAAGATGCATCTGCTAAAAAGTTTCTAGTTGGTAATTTCATGAAATACATGATGGTAGATACACGGTCTGTAATTGAACAATTCAATGAACTTCAACGCATTTTAGGCCAATTTGCACAACACAAAATGGAAATGGATGAATCCAATTCTGTTTCTAGTATCATTGATAAACTACCACCATCATGGAAAGATTTTAAGCATCTGTTAAAACACAAAAATGAAGAACTCTCCTTGGTTGAACTTGGTAGCCACCTGCGTATTGAGGAATCCCTCAGGGCGCAGGAAGGTGTGAAAACCAAGAGAAAGGAAATTGATGAATCCACATCCATTCATGTAATGGAGGCTGGGGAGAGTTCCAAATCAAACAAAGGTAAATGGAATGGTAAGAAAAAGAAACCATTCAAGGCTGGCGACAAAGAATCCGGAAAAAACCCAAAGGGTGCCTGTTGGATTTGTGGAAAAACAGGGCACTACAAGGCTGATTGCCGAGTGCGTAAAAATGGAAAAGGCAAGGGTCCTGAACAAGGGTCGAAAGACCAAGGACCACCAAAGCATCAAGGTCAGAATGTTAATTATGGTATTAATTCGGTTGTGAATTATGTGCCATTTATTTACAAGCATTTTATATGCGAGGATGATGATGTTTCATGGTGGATCGACTCAGAGCAACAAGGCAGGCATGTATGCAAGGATCAACGCTGGTTTGAAGACTTTGAACCGGTGAATGATGGATCCATTTTGAAAATGGGAAACGAGTCGAAGGCTGTAATATGTGGTCATGGAACTATTACTTTAAATTTCAGTTCTGGAAAGTGTGTAAAACTATTTAATGTTTTATTTGTTCCGTGCATCCGGAAGAACCTTGTTTCCGGTGCACTATTATATAAATTGGGCTACAAACAAGTTTATGAGTCCGATAGGTTTATATTATCTAAACATGGTGTATTTGTTGGTTTTGGATATTTGTGTAATAATATGTTTATGCTTAATGTTATTAATGATAAAGTTAATAAAGTTATGCATGTTTCTGATGTTAATATCTCAAAGTTATGGCATGCTCAGTTAGGACACGTGCATTATAAACGTATGCATGTTATGTCTAAAAATGCTTTGATTCCCCCGTTTGATATCAATATGGATAAGTGTACTACTTGTGTGCTTAATAAAATTGTAAGACAACCATTTTGTGGTGTTGAAAGATCGTCTACAATTTTAGAACTTATCCATAGTGATTTATGTGATTTTAATGCATCACCGTCTTTGGGAAATAAGAAGTATGTGATTACGTTTATAGATGATAATACTCGCTTTTGTTATGTGTATTTACTTAACACTAAAGATGAGGCACTTGATAAATTCAAGATTTATTAAAGTGGAGTAGAATTACAATTGATTCTAGTATTAAACGTTTTCGTACTGATAGAGGTGGAGAATACTATGATCCAACCTACTTCGGGTCGTGTGGTATTATACACGAGGTTACTGCACCATATACGCCACAACAAAATGGCATTGCGGAGAGTAAGAACCGTATTCTAAAAGAGATGGTAAATTCCATGTTATCCTACTCGGGATTGAGCAGTGGATTTTGGGGTGAGGCCATGTTAACGGCCTGTTATTTACTAAACAGAATTCCTAATAAAAAGAATTATGCTACCCCGTATGAACGTTGGTTCAAAAAGAAACCAAACTTAAGTTATTTGAAAGTTTGGGGCTACAGGGCGGTTGTTAGACTTCTTGATCCTAAAATTAAAACTTTAGGAGAAAGAGGCATCGATTGCATATTCATTGGATATGCAAGTCATTCAAAGGCATATAGGTTTTATGTTATAGAAACTAGTGATTCTGTGGCTGTATATTCGGTTATAGAATCACGTGATGCTATCTTTGATGAGAATAGATTTACATCTATTCCTAGACCAAATGATATTGCTCCTACGGTAGTTGGAGTGGAGAATGTGGAGAATAATGATTCTCAAGTTGAGCCTTCTGAACTTCGAAGAAGTAAGAGGGCTAGAATAGCAAATCATTTCCACCGGATTTTGTCACTTATTTGGTGGAAGGTTCGAGAAATGAAGTTGGATATCAATACTCATATTGTTACAATATTGAGGATGATCCAAGAACATTTTCTGAGGCGATGGGATCTCAGGATGTGTCATTTTGGAAAGAAGCCATCAATGACGAGATGGATTCCATAATGGGTAACAATACGTGGATTCTTACAGATTTACCACGTGGTTGCAAACCATTAGGTTGCAAGTGGATTTTCAAAGGAAAATGAGAGTTGTGATCTGTTGACCGATATAAAGCCCGGTTAGTTATACAAGGCTTTAGGCAAAAGGAAGGTATCGATTATTTCGATACTTATGCTCCCGTTGCTAGAATCTCCTCAATCAGGTTATTGATTGCCTTAGCCGCAATTCATAACTTGGTGATCCATCAAATGGAAACAGCGTTTCTAAATGGAGATTTGGATGAGGAAATATACATGAAGCAACCGGAAGGATTTATTATGCCCGGTAAGGAGCATAAGGTATGTAAACTTGTAAAATCGTTGTATGGACTTAAACAAGCTCCTAAACAATGGCATCAAAAGTTTGATGATGTTGTCTTGGCTAGTGGGTTTAAACTCAATCAGTCGGACAAGTGTATTTATAGTAGATTTGATGATACCGGCAACGGTGTGATAATCTGTCTGTATGTCGATGACATGTTGATTTTTGGTACAAACCAAAATCAGGTTGATAAGTGTAAAGAACTCTTATCTTCTAGATTCTCTATGAAAGACATGGGGGAGGCAGATGTTATTCTTGGTATTAAAATCAAGAGAAATCAGGGAGAATTTTCACTAACACAGTCTCATTATATTGAGAAAGTGTTGAAAAAGTTTAATTGTGAAAATTTTACTCCGGCAAATTCTCCCATTGAGCCTCATGAGAAACTTGGACCTAATAAAGGTGAAACAGTGAATCAACTTGAATATTCACGAGTCATTGGTTGTTTGATGTATGCAATGACTAGTACACGACCGGATATTGCATATGCAGTTGGGAAACTAAGTAGATATACTAGTAACCCATGTAACTGTCATTGGAGAGCGGTTGTTCGTGTATTGAGATATCTTAAGTCTACCAAAGATTTTGGTTTGACTTATGTTGCATATCCTTCGGTGATTGAAGGATATACGGAGGCTAGTTGGATATCTAATGTAGAAGATCATTCTTCTACAAGTGGATGGGTGTTTGTTTTAGGTGGAGGTGCCATTTCTTGGGCTTCTAAGATACAGACATGTATATCTAGCTCGACTATGGAGTCGGAGTTCATTGCCTTGGCAGCAGCCGGAAAAGAGGAATAATGGCTTAGGAATTTGATTCATGAAATTCCTCTATGGCCTAAACCAATATCACCAATATCTATCCATTGTGATAGTTCATCTACACTGTCTAAAGCATATAGTCAAGTGTATAATGGTAAGTCACGACACTTAGGCGTTAGACATAGCGCAGTACGTGAGTTGATCTCTCACGGGGTGATATCGGTTGTGTATGTGAGATCTCAAAGGAATTTAGCTGATCATTTGACGAAAGGATTAGCTAAGGACTTATTACAAAAGTCGGTTGTCGGGATGGGTCTACAACCTGTATATGTTTCTGATAATAGAACGCCCAATTTCCCTTTGGTACAATGCCTTAGGCTAAATTCAATGTGGTAAGCCTGTTATTGAGAACTTGAGCACATGTATTTGTTGGAATAGTGTCCTAAGCCCAATCGGGTTGGACCTGATCCGATCGGGTCAGATCATTTCTACTATTTCTTTATGTTTATACATATATAAAATGGCATTTATGTTGTCATATATATGTTCTTTTAAAGGACCAATTGTGAATTGTGATATGATAACGTCTCTAGTATTAAACTGTGATAGAGAAACCATGATAGGCGATTATGGTTGATGAGATCTCTAATCACTTTAATAAGTTTGATACTTAAATGTCTTTAGGGTGATGTACTATTAAGCAGGGCATTGATAGTATAAAAGCAGACTCAGCACGTATTAGATGTCTTCTGCCTTTAAGGGCGGTGGATAGATCTCGTCTCATCGAAGTGTAGAGACACTTGGGTATGCGTGGACGTGTATTAGAGAATGCGTACGTTAGACTGACCCACTTACACGGATAAGTGTCACACTATGTGGCGGTTGTGTAATTATCCTTAGGACCGGAGTCGTCATGGCATCACGGTGTGGATTGTCAGGCTTTGAAACTATTGAGGTTTCCCCTAGCCACGGGGCGATCATGCGGTAGTGATTGTGTATGATACTGAAGCATGCAGAGTATACATGATTGGTCATCCGGGAATCGCGTATCCTATGATTGGGATCGAATATCTGAAATGGCCTTCTTCTAAGGAATATTTATTGTGCATGGATGTCTCGATTAAAATTAATCGTTAATTTTATTTCGATTAAAAATCATTTAATTAATTAAATGTTAATTAGTTAATTGATTAGATAAAATTATTTAATGGATTAAATGTTAATTGATTAATTAAGACGCAAGTAGTTAAATTTTAATTTTATCCTTTTCATAAGATTTAATTGTATGGATTAGATAGTGTAGATATAATATGATTATATGGACCCCGATTGATCATGGACTCGACCGATAGGATAGATGTGAATGATTTAATTTTTCTGTTGGTTTAAAAATTGTCCTAGGCCGTTATGAAGAACGTGACCTAGTTTATTTTCTGCATTTATCCCATTCCCGTTAGCTCCCTCCCGTGTGCGGCGGGTGTATTTATTTTATTCGATAGAATTAAATGTAACAAGAATGGAGCAGAAGATGGAGACCAAAGAAAGACGAAAATAAAGATCCCATTGGAGAATGGAGCATTAAAGATCCTATTGGCGGTTGCAGCTACCCTTAGATTGTGACCCGCGGTTTCGTCAGTTTGTATTCGAAACCGCACCTAGGAAAAGTCCATGATCATACCGGTTACTTTACGCATTTATTTATTTTGTGCTTGTATTTATTTTATATGATACGATAGATGCATGACTAGGCACGATCTAGATAAATGTGTAGGATGTATGTTTATAGAGATAGACATATTTATGATGAGACCATAATTAAATTAATTAAGTGAATTAATTTACATAAATACTTCCACCTCAAAAGAATCAAGTTGAAATTGCCTCCCATATTATAATGACGGTGAAGAGCCTTGTTGGATCCAACTCATCACCAAAGCAGGGGTTGACCTACCTCGGGTATATCGTTATTATCGAGATATGATCGTATGAGATCTCACGAATATTGGGGTTATGACTTGACTAAGAATTCTCTCGCCACCACCACCAAAGCGGGTCGTTTGGATTTTAGAGGCAAGGGTTTGACTATTTCATAAGATGAAAATTTGTCAAAGAGTTGACTAGTCAAACAACAAGAGTCGTATAAGATACGATTGACAAAGGGTTGTTGTCTACCTATTAGACTATTTTCGGCCCACCAGCCAAAGCGGGGGTCGCGGTAGTTTAGTGGGATCTTGTCCACTAAAGAAATTAATAATTCTTGAAAGTCAATTGGAAGTAGTTGACTAGTGGGAGCAAAATCATAAACCAAAAGACCATTTTTTGATTTTGCGTGTATAAACAACAACACTCATTTATTTTCATTTTTATGTTGTAGTTTTAGAAAACTTTATATTTATGTTTAATTCTCGATTAGTAAAACCAAATTATGACTGTTACCTTTTGAGAAACGTTCTCAAATATGGTTAAGTAATTTTAATCCTTTTAAAATGAGCAATGACACGAGAGATCCCGTAATAGTAGTTAGAGACAAGGAGATTACATAATTGATGCAGTGCTCCGAGACTTTAATTATTAATGAAAGCGGAAGCTCATGATATGATTAAATCATTTGAAATAAGTTTCAATGAATTAGTCATAAATTGGATACGATCCAAGATGATCATTCAGTCATACGATGACAATTAATTCAATCGTTGAATAAGAATGACCACGTTTAATTTTGAAAAAGGTTGTTTTCAAAATTGTAAGATTTAAGTATCGACTTAATTCTATCATTGCTTAAAGGTTAATTAAATAGTCAATGTTTTGAATACGATTGAAAGGTTAAATAAACTATTTAATAAACATTAGATTTTCTTTATGAAAGGAAATCAAAGACATAGCTCTTGTGATCTTTCTTAAGTCTTATGAAGACTACACTAAGAAACATTTTTCAAGTGCTTAAAAGGGTTGAAAAGGAAAGTTAGGGCATGTGCTTAAATAGAGAACTTATTGAAGTTTCTATTCTAGGCAAGTAAGTTGAGATAAATCTATCTAAGTTCAAGTCAACTCTTAGATATATGATATCTTACGAGTGTGATTAAATTAGAAAGATTAAATCTGAGATATGGAAGGTTAAACAAATGTTGTAACACTTACCATATTGCGGATCTAGTAAAGCGATAAGGGAACTAAATAAATGTTATTATGTTCCGGTTCTTATGAAGAACATACTTTCAGTTATTTGTTAGGATTTAGTAGACATATTAAATTGTAAAGAATAAATGTTATTCCGATAAAGTTGGAAGGTCACTGAATCTAACATACTAGATTGATGTCACTGTATAGTTGATATATGTGATGAGATCTCGACTAAATATTTGTATGGCTGTTATCTTTGATATTTGTAGTTGTTCTAGATGTCGACTCTCTGGAAGAGAAACGTATAATCAAATGTCATTTAGATGATGTCTGAACCATGTGATTATGAATTATGTGGGTAATACGTATCTTATCCAAAGATGACTGAAATACCCTTTTATGAAAAGGTTGTAAAAATCTAGAAAATTTGTCTAAAGCCTAAACATACTGATGTTTGTTGGCTTATGACAATTAATGCTACAAATAATTGTTTGTTAATCTCTATAACTATTGTTAGAAATAGTCAAGTGTACTTATTGAAGTACGACAATTCGGAAAGCCCGAAAAGTTCGAGCTAGTACGAATATGAGATTGATGAGCTACTTAGGAATTAATCTTCAATTGGATTGAAGTAATTAATACTGAAGGGTGTTTGAAGTAAATGCGAAAGGGAATAAGATTCTCCTTGAAGGATACCATCTTTGGGATATGCAATTAGATTGTGTTCCCAAAATGGAAATAACACTTTATATGATAAAGGTGTGACGCAAGCCATGCAATGTATCCCTTACCCGTTTCGGGATAGTGCCCTTATACTTAACCTAGTTCCAAAGAATAAAGGTTGAATAAATTCCATATTAGATATGGAAGAGGATAATGTCGAATCTATCTTAACCGATGATTTGAAGTTTTCACAGGCAAAGTCAGAAAGGGCTTGGAGCCTAGTACGACATATGCAACTTTGTGGAATATCTTAGCAAGTACGCTAGATCTTATTTACTCATCCGCGGAGCAAAAAGTGTTTGTCTCCAAACATGCTGTCTTCTAGAGGAAGTGTTTCTTCCAAGAGAAACAGTGGGAGTGAATCAAATCTCAAAAGAGTTTGAGAACCACAAAGACATATTCAACCATAGGAACGTGAGCGGATGCCATATAGCGATGAGGTGTAAAACACTACTCAGTGCACACAAAGGTTCTGTAAGTCTGTGGATAACCTCAAGCCTGAAAATGCTGCTGGTATGTTCATCTTGAAGAATGAATATCTCATGACTTATTAAAGAATGTTTGAAAGGCAAGATTGAGAGATATGGCCAGGAGCCATAATATCTGAATTAGATTCCATCAGTGACAACCAGGTTATGAACCTAGTCTGTCTTACCTAGAGGGAATGTCCCTGTAAGGCTGAGCCTAGTTCTATTCAGATTATGCTTGTTGTAACATGATATCATGGCTGTATGATAGTGTTGAAGACGTTGGGTAGAAAGCTCGATGTTTATAGACAATAACATGATATGTGAGCCCACGAGATCCATTTATGGACTCAAACAAGTTTCTCTAGATGATTTCTTTGTTTGATAATCAAAGGAGTTTGATTTAGTCAAAAGAAGGATATGCCCAATGTGCAAGATGGATAGTGGGAGTGTGTTACGATTTTCGAGTAAGGTATTGGATATCTCTCTCGAGAATAATCACCCCATGTCACAGTCAATTAATGTTTGGTAGTTCAAGGTCTTTACGAAAGCACTTGGATTAGTAGTTCTTAATTTTGGAAATAAGAATCCATAGTGATAGATTTAACTGCTGTTAGATTATAGTTTACCTATATAGATGTGATGCTAAAAGGAGTTTAGCATAGATCGTGACAGGGATACTGCTGGCCAGTGTTCTCAAGATTTATCTATGTTAGGACGATAGTCCTAAAGATAAGGTGAAAGATGATGCTTATGGAAGGTTTCCTTCGCTACAGCGATATGAACCATCATAAAAGTAATGTCAGATGTTCATTGTCCATGAATAGTCATGAGCAAGTATGAAAGTAAATCTGGTGAATGTTGAGATTATCCTTAAACAAGTTAAGGATGGTTTCTTAGTTTATTGAAACTTGGAATTAAATAAATGTAGATATACAGACGTATATCCTGAGTCTTATGAAGGCGAGTGGGAGCTACAGTCTGGGTTGGCAGTCACTTTGAATAAGTGATACAGTGAGCTGGAAATGTTCTTAGCGATGGGTCACTGTAAATTCTACAACTAGGCCAAAACACAGTAGTGCCTTAGAGGCGCAGCGGGAGCAGAACATGGATCTAGAAGGTTCATTCTTGAACCTTGTACGGTTCTTCCACCTTTTCTATATAGCTGATATAGTAAATGGATTCATTGGTTGAAGCAAGGACCAGGGTCTCGTCAGAGATTCATGTGTGTGTTAAGGCGGTTCCTTTGACTTGATCACTTGGAACATGATATGAAGTAAGTGCGAGTCCCCACGGATAGCGATCCGTTTATGGCTGAAATTTGGTTTGCAGTATTGCATGAGATTCTTGTGTTTCAACTTGGTCTTGTGTGTGCTAGTGATTGGTTTTAGGCCAAGTGGGAGATTGTTGGAATAGTGTCCTAAACCCAATCGGGTTGGACCGGATCCGATCGGGTTGGATCATTTCTACTATTTTTTTATGTTTATACATATATTAAATGACTTTTATGTTGTCATATATATGTTCTTTTAAAGGACCAATTGTGAATTGTTATATGATAACGTCCTTAGTATTAAACTGTGATAGAGAAACCATGATAGGCTATTATGGTTGATGAGATCTCTAATCACTTTAATAAGTTTGAGACTTAAATGTCTCTAGGCTGATGTACTATTAAACAGGGCATTGATAGTATAAACAGACTAGCACGTATTAGATGTCTTCTATCTTTAAGGGCAGGGACAGATCTCGTCTATCGAAGTGTAGAGACACTTGGACTGTACGTGGACGTGTATTAGAGAATGCGTACGTTAGACTGACCCACTTACACGGATAAGTGTCACACTATGTGGCGGTTGTGTAATTATCCTTAGGACCGGAGTCTTCATGGCATCACGGTGTGGATTGCCATGCTTTGACACTATTGAGGTTTCCTCTAGCCACGAGGCGATCATGCGCTAGTGATTGGGTATGATACTGAAGCATGCGGAGTATACATGATTGGTCGTCCGGGAATCGCGTATCCTATGATTGGGATCGAATATCCGAAATGGCCTTCTTATAAGGAATGTCGAACTCTCGTGAATCTTTGCAAAGTGGGAGTAAATGTGTTACTTCGAGAGAGCATGATATCCAGATTATAAGATACGGTCGTTGATGTTTTGACACTCGATTAACGACCGTATGGATATTATTACAAATGATAGGATTGTAAGTTACACGGTAATCGCTTCACATGAAAGGTAGTAGTCATTGCATTTGACTCTTCCGATGATTGGGGTCACGGTGTGTTGCTTTAGACGCTATCCCGTGATCGTTAGGCATGAAGGGCATTTTAAGTAATTTGCACTTTGTGTCTCACGACCAACATATTTGGAAGCCGATCGGGTCACACACATAAGAACATCTAGCGGATTAAAATGTGGTTATAGATGATAACCAAATAAGGAAAGTTTATCTCGAGACTATAAAGGTTATAGTGGTAAATTAATATGGTGGTATTTATTTATTATGAATAAATAAAATACAGGATATTAATTATATTAATTAAAGAATATTCCGGAAGCCAATTTGTTGGTCAAAGGGGCGCCACATTTAATGTGTATAAGATACACTTGGATTGTGCAATTTAATTAATGATATTACCAAATATTAATATAAGATATTAATATATATATATATATATATATATATATATATATATATATATCTAAGATGCATGCGGCTGAAATTTGTGTGCATGTCACACGTGTATGCCAAGATTGACATATTTGAATTTTGGGTATTAATACATTTATTTGTGTAATATATATGTGATATATACACATGTGTAAATTGATTTATGGTAATATAATAAAAGATAAATATTGTCAATATAAGATATTGACAATATCTTGGAAATGTTCAATATAAGATATTGATAATATCCTAGATTTATTTAATATGAGATATTGTAATAAATGAGATAAATCAATCAATTATATTTTCCTTATTTTATTGGAAAATGGTTTTCTTCTCCACACTCTAGTTGAAAGCGCCACATACACTATAAATATAGTGTGGGTGTCAAGCTCTTTTGTACAACACAATTCCAAGAACTAATAGTTCTTGTGTAAAATAGAGAGCATCCTATAGAGAGTTGGAGAGAGGGGAAAAGGGCCGGTCTAGCAACCAGAGTTTTCCAATAGCAATCCATGATGGGATTCCGGCGGGGTGTTCGTGTGACTAGCGGTAGAGGCCGAACACTTGGGCGGCTCTATGCAGAACTACTCTCCTTAGACGGTCAAACCGTCGATCTTTTAGATCAACCAAGGTAACCACCATCTACTACTTGTTTGTTTATTGATTAAACAAAGTCGATCCTGGTTAAAAGGAAATAAATTTTTGAATTCCGCTGCGTTCCTGCGTAGATTT
Source organism: Gentiana macrophylla (assembly GCA_026214975.1). NCBI lineage: Eukaryota > Viridiplantae > Streptophyta > Magnoliopsida > Gentianales > Gentianaceae > Gentiana > Gentiana macrophylla. Next base: position 43,623,278 of record CM047812.1, read on the forward strand.
CCTAACAGTATTAATCCCGAAAGTATGTGATATAAACCTGTGAGGTTAGGTTGAAGTTTTCTTCTTAATGAGTCTTTTGAAAGTGCTAATGCAGGTGCACGGTAAATTAAAGATTCACCTATATGAGTATGAAGTATGGCCGCTTCAAGGAAAGTTGGGTTAGCTTTCTATATGCTCAAGAATGGATATGGACACAAGGCCGGATTTCAATAAATGGTGTCAAGAATAATACTTTGGAGTAGTCTCAATTCATGTGTATTGTTATGTACATGTGTTCAAAATGTGTAAAGGGGTTCAATGCTTAGTCACACCCCAATACTCGAATATTTGCGTGTAATAATACTAGGTGGAAATTCAATCTTCGTGATATTTTCATTGAAGCATGAGTTGGTTTATATTATGATTGTTGTTTATACTAAACCAAGGATTACACTTAAATGGGGGAGGAATGTTGGTGATTTAAGTATAATCACAAGCCATTGAGGTTATCGGGGTTTAGTACAAGGGTGGTTATGCTCGTAAAGCTAAATATAAGCATGGAGGTGCGGAGTGCACGCTTATATACGTTTTTACGAGTGTACGGATGTGAAATGAAAATCCAAATTTTCTGATTGAGATCTATCCGTACGGATAAGAATCTATCAGTACGGATGAGAGTTATCCGTACGGATAAGAATCTATCCGTACGGATAGATGGCTGAAAATGTAAATTTTTGATACTGTGATTTATCCGTACGGATGATAACTGCATCCGTACGAATAAGTACCTGTGTCCGAAAACTGATTTTTGGTGAGTGGGTACAACCAATTGGTACCTTTTCCTTTGGTGTCATTCACTTAAAGGACGTTTTCCTTTGCTCTCTTTCAGATTAAAGTGCTATATATAAGCAAGTTTACTTTGTTAAACATAATAATAACAGATGTAAGCATCCTTGTGATTCATTCTATATCAAAACTTCAAAGTGCTCTTTAATCTTTAGTCCAAAGTTTAAAGGTTGTCTCTCAGTTTATATCTCACTTAAATATTCGTGATACCCGGGACAAAGTATAGGGTCGAATAATTTAAGAAGGACAACGATTCATTCGTGAAACTGCGAGGATCCAAATCATTTCATTTGCCGGAATTCAAAGCATTGTCGATCATCTTCACACCCTCAGAATACAACACCAACCACCGCGGGGAAATAGAAGACATGAATGCCATTAATGAAGGAATGAAAAGTGGAGCTATCGAGAGAGTTGTCAATAAGTTTCAATGATTCAAAGGATTGTTTTGTAAATGTAGAAAAATAGTGGAGAGGAAGGTGAGGATAAAGGTCTTTAGAGGAGGATCATAGTTGTTCAATGCGTTTAATTTATTACATCTTGTGCTTTCCCCATTTCAGAAAATAAATGTTTGATTTTCTATTGGTTAACTATGTTTTTGTGGAAACATTATATTATGGTCCCTCAATTTTCCACTAAATTGTAGTTAATGTGCATTTATCTTAAATTGTTGAATCTGAATTTGTGGTGTATACAGGGGTAGGTGCTAATACTTATTTGGTAATTGAGCTGAAGAGAGAGAGTCTATGAGCCTTTGAAAAGTTTGTTTGAAGTTGTTGCTGATGATCTTCAACCACAAAAACATGAAACAGGAAAGTGGTGAACGGTATTTGGCTAATTACTTGGGTGTTTTGACTTTATGTTTTGTTTATTTTGATTTGATAAAAAAAATCTATTTTTCGGAGTTGAATTGTAGTGTCTGACACAAAATGTAGGCTCCTAAAGGAAAAAAGCCATGACCTTGGACTACCGAAAGGCATGACATTAGAACGACATGAGTTTCTACAACTCTAATTGTGCATCAGGTGAGTATTTTTGCAGGCATTAAACTGGTGAGTATTCTTATCCTAGTTCTCTAAATTTTTCATACAAACTATTGCATGGCTTTCCATCTACTTTGCCTAAGAATCCATAAATTTGGTGTACTGCACTTTTTTCCTACTACTTTGGAAGTTGTTTGTGAGTTTGCCAAAAACTTTAATACGTTGTAACTCAGGACTCGCATCTGACAGACGTGGAAGTATTTTGGGTCATGGTGGTGGGTAAGTATCTTAATTGCTTCTTTGATCCGTGTTTTTAGTCTTTAGCACTCTTCTTTTTTTTTTTAAACCATTTTGTTCTCCATGCAAAAAAAAACGAAAAAAGTCGAAAACAGGGGATTGTGTATCTTTACATATGCGTTCTCTCACTTTAGTCTACACTTATTCTCAAAATCATCAGTTCTCCATGTTTGTTTTGAAGGCAAAAAATGATTTCTTGTGACACCATTTTATTAAAGCACATGCATTTTTGGTTATTTCCATGGAAGTTGGTTCGGGGAGGCAAATTCATATTAATCGGGTTTGATTATAAAAGTTTGTTTGTTCGACAGTTAACAACATGAATGATGATTCCTTTTGTTAAACATGTGTCTTATTGACAGTTAACCATGAATTTGGTGATGAATGATAAAAGTTAATTTGTTCATAATCTATGTTTTAGAAATTCTGTTGTTTTAGAAATTGTGTTGTCGTCACTAGTTCAATAAGAATAAAAATGAAGTCTGTTGAATTTGTTATAAAAGATCAAGGAACCTCCAAGGCAATGATAATTTTTGTTGATATGCTTGTCAATGATGATTTATAATAGTGTAAGTTTGTTTTTTAGGGAAGGACTTTTGTATGACTGGTAATTTTAATAAGGCACTAGCACTGAAGCTGCTAACCCTTAAACAACTTGGAATTTAGAAGAAAATAGAGAGAAGGTTAGAGACGACACAAGTTTTTATATTCAGGAACCTTGTTCATGTTATTTTTATTTTGTATGTTATTTGTAAAACTTTGATTTCCTCAATGCACTTGAAGGTTTTGTAAAACAAGCAGTGGGCAGTGATTTGTGCTATGAGAATTGTTTGTTGCATTTGTTCTATTGACATTTTTTTTACAAGAGGCACTTGTTGTTGATTTTTGTTATATTATTATTATTATTTAATTGGGGGAAATTATGTCTAATGATTAGATATGTTGATATTGAATCATGATTTAATAAAGGTTAAAGGACCCTATAATGAGGGGCTGTTTCGCCATTAAGTAATGATTTACTGTGGGGGATATTACCATATAATGAGGGGAAGTGTTGTCATTGAATCATGATTTAGTGAGGGGTAAATGACCTTATAATGAGGATATTGGTTGTCATTAAAAGAATTTTTAATGAGGTGAATAAACCTTCATTAAGTGTGCCATATAATTAATGAGGGGAGTTGTTTTCCTGTTATTGTTTACTTTTACCGGGGGTGATGAGGGGAAATTTCCCCTCATTAAAAGTCTTTAATGAGGGGAAATGGGCATATAATGGCGGGAATTCCCCTTATTAAAACGCGCTTTTCTTGTAGTGGCAGTTGGACGGAGTTTAATCATCACCAAGAACGTGAACGGTGCTAGGATTTGTGATTAATTGTCTGTTCTTTAGCAAGAAGGATGTCCGCAATTAACGTTAAGATTTAAAAATTTACTGCAATAAATAGTTTCAGTTTGTGGAAATCAAGATGTGGGCCTTGTTAAAATTACAAGGGATGTGGAATCCTTTATCTTGTAAAGAGATGTCAGTGCCACATATTATGTAAAGGGTTGCCAACCATCATGATGTGTTTTCCTTGGAAAAAAACACATGATGATGTTATCATAGTGGTTGCTAAAGAGGACACCGCTGCCAAGTTATGGTCGCAGCTAGAAAGCCTCTATATGACAAATTCATTTATCAACAAGTTTTTGTTGAAGCAGAGGCTCTTCAGCTTGAGGATGCATGAATGACTCAGCTGAGAGATCATCTTGATCAGCTCAAAAAATTATTGCTGGATTGAGGAAAATTGATGTGAAGATTGATGATGAAGATGGAACTCTGATTTTGTTGGTGTCATTATCAGCATCATTTTAGAACTTTGTGTAGTCCTTCATAGTTTGGAATGATACAAAGGATTTGGAGGATGTAAGGTCATCCTTTCATGCTAGGGAGCTGAGACATAAGGCATGTGTAGGAGCTGTGAACCGTATATTTGCCATCATCCGAGGGGGCCCGTATAACGGTATCATTTTTCACCTGGAAGCCTGCCTCCTATTATGTTATCTTGCGTCCGGAAATACCCACATTAATAGCAGGTCTGATTCCAGCATTGAATAGATCGGCGGATAAAAATATATGTCCATCGGTAATGGAAATTACATTAGTAGGAATATAAGCCGAAACATCTCCCGATTGCGTTTCAACTATTGGTAGCCTCAGAGGCATTCTTATCATTTTGTAGATCCAAGTCCATGGCCTATTTCGGGTTCACTCGGAGCTCTTGCAACAACAGTAGGAGGTGTGATGTACATGCACTCATTTTAAGGGGGTGCAACACTTCTCAGTTTGGCAGGGGCAGACAGTCACACAGCTGGCTTGGCAATCATCATTAGTACGAAAAGGCATAGGCAGTCTGGAAAGAAGATGTCCAAGAAGGTCGGGTCGAAAGGTCTTAAGTCCACAGATGTCTGCAAATACTGTAAGGAGCAGGAACATTGGAAGTCCAATTGTCCAAAAAGAAAGATACAACAAGAGAACAATTATGGCACAGCTACTGTAGCATTCGAGCATGACTCAGAGTAAGACATTGTTCTGGTGGTAGTGGTATCAACACATCATGCTGATGTGTGGATATTGGATTCTGGGCATCCTATCATCTTTATCTACACAGTGAGTAGTTCTCAAGCTATGAGCAGATAGATGAAGGACATATTTCTATGACAAACAGCAAGGTCTACAAGGTAGTTGGGATTGGCTCAGTGCAGGTGACGATAGAGGATGGTAGATTCTGCACAGTGAAGGATGTGAGACATCTTCCACCGATGACCAAGAATTTGGTATCTCTTAGTCTACTGGCCAGCAAGGGGTTCAATTTCAAGGGTGAAGGTGGAGTGCTGAATGTTTACAAAGGTTTAGATGTGGTCTTAGAGGAGTCAAAAATGGGACCTTGTATATTCTACAAGGATCTGATGTGTTTGGGTCTGCTGATGTGGCATCTGCTGGGGTTCACCGGTCAAAGTTGACTAAGTTAGCATACGAGACTGAGTCATATGGGTGAAAAGAAGATGCATATTCTTTCTTAGAGTGGTATTCTTCGGGGATGTAAGGTCAAGCATCTAGACTTTTCTAATCACTGTGTGTTTGAGGAGCTTCATAGGGCATGTTCTCAAAAGGGGTACACATCACAAAGTCATCACTTTGATTACATTCATTTCGATTGCGGGGGTCCATCAAAGGTGGAGTCATTGGGTGGTCACAGGTACTCTATGATATTTATTGATAACAATTCAATATTTATTGATAACAATTCAAGGATGACTTCGGTCGTGATTATGATGCACAAGAGTGATGCATTCAAGAACTTCCAACAGAGGAAGGCTCAAGTAGAGAATCAGACACGGAAGAAGATCAAGAGGCTTCATACAAATAATGGTCTAGAATTTAGTTGGTCTGAGTTATATGAGTTCTACAAGGACGAGGGTATTGCTCGGTATCATACATGCCAGAATACTCATTGATGGAATGGGGTAGCTGAGAGGCTAAATCAAACTCTTATGGAGAGAGCAATATGTATGCTTTTTAATGATGGTTTGTCAAAGAAATATTTTAGGCAGAGGCTGTAAGCACTACTTGCTTCTTAATCTACAGGGGACCTCACAGATGGATGTTGATACCAATTTAGATGTGGTCAAGAAAGCCTGCAAACTACTCAGTTTTAATGGTTTTTTGGAGCACAATCTACTATCATGTGAGTGAGGGTAAGCTAAAGCCAAGGACTAATAAAGGAGTGTTTGTAGGGTTCGAAGATGAGGTGAATGGATATAAAATTTGGTCATCAGTAGAAAACAGGGGTATTCGTAGTAGAGATGTAGTATTTGATGAGAATTCTATACTCATCTCATCATTTGTGAGGTATGCTGAATCTGAAACCAGTAATGAATCTGAGAGAGCTGACAGAGATGTGGAGCTTCAGATGGAGTCAGCTGAGACGTTACACTAAGCTGACAATATTCAGCACTCATATGGTCTAGTAAGGCATCTACTAAAATCTAATCCAAGCCAGCCAGCTGAACGGGGATATTAGTCAGTAGAGTATATCTATCAGTAGGGCTAGAAGGGCTAATGTTGGGATACATCCTAAGAGGTATGTGTTCTATGATATGATTGGATACGCAGTTCAAGTTGAAGAGGAAGTGGATGGTGCTGAACCATCTACTTACAGGGAAGCAGCGACATGTTCAGAGTCATCTCAATGGCTTTCTGCCCTGGCATATGAGATGGAATAATTACTGAAGAATCAGACTTCGGATCGGGTCAAATAGCCATAAGATAAGAGGGTTGTGACTAACAAATAGGTCTTTAAGAAGAATAAAAGAATAAATCTACAGCAAGAGTCATGTATTAGGCACGTTTGGGTGCAAGAGGGTTCTGTCAGAAAGAAGGGGTGCACTTTGATGAGATATTCTCACCAGTGGTAAGACATACTTCCATCATGGTGTTTGTAGCAATGGAGGCATAGCAGGATCTTGAACTTGAGCAGTTGGATGCGAAGACAACCTTTCTACATAGTAAGGTAGATAAGGAAATATATGTGACTCATCTAGAGGAGTTCCATGTACCGGGCAAGTAAGAGTTTGTTCGTAAGTTGAAGAAGTCATTTCATAGGCTGATGGAAGCTCCAAGGTAGTGGTATGAAAGGTTTGACAGCTACATGATCCAGCTGGGTTATAACAGATGTCCATATGACGATTGTGCTTATCACAGTTAGCTGAGAGATGGATCTCTCATCTATCTGGTTATATATGTGGATGACATGTTCATATCTGGAAAAGAGAAGTCTGATATTCATAGTCCGAAGGACCTTCTCAGTCCAAAATTTGAAAAGAAGGATTTGGGTGCAGCCGATAAGATTTTGGGGTTGGAGATCTTTATGGGTAAGAGTTAGTTGAAGTTGTTCTTATCTCAGTAGAGTTATATACATAAGATTTTGTCTAGGTTTGGCATGTATGTTAAAAAACTTATATATAATCTTATGGCATCCAATGTTCATTTGTCAGTTTATGCTTCACAATCAAAATAGAAGAAGGAGTACATGTCAACAGTTCCCTATTATAGTGCAGTTGGCAGTCTGATGTATGCCATGGTTTGCACTAGGTCTGATATGGCGCAGGCAATCATTGTTGTCAGTAGGTTTATGGCTCAACTTGGGAAGGAACACTGGAAAGTTGCTAAAAGGATGTATAAGTTTTTTTGCGGTACAACGGATGTTGGTCTCATTTATGGAGGTGATACTCAAGGTCTGGTCACAAGGTACTGTGATGCTGATTACGCAGGTTATGTGGATAGCATCAATGACTAGTTATTTTTGCATATTGAGTAATTCAGTGGTCAGCTGGAAGGCAACTCTATAGGCAACTGTAGCTTTATAAACTACTGAGGCTGAGTACATGTCTCTTACTAAAGCATCCAGGAGGGCATATGGTTGAAGGGGCTAGTTAGTGATTTGATGCTATATCAGCATCAATCTAAGATATTTTGGGACAGTTTGAGTGCAAAATGATTGGCTAAGGATCAGGTTCATCAGGACTAACCAAGAATATTGATGTGAGGTATCATTTACTATGGGGTGAGAAGAGGGTTCAAGTAAAAAAGATCAGCACCAAGGAGAATCTTACTGATATGCTTACTAAACCAGTTCAGCATAGCATGTTTCCATTGTGTATGGTCTTGCTGAACATCAGGAGCTTATAATCTAAGGTCTTGATACTCAGTTGAGGGCAGATCACTTCATTGGATTCAGTGGAGAAGTCTGGTACAGCACATCCTGGCATTGACGAATGTATCTGGTGCAGTACGTCTGGTTATGCAATCTGTTTCAGTTTATTTGAATGAGAGTTCAAGTCAATGTGGAGATTTGTTATCATTTGTGGCTTGATCTCTACATCTTGTGGATCTAATGTAGGCTCAGATGAGAATGCTGGTCAACTGACCAAGAGTATTCAAGTCTGGCAAGTAAGCTGGGTGAAGTGCAATTGAGGTCTATCTTTCAGTATATTAGTCTCCTGAGCCTATTGAATACTGCTGAGTGCAACATCTACTTTGCTTGGTTAGAAAGCTGGTTGAGTTACCCGTGTTGGGGGCAACATCTGGGGCATTTCTTGGAATTCAGACATGACCTAATGGCGGTTTGGGTTTAAGATTCATAGGCTATAAATACCCAATGTTGTAATCAATGTAACATGTGGAATCAAGATTCACACGTCTATTATAACATAACCCTTGAACGGTTGGCTCGATCTAGCGATTCTGAACTACCCACACGCCTCCCTTGGAATCCTAATTTTTTCTCCGCCTCTTACAAGTCAAACATACAAGAGAAATAAACCTTGATCGATTGAAGAAAAAGATCTCCTGCAACGCAGTGCTAGTCATTTTGAGTGGCGAGCTGTTGAAGAAGCACCCATGGCAAGTGGCGATGGCTCCATCTGGAACAGTAGATGAATAGTGGACTTACTCTGATCGGCTGAAGTCATCCTTTGGATGTATATTGGAAAGGATGAAACCGAGGAAGACAGAGTCAAACTCATGGTGCATTACTTCCGTCATTCAGTTGAAAAATCATCTTTCACCATGACTTATGTGATGGAGGTTGTCATCCATCAAGAGAATTTGAAGAAGCTTTGGAAACAATGGAGGTGTGCTCCAACCATTAGTGTATTGGGTCAAATTATTAGCTTTCATCTTCTTCAATCTAGACTTATGAATATATTGTCCAAAGGTAGACACATTGAGATTACAGATCTTGAAGATTGAATCTATTTTTTTCGCTTTGTGACTAAGGAAGATTATAATTATGTCCTTGAGAATGGAATTTGGTTAATCCAAAATCACCATATTTCAATTTCCAAATGGAGACTCCTTTTCCATCCATCCAATGATCGAATTCAGTCTACAATGATATGGGTGACGATACCTAGACATCCAACTGAGTACTTTAAACATGATGCTCTCATTCATTTGTGCAACTGTATCAAGAATGCAAGGAAAAGGGATGCTACCTCTCTTTATAACCAATGAGGTAGGTATGAAAGAGTTTGTGTTGAAGTTGAGTTGAACAAACTCCTCCCAGCTGATGTGATGTTTAATAAGAAAATCTAGCTTTAAGATTGAATATGAAGGTGTGTATATAATGTGTTTTGAATGTGGCATTTATGGCTGTAAAATTGAGGAGTGCCTTCAAAAATCTAAAGAAATAGACATTTCCCACATTAATAAGTGAAAATGTGAACTTTCTCACAGATGCCAACCTTTTCGGTCCATGGATGCTTGCATCAATTTGTAGAAGACGGAATAGTTACCAAAAAGCACCTACAAAACAAAACACTTTCAGACATGAGCCTACTACAGTTAATGATGAAGGCTTTGTGACCCCCCCAAGAACCTTGTAATGAGCATAATAACTCTTTTATTGATGATCAAATGAATCAAGGTTCTCTACTTTGATTGGCAAAGATGATGAGAAAGTTGAGGAAATCCTTTTTGAAACTACAGTTTCAAAACATACATTAGTTTAATTCAAAAACGACAATCCATCAAGCGTTAAGAGATGGATGTGCAAGTAGTTCTCGTGGAATAGGAAGAAGAGGTATTCCATTAGCTACAACATGATTATGCATATATTTCCCCAAGTTCATGGAAATAGAGAGTCAACTTCAAGAACTAGTCAACTTCCTTCAGCTATACTCAATTACATATTTATATGCTTCAGTTCATGGTAATCTATATGCTTCTATTACATATTTCACTAATGCGAAAACCTTATGGCCTTATTAACAGTACTGGTGAGGCTCTGAAGGTTGATGTGTTGATTTCTTTATGAAGGGCCTTTCTTTTCGTAAGGCCTCACCCCAAACTTATGTCTTCTAGTCTGACTGGCTGAGGATCTTCATCCACTCTAAACCTAGTTTTGCCTCTTCTTGTCTTTGGATGTCCCCGTTCCAAGTTTTTTGTTTTGTATGAATAAAAAATAGTCCTGAATGGAAACTCAAATACCAATCCATTCCACGATAAAGAGATTTACCCAATATGGTATTCCATAGTGTCGTATTCCTCACACTCAATCAAGGTAACTTCCTTGTTTCAAATTTTATTTTTCTTTTCTTTTGGATTACAGAGTTTCTTTATCTGTTTGTTCTCAACGCCTCTTTATGCCAGGGTTGTTGTGAAGCGTTCACTCTTCTCCGTCTTTACGAACTAACGAGTTTTTCCTAGTTGGCAAAACAACTTCTTTCGGCGGTCTATCTAGCAATGGTTATGACCGATGTTCTAAGTTCTTGGACCAGTACTACGATTCAATTCTCAAGGTTTGAGCATTTTCTTATTTCATGAATCAAGTTGTTCCTCTTTTCACGTTTCCTTGTGTAAGAAGCTTTTGGCTTTCCTTTGAACTCCGGCATGCGATTTCTTAAATGCTACCTTGTTTCATTTCATGGAGCGCCTTTCTGTAAATTTTTTCTATGAGTCCGGTGATTTTGTCTCACATGTCCAGGTGTTTTTGTTTCCTAGTTCTACTGCTAGTTCGATGCTCTAGCTACCTTCATAGATGTTTTACGTACTCTACCGTAACTCAACATAGGTGTCCTTGTGAGCTACCTTGTCCTCCAAGAAGCAACTTCTTTAAAGGTTTTTATTTCTAAGACTCCACTCTGGGTGGTTGTATTACGAAGGGTGTTCTGATGGAGCTTAAAATTCTCAGTCGAGAAAGTTTCTTAGCTCAAAGTGAAGTTTCCCTAAACATGTAAGTAGGAGTTTGTATGTCCTTCCTCAGAAGTTTGACGGTAGTAGTAGCGGTTGGGAAACTAGTTGTAAAGATATGCATGTGCGTCAACTTATAGCTTTGGCTGCTAGGTTAAGACATATAATTGTTGTTAGGTATAAGTGAATTTTCTTTATGAGGTTAGCATTTGTTTTGCAAGATTTTGTGTAACGTAATGGGTTGTTTTGGTTGTCTGCTCTAAGTACAAGTAGAATGTATAGTTCCCCCTAAGTTAGAATATAGTTTCAAGAGGTCATATGAACATGTAAGACTAATATAACGTGTGATCAAGGTATGGTGCATTGGTGGTAATCAATGTGAGTAGGCATTTCCGTGGGAGAAATTCACTTAAGGTTCTGGGACCGGATAGTAATTCACCAGACAGTGATAGCTAATCTACAATATGCCATAGGACACTTCAGATACTAATCGTTGGAGTGTTGGAATTGTATGTGTTGTATCTGACCGTGGATAGAGAAGATAAATATGAATGCTTAGCTATTGAATTCTATTTTAGGAACATCAAGGAGTAAGATGAATCCGAGTTTGGATCAATAGTTCCCTACAAGTTAGTGTTGAGAATGGTTTGGAGTAGTGTTGTTCGATGATGCATGTGTAGTATGGAGTTTATCATCGCATAAGAACATGTTTGGATAGTAATGCTTGACTTTTCTGGTGCATCATGTCCATTTCTTATAATTATTTCAAATGGTATAAGTGGAACATGTTGGAAATGAATAGACATCATACATCCAAGTGGCACGACAATCCCATAATAGTGTACCATAAATTTTCTCTCAAGGTAATGTTGTTCACTAGTTTCATTGGGAAATCACAATTGGAGGGTCCTTAATGGGAATATCCACTTTGTTAGAAACATTTTTGTTTTGATGATGAGTGTCATGACTAGCTGTTACAGTGAAAAATTGAAAGATGTCTACAGTTGAATTTATAGGATTACTGGAGTTTTATTATTGTATAGGTTCAATCAGACAAGCACTGTAATAGACTGCTGATAGGTTTTTAGTGGAGTCTAGGTGCTAAGCGGAAGGCTGAGGATCAAACTCATTAGAGAAGGCTGGGGAATTAGACCCAGTTTAGAAGACTTGAGGCTGAGGTTTCAAACACAGTTATGAAGGCTAAGCCGATGCTATAAAGTTAGAATTCATGTAAGTCTGTGATGGCCCGGACTGCCTTTATAGACCTTATATTGAAAATATGAAATCAAATGCGAAATGTGAAGAAAATATCTCAATTAATCTTTTAAAAATTGTTTACTCTGGTTCTGGTGAACGGTGGTGTAAAAGTCTGCTGGTTCACAGCAGACTTAAGAAACACGTCTGCATGGTTTCCTAATTCGGTGGAGTTACTTCTGGGGTATTTCAGTCAATTACTGGGTTGACTGATTAGTCGGTTATGGTTGGTACCCAATGCTATAAATACCGTTTGTAATACGTGTAATTGTAACTTTAAAGTGATAATAAGATATCCTCGTTTGTCCATGGAATAGTCGGCACATTGCCGGAAACCATGTTAAATCTGTGTTATTCTTGTTTTTGTGTTTGTTTGCTTGTTTCTCTTTTATCTTTACTCATAATCACCATCACTTCTTGATCGATCTGTCGTAAGAAACTGGTATCTGAGCGTCCAGGTTCATCAAGAAATATGTTTATCTATTTTAAGCAAGGTAGATTGGCACCAAGGTCATAATTGATGCTAGGATTTAGGATCTACACAAGCTTTTCTGGTGAGAAATATGTCTGCTATAAATGTTAAGATTGATGAGTTTACTGGAAGAAACAACTTTAGTCTATGACAAATCAAAATGCGTGCTTTGTTGAAGTAGCAGGGATTATAGGGTCCCTTGTCTAAATCAACAGAAGGACGTGCTGCTGAGAGAGCCAGTCTGGAGGAGAAAGCACATTCAAAAATTATGTTGTGCTTGTCAGATGATATTATCACAGAGGTTGCTGAAGAGGACACTGCTGAGAAGTTATGGTCCAAACTTGAGAGTCTGTATATGACTAATTCTCTAACCAACAAGTTGTTGTTAAAACAACATGTGTTTAGTCTAAGGATGCATGAGGGCACTCAGCTGAGGGATCATCTAAATCAGCTGAACATAATATTGCTTGACTTAAGGAATATTGATATGAAGATTGAAGATGAGGATGCTGTATTGCTTCTACTTATATCATTGTCTGCATCATATGAGAACTTCATGTAGTCCTTTATTGTAGGAAGGACTCAGTATCATTGGAGGATGTAAGGTCATCACTCCATGCTCGAGAGTTACGCCATAAGGCATCTGGATCTTGGACAGATAGTCAGTCTGCTGGATTGGTGGCTAGTTGAGTCAGTAGGGGGGCAGGAAATTCTGGAAATAAGAAATTCAAAAAGAATTCCAAGGGTCCTAAAGTTAAGGATATCTGTAATTACTGCAGGGAATAGGGACATTGGAAAAATGAATGTCCAAAGAGGAGGAAGCAGCAAGGTACACAGTAGGGTACAGTTTCTTTGGCAGAACAAGACACGAATTCTGAAGAAGATCTGGCCTTAGCAGATTCAATGTCAGTAGGGCACAGAGATGTGTGGATTCTGGACAATGGGGCATCTTATCATGCGTGTCCAAACAGGGAGTGGTTTTCAACTTATCATCAGGTTGATGGAGGTCATATTTCTATGGCCAACAACAAGGTCTGCAAAATAGTTGGGATTTGATCCATCCAACTTAGGACACATGATGGTAAATTATGTACACTAAAGGAGTTTAGGCATGTTCTACAAATGACAAAGAATTTGATATCACTTAGTCTACTGGGCAACAAAGGGTTCAAGTTCAGGGGTGAAGGTGGAGTTGTGAATGTCTATAAGGGTTCAAGTATGGTTCTGAAGGGTATCAGGCAGGGGAAATTTTACATACTACAAGGGCCTACTGTATCAGGTTCTGCTGGTGTTGCATCATCAGAGGTTCACCAGTAACAATTGACTAAGTTGTGCCATATGAGATTGGGTCATATGGGTGAAAGAGGGATGCAAATTCTGTCTAAGTCTGATCTACTTAGGGGACATAAGGTCAAAGAGCTGGAATTTTGCGAACACTGTGTGTTTGGGAAGCTACATAGGTGCATGTTCGCAAAAGTAATCCACATCACAAAAGGGACACTTGATTATGTCCATTCTGATTGTTGGGGACCTTCAAGAGTGGAATCATTAGGTGGTCACATGTATTTTTTTTCTTTTATAGATGATTATTCAAGGATGGTTTGGGTAATTATGATGAAGCACAAGAGTGAAGCATTCAAGAACTTCAGGCAGTAGAAGGCTTTGGTTGAAAATCAGACAGGGATGAAGATCAAGAGACTCAGAAATGATAGTGGACTGGAATTATGTTGGTCTGAGTTTGATGAATTTTGCAAGAATGAAGGCATTGCTAGGCACCATACTGTTAGAGATACTCCACAACAGAATGGTGTTGCAGAAAGAATGAATCAAACTCTTCTGGAGATGGCAAGGTGCATGCTCTCTAATTCTTGTCTAGCAAGGAGATTTTGGGGGAGGCTGTTAATACAGCCTGCTACTTAATCAATATGGGGCCTCACACTAGGATCAAACTTAAAACACCACTTGAATTTTGGTCAGGAAGGTTAGCAGACTACTCTAGACTTAGGGTTATTGGAAGAATTGTCTATAATTACCATGTCAGTGAGGGGAAATTGGAGCCTAGGACCAAGAAAGGTGTGTTTGTTGGATATGGAGATGGAGTTAAGGGGTATAGAATCTAGTCATCAGCTGAAAATGGGGTTATACTCAGTAGGAGTGTAGTCTTTGATGAAAACTCTATGCTTAACTCATTTGTGAGAGCCACATCTGAATCTGAAATTGGATCTGAGACTGAGAAGGTTGACAAACAGGTGGAGCTTCAAGTAGAGTCAACTGAATAAAAAGACACAGCAGGGGATAGTGAACAATCGCCAGATCAGGCTGGATCAAGCGATCTATTTGAACAAAGTGGTGAGACACTCAAACAAATTGATGTTGGTCACAGGTATATCTCTCTCAGCAGAACTAGGAGGACCAATATCAGACCTCCTAGAAGATATAGGTTTGAGGAGGATATGGTTGGATATGCACTATAAGTTGCTGAAGAAGTGGATGGTTTTGAACCGAACACTTAAACAGAAGCTGTGACATGTTCTAAGGCATCCCAATGGCTTATTGCTATGGGAGAAGAAATGGAGTCACTTCAGAAGAATGAGACTTGGGATTTGGTCAAACAACCACAAGATAGAAGGGTTGTCAGCTGCAAATAGATATTCAAGAAAAGGAAGGAATGACATCTGCTGATGATATCAGATATAAGGCACGTTTGGTTTCTAGGTGGTTCAGTCAGAAAGAGGGGGTACACTATGAATAGTTATTTTCTCCAGTTGTCAGACATACTTCCATCATGGTGTTGTTAGCAATAGTGTCACATCGGAATCTTGAACTTGAGGAATTGGATGTGAAGACAGACATTCTACATGGAGATGTAGATAAGGAAATTTATATAACTCAGCCAGAGGGTTTCCAAGTTCCTGGCAAAGAAGGATATGTTTGCAAGTCGAAAAAGTCCTTGTATGGACTTAAGCAGTCCCCAAGGCAGTGGTATAAGAAGTTTGACAACTACATGATTTAGCAGGGTTATAGCATGAGTCCATATGATTGTTGTGTTTATCACAACAAGTTGAAGAATGGTTAAATCATTTGTCTGGTGCTGTATGTAGATGATATGCTAATAGCTGCTGCAAACAAGTCTGACATTCAAGATCTAAGCCTGATTTGGCTCAGGCAGTTAGTGTTGTCAGCAGGTTTATGGCTCAGCTTGGAAAGGAACACTGGAAAGCAGTAAAGAGGATATCCAGGTACCTTAGGGGAACATCAGATATTGCACTCATTTATGGAGGTGGTACTCAATGTTTTGTGACATGGTACTGTGATTCTGATTATGCTGTTGATGTGGATGTTAGATGTAATATCCTCGGATCAATCATAGTTTGACCCGATTATGCAGCGGAAGTATCGGATCTAGATCCAAACGAAACAAAGAACATAAATTAAAGATCAAACTACAAAGAAGTTTGGATTTTTACCTTTTTATGGTGCTTAACTCCAAGAACAAAGTAGTATCCACGCAAGTTGAGAATCCACAGCCTTCCAACGTGTGTCTCCCAGCAACACCAGGTGGATGGTGTTTCCCGCCGCCGGACCTCCTTGATATGCTACCGGAATAATCCCGAAAATTATTCCAACTCGAAACCCGAAGAAAGATAGCCGAAAATTGTAAGCCACTTTCTTCCAATATTGCGTGTTGTATTTTTGTCAAAAGGCTTGGGAGAACGCTCTTTATATAGGAGAGTAAACTCAACCTCCAAGGATTAAATAATTAAGAGATAATTATTACATTAATCCTTTATTCTAAATAAAAGATAAATAAAATGATTATCCCAAACAAATAGGATAAATCACATTATTATCTAATATTCCATGAATTATCAATTAACAAATAAAAGATAAATCACACATTAAATAATTATCCAAGAAAACTAATTCCTTGACAATTAGTTAATACAAAATGGCGCCACCTTTATTAAATAAAAGGTCCACACGCATTTTTTTCACATCTTGGGCCGAGTCCACGAAAAATTTCTTTTTCCGTGTATTTAATTAATTAGTCCAACTAAACAATTAATCCACACATCAAATTAAATAGCCCAATGCACTATTTATTTATAATTGAGGTGAGACGACGAGAAATCCAATTATGCTATTTTGGGAGCCACGTGGGGACCATGGACCCATATTCAAGTAGCTACAATAAATTTAGATAAAATATTAAATCGCCGCCAGATTGAGTAATTATATCCAACCTATTAATTCCGGGATTACTCCACCATAAACCCAAAACTGAACTCTATCGAATATAGATAACTTACACCTAATTTATGAGTCGAAAGCGTCCACTGATATAATCATTACATACGCATAAATCCTCCATAGACTGTTTACTTCGATTCGGGATATTTCCGTAAACCCTCCTCGAAATATATTATCTTTATTTACCATTAACCCCCTAGTGATCAATTAGTTCATATTCAATATAATATGAACTCGGCCGATCGATCAGTTTCTGGGGTTAACAAATAATGGAACTGTCTGTCTACTTCCCAAGGGAAGGAATGGATTCCATATCTGTGATAGCACAGACTACTTACTCATCCTAGAATAGAGCCAACGAGAAGTGTTGGATCACATACTCCGAAGTGATCCTTAGTAACACATCAAACTCCACCCTAGTCTAAGCAGTTGTCTGTGATCACCTCAGGATTGAGATCAATCCATATATGATCATCTTGTGATTCGATAAGACTTCCCGATTACGGAATTATATCGAGAACTCAAACCAAATCGGTCCAGCCCTATATGATTATCATCATATATAAATGCCCCACTAGGTACTCCTATTACCGACAGTCCGGATAAGATTGTCACACCGTAAAGTGTTACGGACGCATTAATAGCAAATTAATCATGAGACCGTGCACTCAGATTAATCAACGCTACGGACTAAGTTAATTTTAAGTACATCTCACTAACTCAATCCTCTTGTGTATAGCCATACACTGAGTTATATGATTACATAAACGAGGTACTTAGGGTTTTCAGTAGTGTCTTAATTATAAGCACACATGCATATAATAAGATGAATTATTAATTCTGTCCTAAAACAATTACATAATTGTCTTTCGGGCACTACACCAACAATCTCCCACTTGCACGAAAGGAAAGTGGATTAATTGTTTTAGAGCACACCCTTTATTTCTATATCTACAACATTCTCCCACTTGCTCAAAACAAGTGAGACATGTCCCTAAGATTCATACCCTCCAAGCGCATCCAAGTAATTAACGTTTCCAAGTACGACCGGAGTATGCCGCTGTAGGGTAGGTCTGTGACCCGGCGCGTACTTAAAACTGAACACCATGTGACCTGGTACACTGATCGGGTAGGTTGTGGCTTGAGTCGATATTTGGGATCAAAACTTCGCCATTCCATCTAATCAGGTGGTACGATTTCAATATGCCTTTGATTCAACACTGAGGACTTGATCGACTTAACGATCATCCTTAATCTGACCTAAAGCCAGAATCAGTGTTTATCACCTATATTCTAGTTTGCACCTGAATATACTAGCATATTATTCCTCATTCTCCTGAAGATACTTGAGGATTCACTAAACATCCCATTTCGTATTCATCCTTAGGTTTAGATAATCATTCCTGAGAGGTAGGGTAGACTACATCGTTGAATGCTGCATAAATGCAAGAATATCTTAACTAGGTGAATAGGTGGGATTGCCAATGATTGATTCTCACAGATTTGAGTGAATCAAATCCTTTAGAATGAATCCCGATGGCATGTCAGACTCTGACTTCAGATAACACACCCATGTTGTTTCCAACTGTTTCAGTGTTACCATTCATATACACTAATCTACCTACTACTTTACTAATATTGATTCCCAGTCTACGAAAGACTTATCAACATTCTAGTCAAGTCCACATATTAAAATATATGACTTTGAAATGACCTAGAGGTTTGCTTTAATCCCCAAATGATATAAGCTATGGCAGGCATCCTGCCAAAGGTTCTTTCTGAATAAATTAAGATACCGTTAGTCTCGTAAAAAGGTCTTAGGGAAGCACCCCTATTTTCTGCTTTGTGACGAATCCGTTATTTGTTCTAAGCTAAAACCCTTCAGTTCTGAATGAATTTAGATTCTGTTGTTCGTCAAGGAAGTCTTATGGAATCACCCCTATTTCCCGCTTTCTGACGAAATCAAGCAAGACTGAGTGGTAAGAGAGATCACGGTCTGGTTAACTCTCTACCTTGTAGGGAATCACCCCTAAATTACTCATCTTTGCGGTGAAAGTTAAACTTTCCTATTCATTTGACTCTTCTCCGTATAGTTCGAATTACTCCCACTGGGCCTGAGATACTCAGGTGGTTCTACAAGAGTTTCAACAGAACTGGAGTGTCAAACTCCATTCACAGGGTTATGGCTTTTAAACCAACCTGTATGGTCAGGATCCTACACAGCCCACAAAGGACTATAGGTCAACAATCTACCCTATAGACCGTAAGGTCCTGCAATGGGTAATGGACAAACCATACTCCCACTGCGTTCAGGGTGGATTGATATACTGATCTAGTTTAGTAGTTTTTATTTGTGTTATCACCAACTGCCGGTGTTGGATATGGACTGAACAAATCAGTTAGTAACATCTTGAGTACAAATACTTCAAGATCCAAGGTTGTTTTTCATTGACTCTATCAGACCGAGTTTGACATTATAACCATCATTCTCTGATTTTACGAGTTTTATAACCAACCTTTACTCAATACATTAAGATATTTCATGACCTAAACGTGTATGCAAAATATCCAGTCCTACCTTCAAGCACTAAATGCTAAATGTCTATATTTACGGAACTGAGGCGAACCGAATTCACTCCTTATCCACAAATGCATAGGCATCTTTTTAGGTAGACTTCTCAGTTTTTCATTACAACTGTTATTTTGCAACCAATATCTTGAATGAGTTCAACAGCGTATCGTAGCACATCAATAACTATATAAGGCAAATATATGGTGTATCCCTTAATGAAAACATTTCACTGGGAGGCAGGCCGAGCTTCAGTCCCGAAGACTACGCAAAAACCTATTTTTGAGTATGGAATACTCTATCTCTAGTGAAATCAGAGATTTCCTCCATGTATTTTGGATAAACTTACCGGAGTCTCGAATAGTTGTCAGACAAGATGCCACTACTTCAAAAGCTCCCACTAGCTTGTATCTCTCATATGACCCCAAAGGTCAATATGAACAAGCTATGTAACTTCTTTAAATCTATTACCCTTTCCCGATTGAGAGGAAACTTAGGCATTGTTCTTTTGAGACAGGGTTTCTTTGACTGGGAGATAGGAATCACCCTAAGCCAGTCTGCAGATCTTGTCGTTGGGGAATATGCACTAATTAATAGTATATAAAGAAGTGTTTATCTAAATACGGAAACCATTTGCGTTTATATTGCTTAAGATGTGTTACATATACATATTCAGCATTTCTTAGTGGTTCTGACTTTATCAAACAAAATTCCGAGTCTTGGGTTCGTGCTACGAATGTTATATTTATCGACAATAAGACAAACAAATTATCCTATTGAAAATGAATACGTTTGTTCCAACGAATCCGAAAAACAGAAAATGAATTTTCTGTGATACTCAAGAATTGAATCCGAGATTCATTTCCTTATATCACTCCCACTAGTCTATCTGAAATAACTGCCCGTTGTCTATTTTATTTATCGTTTAATGCAAAGCTACCTAGTTCGTCCAAAGAAATTTAGCTTTTCGAGAAAATTGGTAAGGATGCATTGGTCAGTGATCCGAAATCACGTTCCTTATCCTCTAATTTCCAATTAATTTTCCGGTTTAGCCTTAAAACAACTTAGTTTAGATGACTAACACGTATAAACATTCTTTCCCATTCTCGACTTTCCTTAAATGGAAACAGTCTTGAACTAGCAGTTCGTTTGAGTAGATACTACTCTTGAACTGTGGGACGCCTAATGATAGTGTTACTAGCTTGGACTATTTGATTTTTCTAATCGACAAATCATAAGACCAAAGCTCCCACTAGTTTATTGGTTCCAAATACCGTCTAACTAGCAACACTTTGTTCGAATGGTTTGAGAGATCATAATAAAGCTTCCACTAGTTTATCGGTTCCAAATACCGTCAAACTAGCAACACTTTGTATTTATGATTTTTCAAAGATCAGAAAATCCCCCAGAACTAAGCTCCCACTAGTTTATCAGTTCCAAATACTGTAAACTAGCAATGCTTTGTTCATTATGTTTCAAAGATTATAGAATCTCCAGAACTAAGCTCCCACTAGTTTATCAGTTCCAAAAACTGTCTAACTAGTGATGCTTTATTCTTCTTTTTCCAATGAATGGGAAAACTCTTGTGCAGTCCATTCATGGAAAAACTCTTGTGCAGTCCATTACACATTTCTAATGATTCAGAAAATCAACAAATCATAAGACTAAGGCTCCCACTAGTTTATCGGTTCCTAATACCGTCTAACTAGCAACGCTTTATGTATATGATTTTCCAAATTTTCATTTAGAAATTTGTTGTGTAATTACACTTTTAAAATTGACTAAATGAATTTTATCTGATAGTCCAATGTCATCTTTTGTAAACTAAGTATGGTCGTCTCTCGTTCAACACGAGTGACACCCGTGATATACCTATACTATGTCACTTAAGTTTTTAAAGGCTCAAGAGAAAATCTTTTCCGAAAATTAACTGCATTTGTTGATAATTCACAACGTACTTGTTACTTTCCACATTTTTAATTAAGTCCTATTACTAACAGTTTAGTAGCCTAAAGATTAAAGTTGTAAACAAACATGACAGAAAGTTAAATTCAAAATTAAAATTTCACTACTAGATTTTTATTTTAGGAATTATAAACTAAAAAAAAGTTTATCCTACCATTCCAAGGATTTAACCTCGCACCTCAAAGTGCGCCGTAGAGGTAGGTCAAAGAGGTGACGGTTAAAGCGAGACAATCTCTCTCAATGATTAATCTTGAGAATCAAACATCTCACGGGAATCGAGACATCCCGGACCTTAATCACCGATTACCTTCCTTTTCTAGCCTAGATATTTTGAAAATATCCATAAAGAGTGTGACCTACTATATCAGACCTCAAAGTACGCCCCGAGTATGCCGCCGTAAGGTCGGTCAGTGACTCAATGAGTACCCAAAATCCTATCCTTTCGGAGACCAAGCCTTGAATTTTGATAAGGGTGAACACCATCCGTAGGGGGCCGAAATCAATGCGGCTCGAGGCGTCACCCTTCTCTCACGTGCTTGCATCTATAGTAGAGGCCGTGGGGTTGGCAGTCGCCTTCCCCGCTCCCACTCAATATTTTGAAAAAGTGGTGGGTTTACTGATTACAGTTTCGGCCTTGACAGCAAGAAACAATAAATCAAAGTACTCCGAACAGGGTCGGTTAGGTAGGCAAGCCAACTCCGTCTTATTCGTTGGAACATATGTGATAGTTCAGGCCAATCCGGCAAGAGAAGCCCCGTTTAGCCTGAATGCTTATCGGCTATGCTAAGTCTGTCGAACTACTGTAACGTACATCACACGTGGATGGGAGTCGATTGAGCCGAAGCTCGGTTGAACTCGTCCAACCTTGGTTAGACTATTTCCGAACCCATGTACTAAGATTCTTCGATTTCTAAATTGTCACCCAAAGCGTAATCTCGTCTCTATTTAAGGTGGGTTCACTGAGAAGCCATCACCGAAAAGCTCAACGATTTATCCAAGTGGGTTTCAGCGAGAATCCATCACTAAAATCGTAACGATTGACAAAACCCGGGTCCTCGGTTTTTATAATTAGCTACTTATTATTTAACTACCACATATTAAATTAATAAGCATTCATACTAATTATTCGAGTTATACACGTCTATTTTAATTCGAAATTTAAAAACTACGTGTATGCATTGGAGTGGAATCATGAAGATGCAAGTCATGGCAATTTTTTGGTTTTAAGCACGTAATCTTGATCAAACACAAAATTATACCGAAAAGTAAACACCGAGATGGACCGTTGGTACCCCCGACTAGCTATTTTCTATGGAAAAGTAAAACTTAATCTATGTCTTCGAGTCTTGATCTTCGAATCTTGAACTCGAACTGCCGGATCACGAACCACGAACACCCGAGAGGAGAAAGGCTTTTAATTAAATAAAAGCAATTTATTATAATTAAATAAAACCTTTTTAATTAGTTTTTTTTTTATTTAATGCGGCTGATGTATATAAAAAAAAGGATTTTATTTTTATTTTTTTTATTGTTTATATCGGCTGTGAAAGGATACAGGTTATAAAAAAAAAATCAAGAAAAAAAAAAAACAGTCGCATGTTTACCCTAGCCGCAAGCGAGGGTTTTGATAAAAAACTTTTGCGGCGGCAGTAAGCGCCGCTACAGGTACTGCTGCCGCCATTTTAAAAAAACAGAAGCTGTTGTGACGATTTTAGCGCTGCTAAAGGTGTTGGACAGCCTTAAAAAACAAGGTTTTTAGCCGTTTCTCCTCTTCATACCTTGGGTTTCGCCTTGATCTTCAACTTTTCAGCATGATCTTCATCTTTTCAAGCCCATAACACCAAAATTACAATAAAATATGCTACTTTTACATAATTTTCGAAAAAAAGACATAAAGAAAATACAAATCCTATGCTCAATTGTTACTAAACAAAGGAGCAACAAAATAGATCTACGGGTAAACAATAGCAACCCAATCCATCTCTTCAACCACAACAATCACAAGCATACATCATGATAAATTTCGAATTTTACCGTAAAATAAAACGAAATAAAACATCTAAAACATGCTTTTCCACTCCAAGATCTGAAATTCATATACTTTGATCGTTAGATCAAAGGCTCCGATACCACTTGTTAGATGTAATATCCTCGGATCAATCATAGATTGACCCGATTACGCAGTGGAAGTATCGGATCTAGATCCAAACGAACCAAAGAACACAAATTAAAGATCAAACTACAAGGAAGTTTGGATTTTTACCTTTTTATGGTGCTTAACTCCAAGAACAAAGTAGTATCCACGCAAGTTGAGAAGCCACAGCCTTCCAACGTATGTCTCCCAGCAACACCAGGTGGATGGTGTTTCCCGCCGCCGGACCTCCTTGATATGCTACCGGAATAATCCCGAAGATTATTCCAACTCGAAACCCGAAGAAAGATAGCCGAAAATTCTAAGCCACTTTCTTCCAATATGGCGTGTTGTATTTTTGTCAAAAGGCACGGTAGAACTCTCTTTATATAGGAGTGTAAAACTCAACCTCTAAGGATTAAATAATTAAGAGATAATTATTACATTAATCCTTTATTCCAAATAAAAGATAAATAAAATGATTATCCCAAACAAATAGGATAAATCACATTATTATCTAATATTCCATGAATTATCAATTAACAAATAAAAGATAAATCACACATTAAATAATTATCCAAGAAAAATAATTCCTTGACAATTAGTTAATACAAAATGGCGCCACCTTTATTAAATAAAAAGGTCCACACGCATTTTTTTCACACCTTGTGATGAGTCCACGAAAAATTTCTTTTTCCGTGTATTTAATTATTTAGTCCAACTAAACAATTAATCCACACATCAAATTAAATAGCCCAATGCACTATTTAATTATAATTGAGGTGAGACGACGAGAAATCCAATTATGCTATTTTGGGAGCCACGTCGGGGACTATGGACCCATATTCAGAGAGCTACAATAAATTAGATAAAATTATTAAATCGATTGAATAATTATATCCAACCTATTAATTCCGGGATTACACCACCATAAACCCGAAACTGAACTCTATCGAATATATATAACTTACACTCATTTTATGAGTCGAAAGCGTCCACTGATATAATCATTACATACGGATAAATCCTCCATAGACTGTTCACTTCGATTTGGTATATTTCCGTAAACCCTCCTCGAATCATATTATCTTTATTTACCATTAACCCCCTAGTGATCAATTAGTTCATATTCAATATAATATGAACTCGGCCGATCGATCAGTTTCTAGGGTTAACAAATAAGGGAACCGTCTGTCTACTTCCCGAGGGAAGGAATGGATTCCGTATCTGTGATAGCACAGACTACTCACTCATCCTAGAATAGAGCCAACGAGAAGTGTTGGACCACATACTCCGAAGTGATCCTTACTAACACATCAAACTCCACCCTAGTCTAAGCAGTTGTCTGTGATCACCTCAGGATTGAGATCAATCCATATATGATCATCTTGTGATTCGATAAGACATGTCGATTACGGAATGATATCGAGAACTCAAACCAAATCGGTCCAAATTTCTATATGATTATCATCATATATAAATGCCCCACTAGGTACCCTATTACCGCAACCGGATAAGATCGTCACACCGTAAAGTGTTCTAGGCGCATTAATAGCAAATTAATCATGAGACCCGTACTCAGATTAATCAACGCTACGGACTAAGTTAATTTTAAGTATATCTCACTAACTCAATCCTCTTGTGTATAGCCATACACTGAGTTATATGATTACATAAACGAGGTACTTAGGGTTTTCAGTAGTGTCTTAATTATAAGCACACATGCATATAATAAGATGAATTATTAATTCTGTCCTAAAACAATTACATAATTGTCTTTCGGGCACTACACCTAACAGTGGACAACAATAGATCTATGACTTGGTATGTATTTATTTTGAGTGGTTCTGTGGTAAGTTGGAAGGCAACTTTACAGAGTACTGTGACATTATCTACCACTGAAGCAGAATACATGGCACTGACAGAAGCAACAAAGGAAGCAATCTGGTTAAAGGGCCTAGTCAATGATATGAGTCTTCATCAAGATCAAGCCAGGGTGTACTGTGACAGTCTTAGTGCAATGTGTTTGGCTAAGGATCCGGTTCATCATGAGAGAACAAATCACATTGATGTTAGTTATCAATTTCTAAGAAATGAGAGGAGGGTTAAAGTGGAGAAGACCAACAATAATGTGAATCCTGCTGATATGTTCACTAAACCAGTTCCAAGGGGCAAGTTTTAGTTATGTCTGGACTTGCTGAATATTCTTAATCTGAATCTGGGAATACTCAGCTGAAGTTGGGGGTCTACTGAGGTATTCAAATCTAAAGTCAAAGAGGAAATCTGGAACTTGGTTGTGCATCTGGTCAGTTTACATGAAGTTGAAGTCAAGTTGGAGATTTGTAATGGTGATTTAAACTATGCTACTGAGTCTGGTCTGCTGAGTGTAACATTCAGCAGAGTTTGTGGAAATTATGGTGGTCAGTAGAGCATGAAGCATATGTTGAATCTGGTGTTCGTTTGGGGCAGCAGTAGAGTTGATCAGTCTGCTGAAGCTGTGTCTGCTGGTACAGAGTACCAACAGAGTGAAGTCTGCTGGTTGTGGTGAACGGTGGAGTAAAAGTCTGCTGCTTCACATCAGACTTAAGGAACACGTTTGCATGGTTTCCTAATTCCGTGGAATTACATGTGGGGTATTTCAGTAATTTACTGGGTTGACTGATTAGTCGGTTATGGTTGGATTCCCAAGGCTATATATATTGTTTGTAATACGTGTAATTGTAACTTTATGGTGATAATAAAATATCATCGTTCGTCGGTGAAGTAGTCGGCACATTGCCGGAAACTACGTTAAATCGGTGTTCTTGTTTCTGTGTTTGTTTGCTTGTTTATTTGTATCTTTACTCACAATCACCATCACTTCTTGATCGATCCGTTATAACAGTTCAGCAAGTTCCAAATGATCTAAGATAAAGCTGTGCGTGGTGGAGCAGGTAAAGAAGCAATCCTACCCTCGAATGACCAGTGGAACAACTCAGTGAAGCATCAATCCTTCCTGCCATAATCTAAGTGTTGAGATTTTTAAGCTGTAGCTATCAGCCAAGGACAATCATTTTAGTTTTGAATCTTGTAACTGTACCTCAAGACTATTAATGAATTTCCTCCAACATTACAGGAGAAAAGAAGACGTAGAAGATTACACCACCTCGAACTTGCATAAACAATATTTCTCACATTTATTTTCTGTATTTACTTTTTGCAATTTACTTTTTCTGTACATAGTCATATAATATGCTTTCTTACCAACTCTGCTTAATCACTGCACTAAGCACACTGTTGACTCTTGAAAACTCAGCACATCACGTTTTATAAAGATCAACGATTTAGAGGATTTAACTAATATCCGCTGCATATAACACATAGAGAGAATAGTCAGCCAACCATTCACTCAGCAATGTTATCTTAACTCTAGAAAAAGTGTTTTAAGTATCATGTTTATTCATTCCCCTAAACTTAATTCAACCCTTTTCAAGAGACCAACACACCTGCATCTAACGAAAGCACATTATTAGCTTGATTTTAATATTTTTAGGGTGAATTTCTTTGTTTATAAGTTTACTGATAATTTATTTGATAACATGTATCCTCTTTTGATTACATACAAATAAATCTTCAGTTTGAGAACACCTAACGAGAGAATTTCTCAGTTCTATTATCCCTTGTAATATCCTCCGATAATAAGCGAATTCCAACTGATGATCAACTCTTAAATGTTTGTTACAATCGTATTGAATTTGATTAAGGTTTCATTAAAAAACGTAAAAATTTAAAAAGCACATACCGCCACCGGCAGGAAGTAGTCATTAATTATTTGTGTCTTTTTAAATTTTAAAGTGAAGTTTAATATTGTATGAGTTTCGACTAGTCCTTATATAAATAAGTAAGACTATTTATTTTTAGGTTTTATAATGAGAATAAACGAGTTACGTTTTCTTCTGGTGGAGACAATCAACATATAGAGATAAACAACAAGAAACAAATAGAGTGTCAACTACGTTTGTAATTGAACGACCACATTTCCCGGAGTGGAAACTCTTATGACATCTTTAATTTGTTACGTAGAATGTAATAAAGCATAATGGAATCGTGTAACGTCCCCGAACCTCATGTCTAGTAGCGTTAAATTAGTCATAAATGATTTGGTCAACTTCTTAGACCGTCGTACTCGTTTAGTCTAAAAGGTCTAACCCCCTTAGAAGGAACTCGCTGTTAAACCCCGTGTATAATTAAAATAAATAAAACGAATAAAATCAACAACAATTTTATTGATCTTGATAAACAATAACAAAGAAGTACAGAAAGAAAAAATAAAGGATATCGACGATCCGAGCCAAGATTTAACTCGTCCTTAAGACAAATTTGCCCGGTATGTACCCGCTTTGCAAAAGCAATTGTCTCCCAGGAATTGTCGATTACCTTTCGAATAGCGGTATCGCAAACTCTGAACAACGACGAACTCTACAGTGCTACAGAAACTCTTCACTTGATGCAAGAACAGTATGCAGAAGAATGTATGTATGTATGCAATTCTGGTGTTGTATTTCTGTGTCTGTGTGTTTTTCTTCCCATTCATGTAGCTCGTTTATAAAACAGAAGACATGGAAAAACTGATGGAAATGAACAGCCTCAGCTCGAATTGAATGTCATAAATATCAGCATTATGTTGGAACTTGGAAAGCTAAAAGCCTCTGCTTTAATCACGACTTAAAGTTGGATCGGAACATGAACAGTGGGAGAAAAGTTTCTTCCAATTTTTCCTTTTCATAACACACACTTAAGCCCAATAGGCCCAATATGACATATCATCAATTTTCCAACAAACCGACTTTAAGCGTTAATTTCTCATTCACTCGTTATCCGAATTGAATGATTCCAAATCCTGAATTCATCTACGACTCACGTAGTTTTCGAATTAATAAAACATTACATATATTCTATACAAGAATATATCGAAATACGCTTACAAAGTCCTTTGAATAAAATGATTATAAAATCATTTTTAATTCATTTTAATTCAATTCCACATTTTCTCCAACAATCCCCACATGAATGGAAATTAATGCAGATCTGAGACTCAAGAGATTTTGGCGTAAAAATATTGCATCAGAGTGGTCGCTTCGGCTTTGAACTCTGCCTTAGTGAAATACTATCGGATTTACTCGCTAATCAGTGAACTTAAGTCTTGAATCTATTCACCTTTTAGTGTAAAACCGCATAATAGTACTCACACAATATTTCCTTAACATTGTACTTGGTTCTCATGATTGGATTCGTTTTGGCCCTGAATCACACCTTGTTTCAGAAAGTGCGTTAGAGAATTCCAGCCTCTAAACTCTCTTTGAAGCGGCCCCACTTCGCACTTACATAGGTGACCTCCTATCAAGAGTATTTTGTCATACCCCACTCGAATTTAATCAAGTTATAGGAATCATTAAATGTTTTCACTTATCCTCCACACTTCTGGCAGACAACACTTTTATTCATGAATGGGTAAGTGTTCATCGATCGCTTCATAACTTAGTTGTCCCTTTGAACCAAGATCTTGGGATCTCCGGGTCAACATGGTAGGGTTACCATTACAAAGCTTATCTTTCAATAGGCTTAAGTCCCACTGAGTGTCAAACCGACAATCGATCTCTAGTAAACATTTTGAAAGCAGATCTGCAAGATTTTCCTTCGATCCAATATAATCGATGGAAATCATACCACTAGAGATCAATTATTTAACGGTATCATGTCGTTGATGTATATGTCTAGACTTACCATTATACAAACTATTTTGTGCTCGGTGTAAAGCCGATTGGCTATCACTGTGGAAGCAATCGGTGTAGTCCAGCAAGAAATCTCCTCTAGGGAATTTAGAAGCCACTTAGCTTCTTCACCAGCTTTGTCAAGTGCAATGCACGTTTGCTTTGTGGACTTCCATAACACCGCAACATCACCAATCATGTGAATTGTAATTCTTTAGAATCATAAATCCACTTGGAATCACAGTATCTTTCTAATCCCAGATTCATTGAATATTTCAAGTACTCGTGTACTGTAATATCGCTTTCCAATGATCCTCACTAGGATTACTTGTAAACCTGCACAGTTTATTCACAACATGTACATTAGACAATATGTGAATATTTTAACTGAGACACAAGCTCACCCTTGGTTTTGACTAAGTGGATACTTAAGTCAATGTCTGCTTTAGGACTTTCATCAAACATATTGAATTCCTCAGGACGAATTCAATATCATGAGATTGTGATAACACTAGTCCCACAGATATTCTAGATTTTTTTTTAATTCCCAGAATTACATCTGGGTATTATGAGTACTCCTCGTTATTAGCATATATTCTTCTAATTCACTATTTAAGACAACAGTCTTAATATCCATTTGATGGATTTCAAGCTTACATACCACAACATCTGCGATAAGTACTCATATCGACGAAAGTCGAGTTTCTAGTGAATTTGTATGAAGAAATCAAGACCCTCTTTTGGTGATAACCTCTGGCTACCATCCTGGCCTTACATTGTTTAGTTTTAGGTATTCCCACCTTTGATAAACACCCCCACATTTCCCAAGTATTCGTAGATAAGCTCTCAGCTTTCCCTCAACTCATCTGTTCGATATAAACCTATAAAGAATGAAATCGGTGGAAACTATCGTTTCCCCCCACAAG
Organism: Gentiana macrophylla; assembly: GCA_026214975.1. NCBI lineage: Eukaryota > Viridiplantae > Streptophyta > Magnoliopsida > Gentianales > Gentianaceae > Gentiana > Gentiana macrophylla. Next base: position 43,653,435 of record CM047812.1, read on the forward strand.
TTCGGAGATTAACTCGAACTATTCACCATGCTTTAACCAACTCTTTAAGAGTTCGGTTGAAATTCAGCATTTCTCGGATAACATCGAAAACAATCAACACCAATTTGTAAAACTAGCGAAATAGCATTTTTCTGAAAATCGTGACTTTTGTTTAAAGACAACGACCTTTTTTGAAACCAGTGGCTTTTGTTAAAATAAAATGATTTTTGCCGAAAATCGATGAACAAAAGAAAGAGTGTGGCAAGACTTTTTCCACTACGATTCGCTACAGTTTATTCGCTTAGTTGTTTTTCCAACTTGCATTCTTATAGGTTTATAACTCCTTTGTCGCCTTATCTTTGCTATTTTAGCAAAATTAGACACAACTTTATTTTATACAATGATCGATAAATAATCTTTACCGACTCTCGATTAGCATAAATATTTAAATCACACAACTCGTATAATTTAACTTTTGCATGTCTATGTTTCTTTCCACAGAAGGAAACCATGCCTAAGTCATATTTGCTTTGACACATCTATGGCATGTTTAATAAATCATTCGACATAATGATTTATATTCATCCATTTTTAGATTAGGAAATAAATAATTTACACTCCTAATCGTTATGCCATAGGCTTGTGACACCACATTGTATCACCAACCATTTCAATTTTAGTCATATTTCAACTCACGGTATAAATAAAAAAAAAACTATTATTGATTCAACAACTTGTACCACCACTGATACGCATTTCAAATCAAAACACCTCGGTGTTCATTTCATTTTTATTCAACGAATAAAAGTTCTACGAGTCGTCACCAAAATGAGAATTTTATCATGAAGATAATTTCTCCAACTTACACGGCACGTCAAAATAATGTTTTCACTAAACATTTTGGCATATTTACCTTATGATTAATCTGCCAATTAAATAATTTTTAGGTACATTCGTCATACGAAATTATTTCTCGTTTGCAACGTATTAATCATATATGCCTCAACTGGCAACAACGGTTCAAAACATAATAAGAAAATTATTAGAAAAATACACATTAAGAATATTTATTATTACATACATTAAAATAGAAATTACATTTTCTACTTTATGTAACAACACGGAGATCCATCATCCATAGACCTCCATCTATCGTTCCTTCAGCAATTACCTCGCCTTCATCTATTAGTCTGAATTTGTATGTATCAAATACCAACACAGACCCTAGGTAGGTAAGCTGGCTTCCAGAAACCACATTCATCAGTAAGTCCGGCACATGTAGGACATCTCGAAGAATCAATGCTCTCCCAAACGTCAAATTCAACTGAACATGACCGCATCCAATGATATCGGAAGTAGTTGAATTTGACATTACTATTTTCTCACCTTTGAGATGTTGGTAACTAAAAAACGATGATCCGTTCAAGACACATATGTCGGGTAGCCCCAAAGTGTCTACAACCCAAGCATATTCCTTTTCCTCGAGGTCTCGTCAGGCTCAATTTTGACTGTTTTAAAACCACTTCACTTCCCGCAACACGGGAGCTTTCTCCTCGAATTGGCGCACCAATAGGAGTCATCGATTATAAATTCCATTTGCTCACAAACAGAAGATAAACAATTTAAGGCTCGTTTTTTAAACGACCATTTTCTCAAAAGGATAATTTAAATACCAAAAAATGATATTTAACACATTTTATATCAACTCTATATCAAACCAAGTAAAGTTTGTTTTCAACTCGTCAAAAACAAACTCAAACTTGTTTCAGCTTGATAAAACAGACTAGGGCCTGTTTTCAACTCGTAAAACATACTTAAGATTGTTTTTAAATTCGTAAAACAAATTGAAGATTGTTTTGACTCCTCAAAACAAGCTCGAGTTTATTTCAACTCGATTCTCCAACCGTTTATCAAATCGTAACAATATCAACAAGTTTGAACTTGTTATTCCAAATATCAGCTCTTTAAATTTGTTTATTTCAATTCAGTTCGTCCAACTTATAATCAAAACACCAAAGCGGATGGTAGTTTTTACGTAAAACCCTAAAAGGAGATGGACCGATTTTACGTAAATCGATACCATAAAGGAAGTGGTAGTTTTTAAAACGAGCTGGACTATAATCGAAATAAACGAGCTGTGCTTGCATTTTATTTATTTTTTTTTTTTTCCAAACGAGTTTAACTTGTTCAACATAAAATTCAACTCGAATCAACCTCGTCCAAATAAAATTGAAGAAATATTCGTCAAATATTTTGATTACTCACGGGTTCGAATCAGAACAACAGTTCTTCAACAAAATTTGTCTTAAGCTGTTAAACCCCGTGTATAATTAAAATAAATAAAACGAATAAAATCAACAACAATTTTATTGATCTTGATAAACAATAACAAAGAAGTACAGAAAGAAAAAATAAAGGATATCGACGATCTGAGCCAAAACGAACTCTGTCCTTAAGACAAATTTGCCCCGGTATGTACCCCGTTTTGCAGCAATTGTCTCCCAGAAATTCTCAGATTACCTTTCAGAATAGCTGTACTGCAAACTCTGAACAACGACGAACTCTAAAGTGCTTCAGAAACTCTTCACTTGATGCAAGAACAGTATGCAGAAGAATGTATGTATGTATGCAATTCTGGTGTTGTATTTCTGTGTCTGTGTGTTTTTCTTCCCATTCAGGTAGCTCATTTATATAGCAGAGGTCATGGAAAAACTGATGGAAATGAACAGCCTCAGCTCGAATTGAATGTCATAAATATCAGCATTATGTTGGAACTTGGAAAGCTAAAAGCCTCACCTTTAATCACGACTTATAGTTGGATAGGAACATGAACAGTGGGAGAAAAGTTTCTTCCCATTTTTCCTTTTCATAACACACACTTAAGCCCAATAGGCTCAATATGACATATCATCAATTTTCCAACAAACCGACTTTAAGCGTTAATTTCTCATTCACTCGTTATCCGAATTGAATGATTCCAAATCATGAATTCATCTACGACTCACGTATTTTTCAGAATTAATAAAACATTACATATATTCTATACAAGAATATATCCGAAATACGCTTACAAAGTCACTGAATAAAATGATTATAAAATTATTTTTTTAATTCATTTTTAATTCAATTCCACATTTTCTCCAACACTGGCGTCCTCTCAAAGACTTGGCCATGACTTGTCCCAATTTTGTCCCTACCAGAGGATCTAGAAGTGGCCCCACAATCACGTTGGGGCACTACGGTCCGTCTGATAGTCGACTATGGATACTATTCTTTAATGTTGGGACAAATTGCCACACTCTTAATTGATAAGGAAATAAAGTTGCGTTTTTACTAGTACCAATTGGTTTTAGTAGAACGGTAAGCGCTTGATCCTAACATGGTATCGGAGCCAAAGGTCACGAAATCGAACACTGGTTGGAACATTATTTTAAAAAAATTCTGCATGTGTTGGGAGAGATTACCCACACTTGAGGGGTGTTAGGAGAAATTGCCCAAGCTCTTGAATGCAAAATTTTACAAGAGGTGGGATAGATTACCCACACTCTTGAATGAAAAATTGTACAAGTGTTGGAGAGATTTCCCACACTAGATGGGGGTGTTGGGAGAGATTGCCCACACTCTTGAATTCTTAAAGAATTAAAGTTGCACCTTTACTACCACCTATTGGTTTTAGTACAACGGTAAGCGCTTGATCTGAACAATGTATCAGAGCCAGAGGTCACGAGATCGAACCTTGGTTGGAACATTTCTTAAAAAATTGTGCAAGTGTCGGGACAAATTGCCCACACTTGAAGGGGTGTTGGGAGAAATTGCCCACTTTGTTGGTCCCTTGGAAAGGCTAACACAAGTTTAGAGGGGGTGAATAAAATTGTCCCAAAAAGTGGATTTAAAACAAATTAAAGTTCAGTTAAACTTGTGTGGAGTTAAGCTGACTAAGCAGGGTTTAAGTCAAATTGGCTTAAGCTTAAAACTGAGTCAACCGGCAGTGGATAAAGTTTTAGCCTTTTTCTTGATCTTGTTATTCTTTGTAAAAACTAAGTGTAGTAAACTGAATTCTGATGAATGTCAGTTTGTGAACAGTGAAGTGTATAACAATCAATTATCAAAATGCTGTAAATAAATAAGTAAGTGCGTAAAGTAAATAAGGCAAGTATTATAGAGGTTCCAGGTGGTGTAATCCTGTACGTCCTCTCTTTCCCTGTGGTGCGGAGGAAAATTCCACTAGAACTTCTTGAGGTGAGCTGTTACAAAAAGTCGTAATCAATAGTCCTTGACTAATCCCTAGCATCACTATCTAAACAGTTGTAGAACAAGTAGAATTGCTGCTCTTCAATTGCTTGAACACTGGTCCTTAGAGGGTTGAATTGCCTCTTCACGGCTACCACCACAAACACAGTCTACCCGATCGCTTGTCACAATTGTCCTTGGCAAAACCTTCCTGGTTTGCTTCACGATCTAAAACCTCGATGTAAAATCAAAAAGTTAATGAGAATCAATAAATTGATTCTTGTTTGTGGTTCTTCAAAGTGTCTGATTCATGATAAAATCTTGTAGCTTGAACACTTGAAGAATTTCTAGATATGATCTTGTTATAGCGCAAAGATGATAGCAATTCGAATGATTTATGCACACGTTAATTCTTGTTAAATCTCTGTATTCTTGTACATGTAATCCTTGGTGCAAAGTCCCTATTTATTGTGTGAGGTCCAACATTCATCTAGCTTCAATTCGAATTGTATCAACGTTTCTCTTGTAACGGCTATATTTTCTGACCATTCTACTGTGTCAGTATTTCATCCAATAAAATCCCTTCCTTTATAACCTTCGACTGTACGATCAGTTGTTGGATGGCTGACATATAAAACTGAGTTTCCTTATCAGTTTTATACTGAGAATGTTACTTGTTAGTTTCTTGACTGACTTGGAGCATTAACTGAGATTTTACTCTTCTTCAAATATCAGTACTCCAGTTTTCATCTGATTATAATTGACTTAATCAGAGTACACCATGACTCATTATCATCTAAGAACTCATTGTCCTTATGATTCTTAGGTCTTCATACAAGATCTATAAAGTCAGTTCAGGTCACCACAATCTTGCCTGAAGTCCAACTTTACAGTCTCGACTTAGTCTTCATAACCGAGTTTGAACCCTCAGTTCTTCAATCTTTTGTAACTGATTCTGTGACCCTCAGTTCTTCTATCTTCTATATAAGCCAACTGAGTATGTGTCCCTTAGCGAACTTATATTCTTTAGTTTGATACGGGTGTATTCTGAGTCAGTTTATCTATCTTAGTGATTTCCAGTTTTCTAGATGACTTCCAGTTTTTCAGTTTTACGTCACACTAATCACATGATTAGCATCGATGTAACTTATACAAATATCAGACTCTAGTAAAACATATACATTCTGTTCTAGACATCTTTTAGCTTTTCACTATAACAGCTAGCTTCAGCACTTCATCAATGGGGTTAAGATAATACTTTGAATAAATATGATGAATTATCATCAAAACATAAATTTTATTTCCTACAATTTCCCCCTTTTTGATGATGCCAAAACTCTCCCTAAAAGAAAAGCTTAAAGATCAAAACAATGTAAAACTGGAAACTGGATTTCATTAGAATGAGCAAAAACTGGAATAGTTACATTTTTGTTCAAAACAGTGTAACTAGATACTAAGTTCTCTTCTGTGCTTGTTGCATGACTGAATCAATTTCTTGCCTTGTCATACATACGAAAATCATCTTCAAGCTTGGAGTCTATCTTTGAAAAGGTCTTGTTGTAGTCAACTTGACTACCTTCTTTCCATCTTCTCCATTGAAATAGCTTTTGCAAGTCTGATTCTTTTAAGTAGTAATTTTCAAATTCTACTACATCTGCTTTCATTTGTTCAGTCTTGTCTTTAATCTTCAGTTTATCATCAATCCTCTGATTCTTCTTATACTGTGCCATTTTCTGCTTTGAGAATAAATCAGATAAAAAGTAGTTCAAGGATTCTTCAGTTGTCATGTCCTTGTACTTAGCTTTGATAGGATTGTGATCATTGGTAAAATTCATCCATAGATCCTTTGTTAGAGTAACTCTTATGTCTCCAGGTTATTCAGATTTTTGCAATGAGTTGCTCGTCGTTAGTTCTTTCCTTAAGAACTTAGGATCGATTTGTATCTTTGCAATTCATCTTCAAGTCGCTTCATTTCTCCAAGTAACTTCAGCTTTTCTTCTTCAGCTTCCCCATTTTTGGCATCATACAACTGATCTACCAGGGCATGGGTTGCTTTTTGATCTGCTGAGATCTGTCGCTGAGAAGCAAGTACTTCCTTAATTTGAGTTTCTAACCCGTAGATATCTTTGATTCATATGCCGGTGAGCCTGTGCATGTGTTTCCCCCTATCTATTTGCGGTTGAGTCTTCAAGTTTTTGTTTGAGTAACACAATTTCTAAAGCAGTACTTGAACTTGACTTGTGGATCATCTCTAGTCTTGCATGAACTGAAACATCTGTTCTAGTTCTGTAGTCGAGATATCCAGAGATATTTGATTGAAGATCATTTTGTGAATCCTTGTTACTAAGCACGATCTTAAAATTTTCATGAACTTTTGCCATTTCATCCTTTGTGAGGATGTCAGAAGGATCATAAGTATCTTCTATTGGATCCTTAAACTGAGTATTATCTTCAATAATCATCAGTTGTTGATTAGCGATTCCATCATGTTTGCTTCACGATTGTCGATTATCCGATCTTCAACCGCAATCCTTCTTGCTGAGGTACAGTTTGCGTTGCTAGAGATTGGGGTTGAGTTTCTGTTTGCAAAACTGTAGTGTCATCATCTTCTTTTCTTGATTCACCATCTTTATCAACATTTTTCTTCTTTGAAGTAACTGAGAAGTGTGGTCTGTAGTGACATTTTTTTGTATAACTTCAGTTGTCAGTTGTTGTTGTTGTTGTTCCCCCTCAGTTGATGGTTTCTCTCTTGAGATTTCTGGGTACAAGCATCTTACAACTGATCTAACTTCTGTTGATTCAGCTTTTCGCTTAGTCCCTTTGTGTACAGCTTCCGGCTGAGACACAATTTGCTGACCTGCTTCAGGTTGGGAAGTTGTTCCTGCGATTTCCATTGTAAAATCAGTTTGCCTTGTTTGCTTCACTTCCTTGATTCTTTCTAAGTAAAACTGAATGATTCCACTCAGTGTCTTCTTTAGTCGGAATCTGTCAACAGTTACTTGACCTTCGGTTCGAGCCCTTTTTACACTGTCTAATTCAGCTAAATGTTGTCTCTTGAACTGATTGACGACATAACCTGCCCAATTGAATTCTATTCCATCCCAGATTATATTCATGAGATAAATATTTTCTTCTGACAATATACTGATGCCTTTTGATTTTCCAATGACATGTTTGCTGAGCCATCTGCTAAGGTGCCCAAATTCTGGCTTGATTTTGTCTACATGAATACCAGGTTCGATTGGTTCCGTAGAAAAAGTAAGTTGCTCAAGAAAAGCTTCTCTTTTCAATGGTAGAGTAGTCCAATCTGTTGTTGTCATAGTTGAATTTGTGAAGCCAAAGAGTGTCCTTATGACGCTTTCATTGAGAACAATGCGATCTCCACGAACTTTGGTCATCAGAGAGTCTCGTACCAAACGCATATTTTGCCAAAATTGAAAAATTCCTTCTACATCACGTTCTTCTTTGAACTTAACTTCTAGGATGTTTCTCAAGCCTGGTTGTTTCTCGACTTTATCACATATCCAGCCTGCTAACAGAGTGTTTTGACACATAGCTTCAAACATTTTGAATGTCATTTCATCTAACTCTGTTATTAATCTTTCTTGCTTTGATTTTTCTGAAGTGGCCATGTTTGGGTGTGAACACAAAAGTTGATTTTTGAGAAGAAAGAGATTTTGAAGAGTCTGTTTTGTTTTCTGGAAAGGGATGAGGATTTTGAAAAATAAAGTGAACGGAAGTTGAGTAAATAGGTAGGAAATTCTGGCGGTTAAGTAGTACAACTTTTCAAATTCCATGATGGTTTTGGGTAACCGATACATGTACTGTTCTGACAATCGTGGCGTGTACACGTGAAATTTTGACAAGAAGAACTGTAGTAATTTAATGCGATATAACCGCTGTCGCTTTTATCTTGTCAACCTTTGACTTGAGTTGACTGGAATAAAAATTGAGACTGAAGATGTAACTTTCAGTTTCAGAAAATTATTCAGTTTCAGTTTCAGTTGATCAGTTTGAAATTGTTGATGTCAATGACAAGTCTGTTAAGTGAGCGCACCAATCATAACAAAGATTAATCCCCTTGACAAATTTCTGGCTTAACTGATTTCAACTGACTTTGATTATCCCTAATTCAGTTCTCAGTTTGGCAAATCTTTCTTTGTCCAATGGCTTTGTAAAGATATCTGCCAACTGATCTTCAGTAGGTACATAAAGAACTGTGATATCCTTTTTCTCTGTATGATCTCTTATGAAGTGATGACACACATCAATGTGCTTTTTTCTTGAGTGTAAAACTGGATTATCAGTGATTGCAATTGCACTTGTGTTATCACACATTATGGGAATCATTCCTTCTTCTATCCCATAATCTCTTAATTGCTATCTGATCCATAAAACTTGAGCACAACAACTTCCAGCTGCTATGTATTCAGCTTCAGCTGTAGAAGTTGAGATTGAGTTTTGCTTCTTGCTAAACCATGACACAAGTCTATTTCCTATTAACTGACATGTGCCTGATGTGCTTTTCCTGTCCACTTTGCATCCAGCATAATCTGAGTCTGAATAAGAAATCAGCTTGAATTCACCTTCTTTTGAATACCAAATTCCAACTCCATCTGTGTCTTTCAGATATTTCAAAGTTCTTTTCACAACTGTGAGATGACTTTCCTTTGGTTTTGACTGAAATCTTGCACATACACCAACAGTAAATGATATATCTGGCCTACTTGCTGTGAGATAGAGTAAGCTTCCAATCATCCTTCTGTAGAGTGTTTGATGAACATCTTTGCCTTCTTTGTCTTCATTTATTCTGATGTTGGTCCCCATTGGTGTAGAAATTCCAGTAGATTTTTCCATACCAAACTTTTTGATAAGTTCTCTTGTATACTTTGTTTGGTGAATGAAAATTCCATCATCTAACTGTTTAACTTGTAAACCGCGGAAGTAATTCAATTCTCCCATCATACTCATTTGAAATTTTCTTTTCATCAAACTTGCAAATTTCTCACATAATTGTTCATCTTCTGATCCAAAGATGATGTCATCAACATAAATTTGAACAAGTAGAGTATTTTCACCATTTTTCATTCTGACTAATGTCTTGTCTATAGTTCCTTTGATGAATCCATTGTCCACTAGAAACTGAGATAGAGTTTCATACCAAGCTCTTGGTGCTTGTTTAAGTCCATATAGAGCTTTCCTTAGTCTGAAAACTATGTCATCTTGATCTTTGATTTCAAATCCAGGTGGTTGTTGAACATATACTTCTTCTTCAAGAATTCCATTTAAAAATGCGCTTTTAACATCCATCTGGTAAACTTTGAACTTCTTGTGAGCTGCAGAGGCAAGAAATAGTCTGATTGCTTATAATCTTGCAACTGGTGCATAGGTTTCATCAAAGTCTATGCCTTCTGCTTGAGAGTATCCCTTAGCTACAAGTCTAGCTTTATTTTTGATGATATTCCCATCTTCATCAAGTTTGTTTCTGAAAACCCATTTGGTTCCAATGATATTGACATGAACTGGTCTATCTACCAATTCCCATACTTGATTTCTCTTGAATTCATTCAGTTCTTCTTGCATAGCTAGAATCCAATCTGGATCTTTCAAAGCTTCTTCAATTTCCTTAGGTTCAGATTGTGATAGAAAACACGCAATCATTGCATCTAGCTGATGTCTAGTTCGAACGCCAGTTTGAGTATCACCAATCACTTGTTCTTCAGGGTGATCTCTCATCCATTGATACGTGGGTGTCCATATCAAGGGGTTTATATCTTGTTCGACTCGTTCTTCAGGAGCTGGTTCTTGAATTTCTTCAGTTGGATCAGGAACAAGTAGTTCAGGAGTGGTTTGTTGAGTAGTTGGAAAGCGAGGGCGATGACGGATCGAGCATTCGAAATTTATAGTCTTCCAATGTCAATCGAGACCGGTTCGGCATGTAGTATCGACATCGAGGCGGTTCTTGTCGGTCTTGGTTGTTTCACCTGGGAAGTTTGGTTCAACAAATACTACATATATTGATTCTTCATGCTTGAGTGTCCGTATGTTTAGTACTCTAAAAGCTTTGTTGACACTTGAATATCCTAGAAAAATTCCTTCATCGACTTTAAATGAAAAACATGAAGTTGATCTTTCCCATTGTTGTGTATGAAACATTTGCTTCCAAAAGCATGAAAATAGGAAACATTTGGTTTTCTTCCATTCCAAATTTCATAAGGGGTCTTCTCATGTCTTTTGTTCGTGAGAGCTCTATTTTGTGTGTAACAAGTTGTGTTAACTGCTTCTGCCCAATATCTTTCAGGTAGTTTTGCTTCACAGATCATAGTCCTCCCAGCTTCTTTGAGTGTTCTGTTTCTTCTTTCAGCTACACCATTCTCGTTGAGGTGTTCTGTGGCGACCTGGTTGGTGTAAGACACCATTCTCTTCACTGATATTCAATAATTACACTTTGTTGAGGAATTCGGTTCCCTTATCTGATCTTATTTTCACAACTGATAGATTCTGAAGTCTCTTGAGTAATTCAGTAAGTTTTTGCTTGGTTTCACTTTTCTTGGTTAATAAAATTACCCAAGTGTATCTTGAAAATTCATCTACTACCACAAATGTATACTTCTTTCCACTGATACTAATTGGTGTAATAGGTCCAAATAAATCCATCTGTAGCAACTCCAGATGTCTGGTTGTTGAATGCTGATATTTGGTCTTGAAACTTGCTTTTGTTTGCTTTCCTTGTTGACATGCATCACATAAGCTGTCCTTCTTATATGATAAATCTGGTAGTCCAATGACTAATTGTTTCTTAACAAGTGTGTTGATGTCATCAAAGTTAAGATGACTCAATTTCTTGTGCCATAGCCAACTGATTTCTGATTTTGTATGCACAAGCAAACAAGTTTCAGCAACGGCTGTTGTCCAATCTACTACATACATATTTTCTTTTCTTCTTCCGGCCAGACAACTTGATAAGTCGATTCACACGACGACAACGCGAATTCTTTGTCGTAAAGTAACTTTGTATCCCATATCACGTAATTGATGGTAGTCTTTGAGTAGATTTGTAGTGTAATCCTTCTACATAAGATACATTCTTGATTGTAAGTCCATTCCTGATTAAGGTGCCATAACCTCTGGTGTATCCAGGTTTGTCTTTACTTCCAAAATTAACCTTTGGTCCATCTTTTGCAATAAAATTACTGAGACAGTCTTTACTCTTTGTCATGTGCCTAGAGAAACCACTCTCAAAGTACCATGTATCCTGCCATAAAAATTAAACATTTTTAGGTACCCAACTTAGTTTGGGTCCATAGGGGTCAGTTGTCAGTACAACTCTAGGAATATATCCTTTTGGGATTCTTCGGATATTGTTGCACTTGTTTTCATATATGTAAGCCACACTCCTATAGTATCTATGTTTGGACTGTGTCTTATTTATATGATCTCTCGGATCTTTTGACTGAAACTTATTTCCATGTTGCTTTCTATTATTAAAGCTAGAATGATAACCGTCATTCCTTCATGCATCGAGGTCCGAATCGACCTTGCATCTGGGACTTTCTTTGAGGCTCGAGATTAGCCCTCTCTTGAGTCTTGGATTGAAACTTGTGATAAGTTTTATGTCTGGAATGATTGTTATTATCAGTTTTATTAATAGATGCAGCAAAATTCCAATCATCATCAGTGGGATACAATCTTCCTTTCCCCCTGAATGTCTGAATCTTTGAATGATTGACATTCTTGGATTTACTTTGATTGTAATTTTTCTGGTTCTTGACTTGATTAATTTTTGTGGACCTGGTAGTTGATTTCCCGATTCGCTTTTCTTGAGATACAATTGATTTACCATTTGGTTTCCCTTTGTTGGTAAATCTGGTTGTTTTCTTGGAAAAGCGATTTATCCTATGTGATACTCGGCTTTCTTGGTTCAACAATTTTCTCGATTTGTGGAAGTTGCACGACTACAAACTTAATACCGTTTTGGTACTTGGTTCGAGAGCTTTGCGGTTCCATTCTTAGAAGATTGTTTGTGTATGAAATCCTAAACCCGTTTTGTCTCCATACGGTTTTCCGATTTGAATCCTGTAACCGAACTTGATTGAGCAAGTGATTCGGGCTTGTCGCGACCGATACGTCTGAGGGTCGATCTTTGAATCTTTTCTTTATCAGTTCTAGTCAGTTTCAACATTTTTATTTCAGACTTCAATCTTTCAACTTCCAGAATTAGATTCTCTTTTTCCGCTTTAATTGATTCATAACCAACTTGAATAATTACCAGCTGATTCATCAATTCGTCAAGAGTTTCTTCTAATTCTTGATTTTTTGGATTGGAGTCGTGAATAAGAAGAACATGCATTTTGCATGGAAATTTGAGCTGAGGAATATTTAGAATTGGATTCACATACCTCATTTGGATCTTCCATGTATGCCATAAAGTCGTGTGTCATCCGATAGTCTTCAAGATACCGGCTTCATAATCTGACTCATCTCCAGCAAGTAGTGCTCTTCTACCAATTCTTTTGGTGGAGTCTTCTTGGCCAGTTCTGGACATTCAGCTTTATAATGTCCAGGTTTCTTGCAGTTGAAACAGAGATATTCATCATCTTTTCTTTTCTCAGGAGTCCTTTTCATGAACTTCTGGGTGACTGGGTGTTCACTCTTCATTCTTCGAATTATGTTCATCATTAGAGCCATTTGTTCTTCCATCTCATCCAATTTATGAAGATTGCTTGATGAGTTTTCTTGAATGTCATTTGATGTCTGCGAGTCTTTGTGGTCTTTGGTTCCTCCAGAGCTTTGATTATTGCAGCTGTACTTGTAAAATCTTCACTGAATTCATAAGCTTTCAGATCTGAGAAGATTTTGAAAGAATCCTCTATGTCAAGTCTTCTAGATTCTTCCAAAGTAGTGACCTTCATTTTCCAGCACATTGGTAATGCCTTCAAGTTTCTTGTGTTGATAACTTTCTTAGAGTACTCAATCTTGAGTAGATCTAATTCATCCATGATAGCACTGAATCTTGTTTCCATTTGGTCAATGGTTTCTCCAGATTTCATCTTGAAATTTTCAAACTTTTGTTTTGCAACAGAAATTTTGTTTTTCTTGATTGAATCTGTTCCTTCACAAACAAGTTGTAGTTTGTCCCACATTTCCTTGGCAGTTGTGCATTCTTTCACCTTTAAGTACATGTTGCTGTCAAGAGTTTTGAGGATAAAGTCCATAGCAACATTGTTGAGATTGTTTCGCTTGCGATCATCACTGGTCCATTCGGATTTGGGCTTTGAAACTCGAATTTGTCTCTCACCATCAGTTTGCATGTGAGTGATCTGGATTGGTCCATCAGTGAGTACATCCATCATTTCATCATGAGTAGCTGCTAGAAAGGCCTGCATACGACGTTTATATTCGTCAAATCTATCCATGTTGCACATAAGCATCTGTCTTGCATATTGATTGTTATCCATAGTGAGTGAGTGAAAATTGATTGTTTAACAACTGGAAACTGAGCTTTCAAATGAGAACAACTAGAGGAGAGATAGATCAAATGATAACTTGTCAAAGAGATACTGTTTCGATACTAGTTGTAGTTATCGGAAATAACAGATGATCAGTTACTTCAAGTAGACAAACTGATACTTGAATTCAGTTCTGGGTTTCTTCAACTTAGAAACACTGCTCCGATACCAATTGTTGGTCCCTTGGGAAGGCTAACACAAGTTCAGAGGGGGTGAATAAACTTGTCCCAAAAACTGGATTTAAAACAAATTAAAGTTCAGTTAAACTTGTGTGGAGTTAAGCTGACTAAGCTGGGTTTAAGTCAAACTGACTTAAGCTTAAAACTGAGTCAACCGCCAGCGGATAAAGTTTTATCCTTTTTCTTGATCTTGTTATTCTCTATAAAAACTGAGTGTAGTAAACTGAATTCTGATGAATGTCAGTTGTGAACAGTGAAGTGTATAACAATCAATTATCAAAATGCTGTAAATAAATAAGTAAGTGCGTAAAGTAAATAAGGCAAGTATTATAGAGGTTCCAGGTGGTGTAATCATGTACGTCCTCTCTTCCCCTGTGGTGCGGAGGAAAATTCCACTAGAACTTCTTGAGGTGAACTGTTACAAAAAGTCCTAAACAATAGTCCTTGGCTAATTCCTGGCGCCACTATCTAAACAGTTGTAGAACAGGTAGAATTTCTGCTCTTCAATTGCTTGAACACTGGTCCTTAGAAGGTTGAATTGCCTCTTTACCAGCTACCACCACAAACACAGTCTACCCGACTGCTTGTCACAACTGTCCTGGGCGAAACTTTCCTGGTTTGCTTCACAGTCTAAAACATTTGATGTAAAATCAAAGTTGGGCTGAGAATCAATAAATTGATTCTTGTTTGTGGTTCTTCAAAGTGTCTGATTCTTGATAAAATCTGTGTAGCTTGAACACTTGAAGAATTTCTAGATATGATCTTGTTATAACGCAAAGATGATAGCAATTCGAATGATTTATGCACACGTTAATTCTTGATAAATATCTGTATTCTTGTACATGTAATCCTTGGTGCAACGTCCTCTATTTATAGTGTGAGGTCCAACGCTCAAATAGCTTCAATTCGAATTGTATCAACGTTTCTCTTGTAACGGCTATATTTTCTGACCGTTCTGCTGTGTGAGATTTCATCCAATAAAATCGCTTCATTTATAACGTTCGACTATACGATCAGTTGTTGGATGGGTGACATATAAAAGCGAAGTTTTCTTATCGACTTTATATCGAGAGCAGATTTCTTGACTAACTTGGAGCATTAACTGAGATTTTACTCTTCTTCAAATATCAAGTACTCGGTTTTCATCGATTATAATTGACTTAATCGAGTACACCATGACTCATTATCATCTAAGAACTCATTGTCCTTATGATTCTTAGGTCTTCATACAAGATCTATAAAGTCGATTCGAGTCACCACAATCTTGCTGAAGTCCAACTTCATGATCTCGACTTAGTCTTCATAACCGAGTTTGAACCCTCAGTTCTTCAATCATCTGTAACTGAGTCTGTGACCCTCAATTCTTCTATCTTCTATATAAGCCAACTGAGTCTGTGTCTCTCAAATGAACTTATATTCTTCGATTTGATACGGGTGTATTTCTGAAAGTCGATTTATCTATCTTAGTGATTTCCGATTTTCTAGATGACTTCCGCTTTTTCGATTTTTTACACACTAATCAAGTTATAAAGATTGCTTGTCTGATGTAACTTATAAAAATATCAGTCTCTAGTAAAACCTATACATTCATTTCTAGACATCTTTTAGCTTTTCACTGTAATAGCTGGCTTCAGCACTTCATCAATGGGGTTAAGATAATACTTTGAATAAATATGACGAATTATCATGAAAACATAAATTTTATTTCCAACACCCACGCTCTTTGAAAATAAATTGTTCAAGTGTTGGACAGATTGCCAACACTTGAGGAGGCTATTGGGACAGATTGCCCACACTCTTAAATGATAAGGAAATGAAGGAAATAAAGTTGCGCTTTCACTACTACCAATTGGTTTTAGTAGAACGGTAAGCGCTTGATCCTAACATCTAACCCTTCCAGACCCCGGGCTGGTAGTACTAAATGAATCATAAATGATCAGGTCAACTGCTTAGACCGTGGTGATCGTTTGGTCTAAAAAGGCCAAACCGAGTTGACATGACATTTATGTCTCACACTTATAAGGTGGTAATTTTCTTCCCACACAACCAATGTGGGATATCACAAATGGTGTTTCTCTCATTTTCAAGTTTTGTGTATGATTATAAGGTAACTCAATTGAACGAAATTTTATCCCAATGGAATGAAAAATGACAATTTTCATTACCTCCAAAATCAGACTGAATATGATGGAATGAAATGAAAAAGTCAAAATCCATGAGTGGTCTCTTACTCTTTACCGAGCTTTGCGCACACTCTCACTCCTACCTTTTTTGTAAGTTAACTCTTTGCAGGGTTTTAAGGACATGTTGACAACTCTGCAGAGCATGCATAAGATGGAGGATTCTTGTTCAATTAATGTGATTAGGTAATAGTTAGTTGTTTTTTGTACGTATGTAGGCTTGCATGCTAAGTGTATGTCTTAGTACTTCTACCCTAAGGAGTTGTTGTACTCGAGGATTGGTAGTACTGTTTCAGTTAATTATGAGCTAACTTGAAGTAGTAATCCTTCTAGGGTGTGTGTTTCTGCACTTGTGATATGCAGACGATTCCTTGCTATAATAAGATACAATGTGGATGTGACACGTGTTAAGAGCCAATGAATCTGTTTCCCAAGCATTTATTGTTTCCTTTCTTCAGCGCAACTTTCCTTTATTCTGATATGACATCAGGTTTACGTGGTTAAAGGTTCGCTTTCTAAAGTGAGGTGTTACAACAATATTTTCTCTCTTTTTGGTACAAAATAACAAAAATGCTAAAAATTCATACTGACTAAAATACATGTAAGAAATGTTGCTTGTTTTACAACATGTTATAAAATATGACAGAGTTATTAGAAATCATGAATAAAGATTGTTTATACTTGATTAATTAAATGGAGATAGATATTGCATTTCTTGGTATCAATCAAAAGTTTGAATCCGAAATTCTCCTTCCACAGTACAATTAGTGAAGGAGGTCGGGCTAGGCCTCGCCCCATGTCACATCCATATGACTGGGTATGTATTTACTTTGGGTGGTTCTGTGGTAAGTTGGAAGGCAACTGTATAGAGTACAGTGACATTTTCTACTACTGAAGCAGAATACATGGCACTGACAGAAGCAACAAAGGAAGAAATCTAGTTAAAGGGGCTAGTGATACGAATCTGATTTAGAAGATGATGAATAAGGATCGGATTGTTGTAAAGTTGTTTAGAAAAATAAAAAGAAATAAGTAAAAACAATGATAGGAGCTACCTTGAAAGCCTAGAAATCCTGTTTCTAGGGATCTTGGTATTGTCCTTGGAAGCTTAGAAATCTTGTTTCTAAGGACCTTGGATCGAAATGGATACCACAACAACTTGCTCACGATTGTTGATAAATCCTGAAATTTGGTGTTCTATCCAGAAACACACACAACCAAAGCAAACACTTTTGGAAGAAAGGAATATATTGATTTATAAATTATTTGATGAGTTTTTTTACAAGTTACAAGTAGTAGGATATTTATAGGCTCCAAGGATACATTATAAGAAGCTAGATACATAAGAAAAACACTTCAAATTCAGATACATGTATGCTAATTTTCGGTCATATGTAAGACTAGCTAGATTCATTGAATCCAGATTCAATGTATCTTATTTAATGCTTGTACATGAACTTGTTTTCTTCCAAGACTTGAATCCTTGTATCCTCATCTTCAAAATGGCGCCATATATCATCAAAATTCAGCCATATACTTGTCTTGTTGATTATTTAGTATTGCCTGATAAAATATATATTAAGTAGTATAATACTATCCTCAAAAATCAGCCTTAATATATTATATGAATACTTAGATAATAATATATATATAAGAATACTTAAAAGTGAGATATATGATGGATCCTGATTCACATCATACTCTCCCTCTTCGAAAGGATTCGTCCTCGAATCCACCAGGGTCGAATATGAATGTTGGCCATACACACCGAATAATTCCAACATAGAAACCGTCATCCAACACAAAGAAATGGATGAACAATGCCGCCATCATCCTTCCAAACGTTGTAATCTTCAATTTTATGAAATCAGCAACAACAAAATCCAAAGGACTATAATTCACCAAGAAAGGATCAACATAAGTGTGTAGTGACTGTAATTCCATGAAAGATAGATCAATTAATCCGGTTGATTTGATAACTTCCACGTTTTCAAAAAGCTTGATTGCATCAATTTCAATAGATGGCTCTTTGTCTTCAATTGACTCCTCAAATAACTCTTGGATGCCTTCTAAATCAATTTTTTCCACCACATATGGTTCTTTGAAAATTTCTACAATTGGCCCCTCAAAAAGATCTACTATATTTTCCTCAATGACATCCTCAAAGAAAACATCCACGTCTGCCGGAGCACAAATGATTTCACATGCATCCTCCTCAACATAATGTAATTCACAATTTAACTTTTGGGAATTACTGTTCCCTTCTAAAATTGGAGCAACTGTTTTATTCGCAATAAAAAGATCATCATGGTGAGTAGACTCCAATTTTAAATTAGGACATTCATACCAATAATGCCCAAATCCAGTACAAACATAACAATTGTCAGCATTGGAAATTCTCTTGTAGAACATTTTCTCCGTTTCTTTCTGAAACTGAATATGTGCATATTTCCTCCTGAATTTTGTCCTTATATAATCAGAATATTCCTTAGCCTCCAAATCCGTATAATTCCAAGGAATATATATAACTTTGGACATTTATAAATAATGAGAACTCGGCTAAGTGGGCAGCTGATCAAGTAGATAAACAATTGGATGAGAAAATTTTTGGATGTACAGCAGTGACTTATGGCGCAGTTTATGGCCAAACGATTATGAATCTGGGAAAACTCAAAGAACGAAAGTTGTAGAACAGGGAATTTCCTATCAGATCACAAAATGTGAGGAAAATTGGATATGTATAACGTACCCAAAAAGGGTTCTGAATAAGAACTGGCGCTGCAGATTTTCAGAACTTTTTTTTTTTCTTTTTTTGAAAACAAGATTACTTCAATCAACCTCTCTGATACCAACTGATAAGAATCAGATTTAGAAGATGATGAATATGGATCGGATTGAAATAAAGTTGTTTTTTTGAATAAAAAGGAAGGTAAATGAAAACAAGAAAAGATAGGAGCTACCTTGAAAGCCTAGAAATACTGTTTCTAGGGATCTTGGTATTGTCCTTGGAAGCTTAGAAATCTCGTTTCTAAGGACCTTGGATCGATGGATGCCACAACAACTTGCTCAAGTTTGTTGATAAATCCGGTAAATTTAGTGTTCTATCCAGAAACACACACCAAAAGTAAAAATACTTTGGAAAGAAAAACTTAATAGTTTTATAGATAAAAGTTGAATGTTCTATTCTTTTGGTTACAAAAGTTTGGACATTTATAGGAAAATAAATACATGAATAATGGCATAAATAAGATGAAAAGTCTTCCTCAAATATCACAAAATGGGGCGCCCAAAATAAGCTACTTTCAAAGCATCCTGAATCAATGTATCTTGAATAAAGGTTCATGCATCTTGATTCAATGTATTTGCATTCTCCAAAACTTGCCTTCTTGACTTCTTGAACTCAAAAATGGCGCCATTACTTCCCAAATTCAGCCATGTTTTTTTTGTTTTTTATTTAAATAATATTGATTATTTAAATAAATATTATAATACCAAAATAAAGGCCTTAATGATGGGCCATTTATTCAGCAAACCCAATAACACTTAAAATGAACATGTTAGCCTTTTCTTGCTTGTTGGACTTGGGCTCCTCAAATGTAGATGTCACCATAATTTTTAGGTCTTCTTCCCTATTCTTTCGTTGCAATCTTGTTTCAGGCCCAACATGAATGGTTAACGGATCATGATTCGCATCATTCCCTCCCAGTTGCAATGGATTTGTCCTCAAATCAAGAGGGTTGTCAAATGGTTTTAAATCTGAGATGTTGAAAGAATTTGAAATGCCCCAATCATCCGGAATGTCTACCTTATAAGCATTGTTGTTAATCCGCTCCAAAATCTGAAATGGTCCATCTCCTCTTGGGTGTAGCTTTGATTTACGTTTGTGAGGAAATCTTTCTTTGCGAAAATGGATCCAAACCCAATCGCCAGGTTCGAGTATCAACTCCTTTTTGCCTTTGTTTGCTTTCTTCGCATAGCGAACTGTTTGTTCTTCCAAGTTCTTCCTTGCTTTCTCATGCATCTCTCGGACCAGCTGTGCTTTCTTCTCACCATCCAACTGATACGAATCTGATTTAGAAGATGATGAATAAGGATCGGATTGTTGTAAAGTTGTTTAGAAAAAAAGAAATAAGTAAAAACAATGATAGGAGCTACCTTGAAAGCCTAGAAATCCTGTTTCTAGGGATCTTGGTATTGTCCTTGGAAGCTTAGAAATCTCGTTTCTAAGGACCTTGGATCGATGGATACCACAACAACTTGCTCACGATTGTTGATAAATCCTGAAATTTGGTGTTCTATCCAGAAACACACACAACCAAAGCAAACACTTTTGGAAGAAAGGAATATATTGATTTATAAATTATTTGATGAGTTTTTTTACAAGTTACAAGTAGTAGGATATTTATAGGCTCCAAGGATACATTATAAGAAGCTAGATACATAAGAAAAACACTTCAAATTCAGATACATGTATGCTAATTTTCGGTCATATGTAAGACTAGCTAGATTCATTGAATCCAGATTCAATGTATCTTATTTAATGCTTGTACATGAACTTGTTTTCTTCCAAGACTTGAATCCTTGTATCCTCATCTTCAAAATGGCGCCATATATCATCAAAATTCAGCCATATACTTGTCTTGTTGATTATTTAGTATTGCCTGATAAAATATATATTAAGTAGTATAATACTATCCTCAAAAATCAGCCTTAATATATTATATGAATACTTAGATAATAATATATATATAAGAATACTTAAAAGTGAGATATATGATGGATCCTGATTCACATCAGCTAGTCAATGATCTGAGTCTACATCAAGATCAAGACAGGGTGTATTGTGACAGTTTTAGTGCAATATGTTTGGCTAAGGATCAGGTTCATCATGAGAGAACCAAGCACATTGATGTTAGGTATCATTTTCTGAGAAATGATGGGAGGGTTAAAGTGGAGAAGATCAGCACTGATGTGAATCCTGCTGATATGTTCACTAAACTCGTTCCAAGGTGCAAGTTTTAGTTGTGTTTGGACTTGCTTAATATCCAAAGTTGTTAATCTGAATCTTGAAATACTCAGCTAATGTTGGGGGTCTGCTGAGGTATTCAAATCTGAACACAAAGAGGAAATCTCGCACTTGGTTTTGGTTCTGGTTAGTTTACATGAAGTTGAAGGCAAGGTGGAGATTTGTAATGGTGACATAAACTATTCTACTGAGTCTGGTGTGCTGAATGTGGCATTAAATAGAGTCTGTGAAAATTATGGTGGTCAGCAGAGCTTAAAGCATATGCTGAATCTAGTGTTCGTTTGGGACAGCAGCAGAGTTGATCAGCCTGCTGAAACTTTGTCTGCTGGTACATGGTACCAGCAGAGTGAAGTCTGCTGGTTTTGGTTAACGGAGGAGTAAAAGTCTGTTGGTTCACAGCAGACTTAAGGAACACGTCTGCATGGTTTCCTAATCTAGTGGAGTTACTTCTGGGGTATTTCAGTCATTTACTGGGTTGACTGATTAGTCGGTTAGGGTTGGATTCCCAAGGCTATAAATACCGTTTGTAATACGTGTAATTGTAACTTTCTGGTGATAATAAAACATCCTCGTTTGTCCGTGGAGTAGTTGGCACATTGCAGGAAACCACGTTAAATCTGTGTTATTCTTGTTTTTATGTTTGTTTCATTGTTTATCTTTTTTCTTTATTCACAATCACCATCACTTCTTGATCGATCCGTCATAACAGTGCAGCTGGTTCAAAAAGATCAAAGATAAATCTGTATGTGGTGGAGCTGGTAAAGAGGCAATCCTACCTTCGAATGACCAGTGGAACAACTCAGTGAAGCATGAATCCTTCCTGCCATAGTTTAAGTGTTGAGATTTTGAAGCTGTAGCTATCAGCAAGGACAATCATTTTACTTTTGTATCTTGTAGCAGTACCTCAAGACTATTAATGAATTTCCTCCAACATTACAGTAGAAGGGAAGACGTAGAGGATTACACCACCTCAAACTTGCATAAACAATATTTCTCACATTTATTTTCTGTATTTACTTTCTGCAATTACTTTTTCTGTATAGTAATATAATATGCTTTCTTACCAGCTCTGCTTAATCAATGCACTAAGCACACTGTTGAGTCTTGAAAACTCAGCACTTCAAGTTTTATAAAGATCAACGATTTAGAGGATTTAACTAATATCCGCTGCATATAACACATACAGAGAATAGTCAACCAACAATTCACTCAGCAAGGTTATCTTAACTCTAGAAAAAGTGTTTAAGTATCACGTTTATTCATTCCTCTAAACTTAATCCAAGCATTTCCAAGAGACCAACACACTTGCATGTAACGAAAGCACATTATTGGCTTCATTTTAATATATTTAGGCTGAATTGCTTTGTTTATAAGTTTATTGATAATGTGTTTGATAACATGTATCATCTTTTGATTACATACAAATAAATCTTCAGTTTAAGATCACCTAACGATAGAATTTTTCAGTTCTATTATCACTTGTGATATTCTCCGATAATAAGCGAATTCAATTGATGATCAACTCTTAAATGTTTGTTACAATCGTATTGAATTTGATTAAGGTTTCATTAAAAAAAATAAAAAATTTAAAAAGCACATACCGCCACCGGCTAGAAGTAGTCATTCATTATTTGTGTCTTTTTAAATTTTCAAGTGAAGTTTAATATTCTATGAGTTTCGAGTAGTCCTTATATAATTAAGTTAGACTATTTATTTTTTTGTTTTATAATGAGAATAAACGAGTTACGCTTTCTTCTGGTTGAGACAATCAACATATATAGATAAACAACATGAAACAAATAGATTTTCAACTACGTATGTAATTGAACGACCACATTTCCCGGAAAGGAAACTCTTATGAAATCTTTAATTTGTTATGTAGGAATGTAGTAAAGCGTAATGGAATGGTGTAACGTCCCCGGACCTCTGGTCTAGTAGCGTTAAATTAGTTATAAATGATTCGGTCAACTGTTTAGACAGTCGTATTCGCATTGTCTAAAAGGTCTAACCCCCTTAGAAGGAACTGGAGTACTCGCAAGGATTTGGCCAGGATTTGTCTCTACCAGAGGATCTTGAAGTGGCCCCACCATCGCGGTGTGGCACTTAGGTCCGTCTGATAGTCGACTCTGGATACTATTCACTAATGTTGGGACAGATTGCCACAATCTTAAATGATAAGGAAATAATGTTGCGCTTTTACTAATACCAATTGGTTTTAGTAGAACGGTAAGCGCTTGATCTTAACACGGTATCAGAGCCAAGGGTCACGAAATCCAACCCTGGTTGGAACATTATTTTAAAAAAATTGTGCAAGTGTTTGTAGAGATTGCCCACACTTGAAGGGTGTTGGGAGAAATTGCCCACACTCTTGAATGAAAAATTGTACAATTGTTGGGACAGAATGCCTAAAGAAATAAAGTTGCACATTTACTACCACCTAATAGTTTTAGTACAATGGTAAGTTTTTTATCTGAACATTATATCAGAGCCAGATGTCATGAGATCGAACCTTGGTTGGAACATGATTTAAAAAATTGTTCAAGTGTTGGGACTGATTGCCCACACTTGAGGGGGTGTTGGGAGAAATTGACCACACTCTTGAGAAAAAAAGTGTGCAAGTGTTGGACATATTGCCAACACTTGAGGAGGGTGTTGGGACAGATTTCTCACACTTTTAAATGATAGGAAAAAGAAGGAAATAAAGTTGCGCCTTCACTACTACCAATTGGTTTTAGTAGAACGTTAGCGGTTGATCCTAACTTCTAACGCCTCCAGACCCCGGGTTGGTAGTACTAAATTAATCATAAATGATCAGGTCAACTGCTTAGACCGTGGTGTTCCTTTGGTCTAAAAGGGTTAAATCGAGTTGACATGACATTTTTATCTCACACTTATGAGGTGGTAATGTGCTTCCTACACAACCAATGTCGGATATCACAAATGGTTTTTTCTCCCTTTTTTCAATTTTTGTGTATGATTATAAGGTAACACGATTGAACGAAATTTTATTCCAAATGAATGAAAAATGACCATTTTCATTACCTCCAAAATTAGACTGAATATGATAAAAAGAATGAAAAACGTCAAAATCCATGAGTGGTCTCTTACTCTTTACCGTGCTTAGCGCACACTCTCACTCCTTCCTTTTTTGTTAGTTAACTCTTTGCATGTTTGTAAGGACATGTTGACAACTCTGAAGAGCATGCATAAGATGGATGATTCTTGTTCAGTTAATGTGATTAGGAAATAGTTAGTTTTTTTTGTACGTAAGTAGGCTTGCATGCTAAGTGTATGTCTTCGTACTTCTACCCTAAGGAGTTGTTGTACTCGAGGATTGGTAGTACTGTTTCAGTTAATTATGAAGTAACTTGAAGTAGTAATCCTTCTAGGGTGTGTGTTTATGCACTTGTGATATGCAGACGATTCCTGGCTATACTATGATACAATGGACGTGACACGCGTTAAGACCCAAAGGGTCCGTTTCCTATGCATCGGTTGTTTCCTTTCTTCTGCGCAAATTTCTTTTACTCTGATATGACATCAGGTTTACGCGGTGAAGGGTTCAATTTCAGAAGCGAGGTGTTACAACAATATTTTCTCTCTTTTTGGTACAAAATAACAAAAATGCTAAAAATTCATACTGACTAAAATAAATGTAAGAAATGTTGCTTGTCTTACAACCTGTTATAAAAAAAACGACAGAGTTATTAGAAATCATGAATAAAGATTATTTATACATGATTAATTAAATGGAGATAGATATTGTATTTCTTGGTATCAATCAAAAGTTTGAATCCCAAATTCTCCTTCCATAGTACAATTAGTGATAGAGGTCGGGCTAGTCCTCACCCCGTGTCACATCCACATTGACCAAGCACAACATAAAACTATAACATTAAGGGCCAGGAGTCCTACCCTTTAGCTTAAGAGCAGATCTAAACCCCAGGAGGGAGGGAGGTTTGGTTAGCTTCTTAGTCCACCGCAGGTCTGTCAAGGCGCAATGAAGTAGAGCAAGCGCAGTTCGCGACATAACGGCTTAGGGAACTCGACACAGGTAAGCCAGAGCTATCCCCAGTATCTAGACCACGTGTTAATAATATCATATAATTATGGGAGGAATCCCCATCCATAAAGACTCTGATCCTATTTTTAAACCATGATTCAAATCTCGTAATTATATCCCAAAATCAAGGAGATTGACACCTTAAAATCCAAACCTTGATGGATACGAAACAAGAGTCCACAACGGACACGTCACATGCATTCCTAGGGCAAAGACTGTTGAAATAGTGTACTAAACCCAATCGGGTGGGACCGGATACCACCGGGTTGGACCGGATCCGACCGGGTCGGATCATTTCTACTATTTCTTTATGATCTTTTAAAGAAGCAATTATGAATTGTTATATGATAATATCCTTAGTATTAAAATGTGATAGAGAAACCATGATAGGCGATTATGGTTGATGAGATCTCTAATCAATTTAAAAAGTTTGATACTTAAATGTCTCTAGGTTGATGTACTATTAAACAGGACATTGATAGTACAAACAGACTAGCACGTATTTGATGTCTTCTGTCTTTAAGGGCAGGGATAAATCTCGTCTATCAAAGTGTAGAGACACTTGGACTGTACGTGGACGTGTATTAGAGAATACGTACGTTACACTGACCCACTTACACTGTTAAGTGTCACACCATTTGGCGGTTGTGTATTTATCCTTAAGACCGGAGTCTTCATGGTATCACGGTGTGGATTGTCATGCTTTGACACTATTGAGGTTTCCCCTAGCCATGGGGCGATCATGCGATAGTGATTGGGTGTGATACTGAAGCATGTGGAGTATACATGTTTGGTCGTCTGGGAATCACGTACCCTATCTGTAGGGGAGAATATCCGAAAGGGCATTCTTATAAGGAATGTCTTACTCTCATGAATCTTTACAATGTGGAAGTAAATGAGTTACTTTAAGAGAGTATGATATCCAGATTATAAGATACGGTCGTTGATGTTTTGACACTCGACTAACGACCGTATGGATATTATTATAGATATAGAATTGCAAGTTACACGGTAACTGTTTCACATGAAAGGTAGTAGTCATTGCATTTGACTCTTCCGATGATTGGGGGTCACCGTGTGTTTGTAGATGCTATCACGTGATCGTTAGGTATGAAGGGTATTTTCGTAATTTGCACTTTGTGCCTACGGGCAACATAATCAGAAGCCTATCTGGTCACACACATAAGAACATCTAGCCGGATTAAAATGCGGTTATAGTTGATGACCAAATAAGGAAGGAATTTATCTCACGACTATAAAGGTTATAGTAGTAAATTAGTATGGTGGTATTTATTTATTATGAATAAATATAATACAATATATTAATTATGTTGATTAATTAAATATGTATATTGATACATATATATTTTGAAATATGTATATATGTGCTATACATGTATTTTACAAATTAATTAATCATACTATTATATTAATTAAAGAAAATCTCAAATTCCAATTTTGTGGGAAGAGGCGCCATATCCATATTGTATTGGATACATTTGGTTTGTGCAATTTAATTAATAAGATTACCATAATATTAATATTAGATATTAATTGATTTTGAAAAAATAGATTTAAGGTAAGAACATAAAGATATATTCAATATAAGATATTTGTCAATATATATCTTGGAAATATAATTAATATAAGATATTGAATATTAATGAGATAAATCAATCAAATATATTTTCCTTATTTTACTAGTAAAAGGTTTTCTTCCTCTCTACTCTATTAGCGGGCGCCCCATCCACTATAAATAGGAGGTGGGTGTCAAACTCTTTTGCACATCACAATTCCAAGAGCTAATAGTTTTTGTGAAAAATAGAGAGCTTCTTTGAGAGAGTTTTGGGAGAGAGAAAATGCCGGTCTAGCAGCCAATGGTGGATTCCAGCGGGTTGTTCGTGTGGACTAGCGGTATAGGCCAAACACTTGGGCGGCTCCGTGCACACCTACTTTCCTTAGACGGTCGTCGACCTTTTAGATTAACCAAGGTAACCACCGTCTACTAGCTTATTTGTTTATTTCTTAAACGAAGTCGATCTTTGTTAAAGGAAATAATTTTTGAATTCCGCTGCGTTCCTGCGTTGATTTCCTAACAGTGGTATCAGAGACATGTTCGAGCTTAAGCAATAAGCATGTTATTTTGCGTAGTTTATTTTATCGTTTAAATCATGTAATTAAAAGATGAAAGATTTTAGATTCGCAAAACGATACACGGAAATAATAATAAAAAAAGGAGATCGGTGGTGCTCGGCCGACTGGCGGCGGCACCACCACGATCCTGGCGCCGCGCCACCGGCGATTTTTATGGGTGGCGACTAGCAGCTGCTTGGCGGGTCTCCTCCTTTTGTTTTGTGTATTTTGTATTTTTATATGGTTCATAGTTGTGATTAATAATATCTCAATTGTTTAGTTGTGTCATATGGCTACCTAATGGTTCAAATAGTTTGGACCATTGGGATGCCATATAGCATTATAATAATAATGGTCTTTCCAAACCTTGTTTGGCATAGGCCTAGGCCCTTTCCAAATATTTGATTTGGGAAAAG
Source organism: Gentiana macrophylla (assembly GCA_026214975.1). Classification (NCBI taxonomy): domain Eukaryota; kingdom Viridiplantae; phylum Streptophyta; class Magnoliopsida; order Gentianales; family Gentianaceae; genus Gentiana; species Gentiana macrophylla. Next base: position 43,681,150 of record CM047812.1, read on the forward strand.
GCCTAGGCCTAGGCCACTTTCAAAAATTTTATTTAGGAAAGTGACCAGGCACATTAATCAAAATATGAAGTAACAATTGTGAAACCCAAAGTAACATTAACACGTGAAATAACAATTTTAAAGTAACAATTATGATTTTTGTCCTTTATAATCACGAAAATGTTACTTTTGTCCTTCCAGACCCATTTATTAATTTTTTTTTCCCTTGTGGCCCCTTCCCCCATAAAATTAAAATTGAAATCTCCTTAAAATTAATCGTTAATTTTATTTCGATTAAAATCATTAATTAATTAAATCTTAATTAGTTAATTGATTGGATAAAATTATTTAATAAATTAAACGTTAATTGATTAATTAAGACGCAAGTAGTTAAGTTTTTAATTTTATCTTTTTCATAAGATGTTATTGTATGGATTAGATATAGTAGATATAATATGATTATATGGACCCCGATTGATCATGGACTCGACCGATAGGATAGATGTGAATGATTTAATTTTTCTGTTGGTTTAAAAAATGTCCTAGGCCGTTATGAAGAACGAGACCTAGTTTATTTTCTGCATTTTCCCCATTCCCGTTAGCTCCCCCCCGTGTGCGACGGGTGTATTTATTTTATTAGATAGAATTCAATGTAACAAGAATGTAGCATAAGACGGAGACCAAAGAAAGAAGAATTAAGATCCCATTGGAGAATGGCGCATTAAAGATCCTATTTGCGGTTGCAGCTACCTTAGATTGTGACCTGCGGTTTCTTCAGTTAGTATTCGAAAACCGCACCTAGGAAAAATCCATGATCATACCGGTTACTTTATGCTTTTATTTATTTTGTGCTTGTATTTATTTTATGTGATACGATAGATGCATGACTAGGCCCGATCAAGATAAATGTGTAGGATATATATCTATAGAGATAGATATAATTGATGAGACCATGATTGAAATTAATTAATTGAATTAATTTACATAAATACTTCCACAATAAAAATCAAGTCGAAATATAACGACAGTGAAGAGTCCTTGTTCGGATCCAACTGATCGACCACCGCCGGGAGTTGACCTACCTCGGGTATATCGTCGTTATCGAGATATGATCGTATGAGATCTTATACGATATTGGGTTATGACTTGACTAGAGTCTTTCGGTGATTGACCACCGTTAGGGCCGTCTGACTTTAGAAGCAAGGGGTTGACTAACAAATAGTGAGTGTATCGCCAAAGAGTTGACTAGTCAACCACTGAGAATTACGTAGTGATGTGATTGGTAAAGTGTTACCTACCTTTCGAAAAATTATCTTGATTGATCGACCACCGCCGGGAATCGAGTAACTAGATTGGTTCTGCTATGCAAAACAGTCAAGAGCAGCAACAATCTCAGCAACAGCAAATTCAGCAACAACAGGCTCAACAATCAGTATCAGCTTATAACTTTGATGCTGAAAGGATTATCAAACTGATGAAGTTAATGCTCAAAACTGAAGACTCTCATAAAGCTATCAAGGATACTTTACAAACTGATGAAAAGCTATTGTTCGAGAAACTTAGAGTCAATGATTTATATGTCTTATTCTATATGGATGATTTTCTCACCAACTGCTACAACAGATTCAAAGAGATAGCTCAGAGAACTGAATCCATCACTTCTATTTACCGAAAGAAGTTTTAAAGAAGAAAGATGATGATGATTGAAGGAAGAAAGCTGAAAAGATTACAGTTTTACAATCTGAAAATCAAGCTAAAGGACAAGCATAGCAAACTGTCACTTAGCAGGAAGCATTGCAAGTTTAGAACCAGACAACTGACCATCAGCAAGCAACTAAAGTTGACTCAGTTTTGTTATAAGTCAGTGTTGCATCTTCCGCACTCTTAACTCCGTCGTTGCGGGTAGTGTTTGTTTTGCTTCTACTACTCTCCTTCATCCACTTATTCTCCTCACGTCCAAATTGGTGATCCAAAGAGAAGGGACGTTGGACCTGCCTGAAGGTTTGGTAAAAATTTTCAGAGGGTGTGGGACATCATAATGACAGCAATTTATTTTGATAACAAAAAAAATTCAACGGAAAAAAAAGTATGTGAAAGAAGACGATTGTGAGGGTCAGGGTTCGTGTAGATTATATTAACAAACCCCCACCCAAACGAATTTATTTACGATTCACCAGATCTGAAAATCGTTAGTCAAATAGATCTAATACCATATTGAGAGTCCATTATTTTATTTGTGTACTACACAACCATAATACAAACGCAATAATACAGAATAAATGTGTTTTATTATAATGATTTATTTTCCATTATTTTGTATATGTAGAATATTGTTAACAGTTGACCGTGAATCCAGAGTGGCTCATCTATAATTCCTCAGTGTTGGGGGTATCCTCCCGAACCAGATTACCCGGATAAAGATCCTTTTTTTCTAAACACTTAAGAAACAAGTCTGTTTTTGTGTTTATATGGGTATATATTCACTGGGTGTGGGAAAAAAATCCGTCCAATTAAGTGAGTCAATTGCGTAACGCGTAGAAATGAAGAGGATTATAAAGTGAGGAAAGTGATATACAGGAGTGTGGAGGATTATAAAATTGTTACACGCAAGGAGAATCTATATATAAAGAAAGAAAAGGCTAAATACAATTTTCTTTCTTTAGTGGGAAAAAGCTACTATGTAGTGTGCTTTCGGCTTTTAAGGTGTGCCGCATTTCCGTAGGATCTGTTGGGTCCACACTAAGGTTGGTTTACTGCTCTTGTTTTCACAGTAAATGCATATACAATAACAATTTTTTTCCAAAGCAAGTTTTGAATTTAAATTCGCTGTTATTTATAACTAAACTCAGATGTACAAGTTTTGATGATGTTGAAAATCATCGGGTAATAAATCCAGGGACTGTTTATCCTGTGACAACTCGTTCAATGTTGAACCCTAGAAAGGATGTGAAACGGGGGTGGTTAATGGTGGTTAAGACTGAGCCTAAAAAACTGTATCTCAGGTTGCCAACGTATCCTGTAATAGTCTAGGAATCAAGTCACTCGTGGTTTTTTAGGGATTGTTTATATAGGAGGCGCTATGCCCTAATCTTGCGTGTATGGTGTGCATTGTAGACTCTATTTTCGTGTTCTCCAGGGAAATACATATTTACGACGTGATCCCCTTGATTGTAGGAGATAATCACGGTAGTTTTGAATGCTGCACGTGGGCTACCCCGTCTAAGGCTAAGGATTCTTTCCGTCTAAGGTAGTTTTGGATTCAGAATCACGACTCAATCTCTCGTAATTACGGCGTGTATCCCCTTGATCCGGACCTTTATGGCTAAGGATTCTTTTCTTGTGTATCTGTTGTATTATGCACGTAGGCTACCCCGTCTGAGGCCCAAGCTGCACTGGCTGAACTCCGTTGCGCCCTAGCCGTCCCGCTATTTGGACATGGAAGCTAGCCGAGCCGGGCTTGGCCTGCATCGGGAGGTGAGGATGTTGGCCCTTAGCATTTGTACCTTCTCTGTCTGTATTTATTGCTATATTAATGTGGAGATGACACGTGGCGAGGTGTTGGTCCGACCTCCGTCACAATCCCAGAGATCTAGGTCACTATTGAGGTCACTCATATATGCCAATATGGTAGCTCGGTTCGGTCATCTAGACTTAAGGTTTTGATCTTAACTTGCTAGGTGGCGTGGATGCCCTTATGAAGATGTCAAAGCGTCCGGAGATTCAAGGCGTCATTACACACTCATTTGAATTTGTGCGTTTTCGAGAGGCGTGTTAAGGGCTATAACTCCGTCATGTAAATCATTTCCCACTACTGCTGCTTTTAAATTAGAAGAGTGAGATTCGGATGTTCTTCTTCCTCCACTAATCCATGGTTTTACATGTAAGCTATTTCTCATTCTTCTATGCATTCTTGCTCTGTTTAAGTTTGTTTCTGCCAAATCAATAAGCGATTTCGCCAGAGTTCTTGCCGTAACCCCAAGAACATAGTTGGCCGATGATGAGCCCTTTACAGTTAGCGAGGATATTGGATCTATCATCTCTCCTGAAGATTTAGATGAAATTTGTGAGAAATTCAAGATAGATAGGGAGATGTATTCTCCTAGGCTTCCATCTGATCCCTATAATTTTGACCACTAACCCCGAGAGGGGTTTTATACTGCTCACAATGAGCACTTTGAAGTCGGTCTTAGGCTTCCCCTATACTATCAGTGTGCCGCCAATATGGGTTAGGGGTTTCCTAGATTGCCCCTAATGGTGTTAAGGCTATATAAAATATGCCATCTGGTGCCGGTTTCTCGGCATCAAATTTTCTGTAAGGCTATTTAGGTACTTTTACCATCATAAGAGAGTGGTGGACCATCCTAGGAGATATTACTTTTCCCGTCGAACTGGCCGGCTGAGCGAGGAGCCAATTATCCCGATAGGAAAGACCTCTCACAAGCAATGGAAGGAGCATTTTTCTTTGTCCGACACGAGGGTCATCCGGAGTTGAGGGCTTGGAACCCGGACGAACTCCTTATGGACTCCCGTACTGAGGTTAACATGAATTTACTAGAAGGCATCCAAGAGTCAGGGTACTCTATAAAGGTTGATGAGCTATAAATAGAGAGGATTGATGCTGCTCTATTGGCTTATGCAGAGCATGACCTTTACGAACCCCTTAGTGAGGAGGAATGGGCCATCTGTATGGCTTTTTCCTTGTTTGCTTCATGCCATATTTTTATGTTTCTTGTGTTTGATTTAACCATTAGTTTTCCCTTGCTTTTTTGTAGTGGCTGACTAGCAAAGCTACTGGCCGGTGCTGAGAATGCGGTTGAAGTTGGTCAGTCTGAGTAGAACCTCAATGCTGAGGGAGAGGCAAGTATGGAGCCTTCTGTTCAACCCACAGGCATTGGTCTGGATGCCTCCGCAACGAATCCATCCTCTTCTCTTCCTGTTCAAGAACGTGTTGACCCGGCTTCTCTGGATATGTCTGATCTTGAAAGAGCAAAGGATGAGGGTCTTCACCTTCAAATAAAGGGTTAGTCTAGGGCAGCTGCGAGCCCCCAAAAGGATTGCCCCATGAGAGGGTTAAGTCAAAAGCTCATGCAGAAGGAGCTCAGGACTAATCTGGTCTGCAAGGGGACACTGCTTTTGAGCAGGAGCGGATCTCCAAGATGACGGACGAGGAGCTAGCTGCAGTGTGCTTCAAGTCCATGTAGATTTTAACTTCTTGTATGTCTTTTCTTATCTTTTAACAGTCTATTTAATTATGTAGGGAAGTTGGGTTGTCCAGGAAGTTTTTCAAAAATTTGGGAAGGCCTCGGTTGTGATGCCGAGCTAAAAGAAAGTTGCCGAGTATGCTTGAGACCCGGGAGTTCAGAGCTTCTGTTGAATCTAAAGATAAGGGGATGAAGCCACTCTAGGATCTGCTCCATGCTAGGGAGGCTGAGCTCAAGTCCAGAGGAAAAATTTTCTAAGGAAAAGAGAGAGATGGAGCAAGGAATGGCCAAGCTCCGAGCTGTCTTAGCCAAGCTGGAGTCTATGATTCCAGGCTGGATCACTGAGGGCATCCAGAAGTACAAGGCCTCAGAGGATTTTCCCTCCGCCCCAAAAAATTGCTGCTCATCCCAGTCCTGAACCATGGTTATACCTAATCAGTGGATGAGGCAAAGGCTCAGCTTCCTGTCCACATCATAGACAATCTTCCCAAGATGGTTTACTATAAACAGGGGATGAGCAAAGTCTATGACGATCGCCTGAAGGAGTTTAAAGAAGGACTGGACATTATGTCCATATATTCTGGCAAGCCTGCAGATGCTGCTAGTTTGCCTCCTACTTCTTCAGAGGCTCATAAAAATCCAACTCCATATGCTTAGTAGATCTTATGGATGATGCCTTTTGTACACTTTCCTTTGAAATTTTTATTTCAAATTTATTGTAATTTTCACAATTTGATAACGGAAGCAGCATTTTGAGCACCTCACTTTGTGTAATTTCTTTTAGTATTTTGCTTTTGAGTACTTCTCTGAAGGTATAGTGAAGTATCTTGACCCCAGTATGCCATGCATTACTTAGAGTTTTGGATGGCATACTTATTATTTTTTGTCTCGACCTGCAGAGTTTGGAAGTATATCATGTATGGGGAATATTTCTAGATTGTGTTTGCTGAGACCGAGTAACAAAGCTCGGATATCAGTGTTGTCATGTTGTAACAGGTTTACTGACTTAGAGTGTGTAATTGACATATGTTAACTGAGCTGTGGATCTCAGATGTTAGATTGAGCGTATTGAGTCAGAAGTTTGCGGACATAGCATTTGTATCTGACATATGTTTGGTGAGCTGTGGAGCACAGATGTCAGAATGAGCATATTGAGTCAAAAGTTTGCTAAGCTGACCTCAGATGTCAGATTCAGTGTATTAAATGAAAAATTGTACAATTGTTGCGACAGAATGCCTAAAGAAATAAAGTTGCACATTTACTACCACCTAATAGTTTTAGTACAATGGTAAGTTTTTGATCTGAACATTATATCAGAGCCAGAGGTCATGAGATCGAACCTTGGTTGGAACTTGATTTAAAAAATTGTGCAAGTGTTGGGACTGATTGCCCACACTTGAGGGGGTGTTGGGAGAAATTGACCACACTCTTGAGAAAAAAAAGTGTGCAAGTGTTGGACATATTGCCAACACTTGAGGAGGGTGTTGGGACAGATTTCCCACACTTTTAAATGATAGGAAAAAGAATGAAATAAAGTTGCGCCTTCACTACTACCAATTGGTTTTAGTAGAACGTTAGCGCTTGATCCTAACATCTAAAGCCTCTAGACCCTGGGTTGGTAGTACTAAATTAATCATAAATGATCAGGTCAACTACTTAGACCGTGGTGTTCCTTTGGTCTAAAAGGGCTAAATCGAGTTGACATGACATTTATATCTCACACTTATGAGGTGGTAATGTGCTTCCTACACAACCAATGTCGGATATCACTAATGGTTTTTTCTCTCTTTTTCAATTTTTGTGTATGATTATAAGGTAACACGATTGAACGAAATTTTATTCCAAATGAATGAAAAATGACCATTTTCATTACCTCCAAAATTAGACTGAATATGATGGAATGAATGAAAAACGTCAAAATCCATGAGTGGTCTCTTACTCTTTACCGTGCTTAGCGCACACTCTCACTCCTTCCTTTTTTGTTTTTTAACTCTTTGCATGTTTTTAAGGACATGTTGACAACTCTGAAGAGCATGCATAAGATGGATGATTCTTGTTCAGTTAATGTGATTAGGAAATAGTTAGTTTTTTTTGTACGTAAGTATGCTTGCATGCTAAGTGTATGTCTTCGTACTTCTACCCTAAGGAGTTGTTGTACTCGAGGATTGGTAGTTTGTTTCAGTTAATTATGAAGTAACTTGAAGTAGTAATCCTTCTAGGGTGTGTGTTTCTACACTTGTGATATGCAGACGATTCCTGGCTATACTATGATACAGTAGATGTGACACGTGTTAAGACCCAAAAGGTCTGTTTCCCATGCATCGGTTGTTTCCTTTCTTCAGCAATAAATTTCTTTTACTCGATATGACATCAGTTTACGCGTGAAGGGTTGGATTCGAGGTGAGGTGTTACAACAATATTTTCTCTTTTCGTACAAAATAACAAAAATGCTAAAAATTCATCTTGACTAAAATAAATGTAAGGAATGTTGCTTGTCTTACAACCTGTTATAAAAAAACGACAGAGTTATTAGAAATCATGAATAAAGATTATTTATACATGATTAATTAAATGGAGATAGATATTGTATTTCTTGGTATCAATCAAAAATTTGAATCCCAAATTCTCCTTCCATAATACAATTAGTGATAGAGGTCAGGCTAGTCCTCACCCCGTGTCACATCCACAGTGACCAAGCACCACATAAAACTATAACATTAAGGTCCAAGAGTCCTACCCTTTAGCTTAAGAGCAGATCTAAACCCCATGAGGGAGGGAGGTATGGTTAGCTTCTTAGTCCACCGCAGGTCTGTCAAGGCACAATGAAGTAGAGCAAGCGCAGTTTGTGACATAACAGCTTAGGGAACTCGACACAGGTAAGCCAGATCTATCCCCAGTATCTAGGCCACGTGTTAATAATATCATATAATTATGGGAGGAATCCCCAGCCATAATGACTCTGATACTATTTTTAAACCATGATTCAAATCTCGTAATTATATCCCAAAATCAAGGAGATTGACACCATAAAATCCAAACCTTGATGGATACGAAACAAGTGTCCACAACGGACACGTCACATGCATTCCTAGGGCAAATACTATTGAAATAGTGTACTAAACCCAATGGGGTTGGACCGGATATCACCGGGTTGGACCGGATCCGACCGGGTCGGATCATGTCTACTATTTCTTTATGTTCTTTTAAAGAAGCAATTATGAATTGTTATATGATAAATCCTTAGTATTAAAATGTGATAGAGAAACCATGATAGGCGATTATGGTTGATGAGATCTCTAATCAATTTAAGAAGTTTGATACTTAAATGTCTCTAGGTTGATGTACTATTAAACAGGACATTGATAGTACAAATAGACTAGCACGTATTAGATGTCTTCTGTCTTTAAGGGCAGGGATAGATCTCGTCTATCAAAGTGTAAAGACACTTGGGTATGCGTGGACGTGTATTAGAGAATGAGCACGTTACATCGACCCACTTACACTTTGTTAAGTGTCACACTATGTGGTCAATTGTGTATTTATCCTTAAGACCGAGTCTTCATGGTATCACGGTGTGGATTGTCATGCTTTGACACTATTGAGAGTTTCCCAGCCATGGGGCGATCATGCGATAGTGATTGGGTGTGATACTGAAGCATGTGGAGTATACATGTTGGTCGTCTGGGAATCACGTACCCTATCTGTTGGGGAGAATATCCGAAAGGGCATTCTTATAAGGAATGTCTTACTCTCATGAATCTTTACAATGTGGAAGTAAATGAGTTACTTCAAGAGAGTATGATATCCAGATTATAAGATACGGTCGTTGATGTTTTGACACTCGACTAACGACCGTATGGATATTATTATAGATATAGAATTGTAAGTTACACGGTAACTGTTTCACATGAAAGGTAGTAGTCATTGCACTTGACTCTTCCGATGATTGGGGGTCACGGTGTGTTTCTAGATGCTATCACGTGATCGTTTGGTATGAAGGGTATTTTCGTAATTTGCACTTTGTGCCTACGGGCAACATATTCAGAAGCCTATCTGGTCACACACATAAGAACATCTAGCTGGATTAAAATGCGGTTATAGTTGATGACCAAATAAGGAAGGAATTTATCTCACGACTATAAAGGTTATAGTAGTAAATTAGTATGGTGGTATTTATTTATTATGAATAAATATAATACAATATATTAATTATGTTGATTAATTAAATATGTATATTGATACATATATATTTTGAAATATGTATATATGTGATATACATGTATTTTACAAATTAATTAATCATACTATTATATTAATTAAAGAAAATCTCAAATCCCAATTTTGTGGGAAGAGGCGCCATATCCATATTGTATTGGATACATTTGGTTTGTGCAATTTAATTAATAAGATTACCATAATATTAATATTAGATATTAATTGACTTTGAAAAATAGATTTAAGGTGATAACATAAAGATATATTCAATATAAGATATTTGTCAATATATATCTTGAAATATAATTAATATAAGATATTGAATATTAATGACATAAATCAATCAAATATATTTTCCTTATTTTACTAGTAAAAGGTTTTCTTCCTCTCTACTCTATTAGCGGGCGCCCCATCCACTATAAATAGGAGGTGGGTGTCAAACTCTTTTGCACATCACAATTCCAAGAGCTAATAGTTCTTGTGAAAAATAGAGAGCTTCTTTGAGAGAGTTTTGGGAGAGAGAAAAGACCGGTCTAGCAGTCGGGTTTTTCTAGTAGCAATCCAATGGTGGATTCCAGCGGGTTGTTCATGTGGACTAGCGGTAGAGGCCAAACACTTGGGCGGCTCCGTGCACAACTACTCTCCTTAGACAGTCGTCGATCTTTTAGATCAACCAAGGTAACCACCGTCTACTAGCTTATTTGTTTATTGCTTAAACGAAGTCGAACTTTGTTAAAGGAAATAATTTTTGAATTCCGCTGCGTTCCTGCGTTGATTTCCTAACAGTGGTATCAGAGACATACTCGAGCTTAAGCAATAAGCATGTTATTTTGCGTAGTTTATTTTATCGTTTAAATCATGTAATTAAAAGATGAAAGATTTTAGATTCGCAAAACGATACACGGAAATAATAATAAAAAAAGGAGATCGGTGGTGCTCGCCGATGGGCGGCACCACCACACGATCCGACGGCGGCCACCGCCACTTATGGGTGGTGGATCTGGCACCGCTGCTGGGGTCTCTCCTTTTGTTTTGTGTATTTTGTATTTTTATATGGTTCATAGTTGTGATTAATAATATCTCAATTGTTTAGTTGTGTCATATGGCTACCTAATGTTTCAAATAGTTTGGAACATTGGGATGCCATATAGCATTATAATAATAATGGTCTTTCCAAACATTGTTTGGAATAGGCTCAAGCCCTTTCAAATATTTGATTTGGGAAAGACCTAAGTTCTCAGGCCACTTTCAAAATTTTTATTTAGGAAAGTGGCCAGGCACATTAATCAAAATATGAAGTAACAATTGTGAAACCCAAAGTAACATTAACACGTGAAATAACAATTTTAAAGTAACAATTATGATTTTTGTCCTTTATAATCACGAAAATGTTACTTTTGTCCTTCCAGACCCATTTATTAATTTTTTTCCCTTGTGGCCCTTTCCCCCATAAAATTAAAATTGAAATCTCCTTAAAATTAATCATTAATTTTATTTCGATTAAAATCATTAATTAATTAAATGTTAATTAGTTAATTGATTGGATAAAATTATTTAATTAATTGATTAATTAAGACGCAAGTAGTTAAGTTTTTAATTTTATCTTTTACATAAGATGTTATTGTACGGATTAGATATAGTAGATATAATATGATTATATGGACCCCGATTGATAATGGACTCGACCGATAGGATAGATGTGAATGATTTAATTTTTCTGTTGGTTTAAAAATTGTCCTAGGCCGTTATGAAGAACGAGACCTAGTTTATTTTCTGCATTTTCCCCATTCCCGTTAGCTCCCCCCGTGTGCGACGGGTGTATTTATTTTATTAGATAGAATTCAATATAACAAGAATGTAGCATAAGACGGAGACCAAAGAAAGAAGAATTAAGATCCCATTGGAGAATGACGCATTAAAGATCCTATTTGCGGTTGCAGCTACCTTAGATTGTGACCCGCGGTTTCTTCAGTTTGTATTCGAAACCGCACCTAGGAAAAATCCATGATCATACCGGTTACTTTACGCATTTATTTATTTTGTGCTTGTATTTATTTTATGTGATACGATAGATGCATGACTAGGCCCGATCAAGATAAATGTGTAGGATATATATCTATAGAGATAGATATAATTGATGAGACCATGATTGAAATTAATTAAGTGAATTAATTTACATAAATACTTCCACAATAAAAATCAAGTCGAAATATAACGACAGTGAAGAGTCCTTGTTCGGATCCAACTGATCGACCACCGCCGGGAGTTGACCTACCTCGGGTATATCGTCGTTATAGAGATATGATCGTATGAGATCTCATGAATATTGGGTTATGACTTGACTAGAGTCTTTCGGTGATTGTCCACCGTCAGGGCCGTCTGACTTTAGAAGCAAGGGGTTGACTAACAAATAGTGAGTGTATCACCAAAGAGTTTTCTAGTCAACCACTGAGAATTACGTAGTGATGTGATTGGTAAAGTGTTACCTACCTTTCGAAAAATTATCTTGATTGATCGACCACCGCCGGGAATCGAGTAACTAGATTGGTTCTGCTATGCAAAACAGTCAAGAGCAGCAACAACAAATTCAGCAACAACAGGCTCAACAATCAGTATCAGCTTATACTTTTGATGCTGAAAGGATTATTAAACTGATGAAGTTAAAGCTCAAAACTGAAGACTCTCATAAAGCTATCAAGGATACTTTACAAACTGAAGAAAAGCTATTGTTCAAGAAACTTGAAGTCAATGATTTATATGTCTTATTCCATATAGATGATTTTCTCACCAACTGCTACAACAGATTCAAAGAGATAGCTCAGAGAACTGAATCGATCACTTCTATTTACCGAAAGAAGTTTGAAAGAAGAAAGATGATGAAGATTCAAGGAAGAAAGATGAAAAGAGTACAGTTTTACAATCTGAAAATCAAGCTAAAGGACAAGCAGAGCAAACTGTCACTTAGCAGGAAGCATTGCAAGTTGAGAACCAGACAACTGACCATCATCAAGCAGCTGAAGGAAATGATAATCAGCAATTCACTATAATTGAAGATGACACTCAGTCTAAAATCCAAGATGCAGAAGAAGAAGATCCATCCGAGAAGCTTACAACAGAAGAATTAAGCAGGGTACAAGAAAATTTGAAGATTATGCTCAACCAAAAGGATGAGTATAATGGTATTTTATCACAAATTTCTAGATACTTGGATTACAGAAAAAAGACTGACGTCTCAGTTCACACTTAGTTGGATACTATCAAGAAATCCACTTCAAACTCAGTTTCATAAATTCCTAGTCTAAAAGAGAAACTTGAGAATACAACAATGGAAGATAGAGAAATTCACGCTCAAGCAGAATGGCACATAACTCAGTGAATCAATTGATTAGAAACACAACTCAAAGAAGTTCTTACTTCTCTGAAAGATATCTCAACAGACCAAAAGGCAACTCAACAATTGATAACTCAGTTGTATGATGCCAAAAATAGGGATGTTGAAGAAGAAAAGCTGAGGTTACTAGAAGAAAAGCTGAAGCTCGAAGCTGAATTGAAGTTATGAAAATTAGTAGCAGATTCTTATGTTCAAAATGTGAAAGAACTATCTGACGAGTAGCTCATGGAAAAGTATAGTCAACCTAGAGATAGGAGAGCTACTCTGACAAAAGATCTGTGGATGAAGTTTATTGTTGATCATAACAATGTCAAGGCAAAATACAGTGATAAAACTTATGAAGAATATCTTGTCTACCTCCTATCTGATCTCTATCATATTCAGAAAATGGTCAATTACAAGAAACTGAAGAGGATTGAAGAGAAGCTTCAAATCAAAGATAAGAGAGAAGAGATGAAGGTTGATATTGCAGAATTTGAAGAATACTATAAGGATGAAAGACATAGTCCTATGTTAGCTCTATGGAAAAAGTGGAAGCTAACAAGCCAAGTGGATTGTCTCAGAACATTTCACAAGGAAGACTCTACGGTAGAAAATGATTTTCGTCTTCATGATAAGGAAAGAAAATTTATCTTAGTTATACAGAAAACTGTTTAGCTTTTTATTTCAGTTTATTATCAAAAGTGTAACTAGTTCAAGTTTCTGCAATCTTAATGAAATCCAGTTTCCAGTTTTACCTTGTTTTGCATTGTCAATATCTTTAAGCTTTTCTTTTAAGGAGGGTTTTGGCATCATCAAAAAGGGGGAAATTGTTGGAAATAAAATTTTAGTTTTGATGATGATTCATCTTATTTAGTTACTTATTTGTTTACACCCCATTGATGGAATGCTAAAACTAGCTGTTATAGTGAAAAGCTAAAACATGTCTAGAACTGAATGTATAGGTTTTACTAGAGTCTGATAATTGTATAGGTTATATCAGACAAGTTATGTAATAGATAGAAGTTTCATAAAATCAAAGCCCGGAAATCATCTAGAAAAATCGAACATGACATAAAATCAAGACGTATAATTGAAAAGCGATGTCGTACTCGGAATCGAAGAAGGTAAGTTTCTTTGAGGACACATACTCAGTTGACTTATCTAAATGAAGAACTGAGGGAACAAAATCAGTATATGATGAACTGAGGGACACAGAATCAGTTGTACAAGTTTGAAGAACTGAGGGTTCAGACTCAGTTATGAAGACTTAAGCCGAGACTGTAAAGTTAGAATCAGGTATGTCTGTGATGGCTTGAACTGACTTTATAGATCTTGAAGAAGACCTAAGAATTATAAGGACAATAATATCTTAGATCATTTGTATAAGGAATGGAGTGTCTGATTGATCATATAAAATCAGATAATAGAGTACTATGTTTTGAAGAAGAGTAAAAACTCGGTTAATGCTCTAAGTCAGTTAACAAACTGAATGTGACACAGTCAGTATAAAACTTAACAGGACACTCAATTTTATAGTCAGCCTTCCAAGCAACTGAAAGTACATTTGAACGTTACAAATCAAGGATTTTAATTGGACGAAGAACAAACATGTCAGAACGGTCACTGACACCTGACATCTGAAAATATAGACGCTGATAGATTCAAATTCAATCAAGATGAACGTTGGACATCACACTATAAATAGAGGACATGGCATCAAGAATCAAAAACCCGAATTAACAAGATTACAAGATCAATATTTGTGCTCAACAAGATCATATCCAGATTTCTTCAAGTGTTCAAGATTTATCGATCTTATCTAGAATTCGAGACTTTGAAGAACCACACGCAAGAAACAATTTATTGATTCTCAGCGCAACTTTGATTCTTAATCAAATGTTTAGACTGTGAAGCAATTCGGTCAAGGATTTGTCCAGGACAGTTGTCATTTGCAGTCGGGTAGACTATGGTTGTGATGGTAGTTGGTGAAGAGGAAATACAACCCTCCAAGGACCAGTTGTTCAACCAGTTGGGGAGCAGCAATCCGACCTGTTCTTTGATTGTTTAGATAGTGACACTAGGGATTAGTCAAGGACTATCGTTTAGGACTTTTTGTAACAGCGTATCTCAAAGAGTTCTATTGGAATTTTCCTCCTACATCACAGGGGAAGAGTGGACTCACAGGATTACAGCACTGGAACAACTATAATTCGTGCTCTACATACTTTACGCATTTACATTCAATCATTTATTTATTCAACATTTATTATTGTTTATACAGCAAACTGAATTTGTTTGTTATTCTTACTCACGGTTCACAAACTGACATTCACCAGAATTCAGTTTTGCATAATTATCTTTTTCATATAGAATCAACAAGATCCAGATAAACGCTTAAAATTAAATCCGCTGCCGGTTGACTCAGTTTTGTTATAAGTTAGTGTTGCATCTTCCGCACTCTAAACTCTGTCGTTGCGGGTAGTGTTTGTTTTGCTTCTACCACTCTCCTTCATCCACTTATTCTCATCACGTCCAAATTGGTGATCCAAAGAGAAGGGACGTTGGACCTGCCTGAAGGTTCGGGAAAAATTTTCAGAGGGTGTCGGGCATCATAATGACAGCAATTTATTTTAATAACAAAAAAAATTCAACGCAAAAAAAAAGTATGTGAAAGAAGAGCGATTTTGAGGTCGAGGGTTCGTGTAGATTACATTAACGAACCCCACCCAAACAATTTATTTACGATTGATTGAGATCTCGAAAATCGTTAGTCAAATAGATCTAATACCATATTGAGAGTCCATTATTTTATTTGTGTACTACACAACCATAATACAAACACAATAATCTGAGAATAAATGTGTTTTATTACAATTATTTATTTTCCATTATTTTGTATATGTAGAATATTCTTAACAGTTGACCGTGAATCCATAGTGGCTCATCTATAATTCCTCAAAAAATCCACCGGTCAAATTTGTTGGGGGTATCCTCCCGAACCAGATTACCCGGATAAAGATCCTTTTTTTCTAAACACTTAAGAAAACAACTCTGTTTTTGTGTTTATATGGGTATATATTCACTGGGTGTGGAAAAAAAATCCGTCCAATTAAGTGAGTCAATTGCGTAACGCGTAGAAATGAAGAGGATTATAAAGTGGGGAAAGAAATATACAGGAGTGTGTAGGAGAATCTATATATAAAGAAAGAAAAGGCTAAATACAATTTTCTTTCTTTAGTGGGAAAAAGCAACTATGTAGTGTGCTTCCGGCTTTTAAGGTGTGCCGCATGTCCGTAGGATCTCTTGGGTCCACACTAAGGTTGGTTTACTGCTCTTGTTTTCACAATAAATACATACACAATAGCAATTTTTTTTCCAAAGCAAGTTTTGAATTTAAATTCGCTGTTATTTATAACTAAACTCAGATGTACAAGTTTTGATGATGTTGAAAATCATCGGGTAATAAATCCAGGGACTGTTTATCCTGGTGACAACTCGTTCAATGTTGAACCCTAGAAAGGATGTGAAACGGGGGTGGTTAATGGTGGTTAAGACTGAGCCTAAAAAACTGTATCTCAGGTTGCCAACGTATCCTGTAATAGTCTAGGAATCAAGTCACTCGTGGTTTTTTAGGGATTGTTTATATAGGAGGCGCTATGCCCTAATCTTGCGTGTATGGTGTGCATTGTAGACTCTATTTTCATGTTCTCCAGGGAAATACATAATTACGATGTGATCCCCTTGATTGTAGGAGATAATCACGGTAGTTTTGAATGCTGCACGTGGGCTACCCCGTCTAAGGCTAAGGATTCTTTCCGTCTAAGGTAGTTTTGGATTCAGAATCACGACTCAATCTCTCGTAATTACGGCGTGTATCCCCTTGATCCGGACCATTATGGCTAAGGATTCTTTTCTTGTGTATCTGTTGTATTATGCACGTAGGCTACCCCGTCTGAGGCCCGAGCTGCACTGGCTGAACTCCGTTGCGCCCTAGCCGTCCTGCGCTGGACATGGAAGCTAGCCGAGCTGGGCTTGGCCCAGATTTCAGGGTGAGGATGTTGGCCCTTAGCATTTGTACCTTCTCTGTCTGTATTTATTGCTATATTAATGTGGAGATGACACGTGGCGAGGTGTTGGTCCGACCTCCGTCACAATCCCCCCAGATCTAGGTCAGCTATTGAGGTCAGCTCATATATGCCAATATGGTAGCTCGGTTCGGTCATCTAGACTTAAGGTTTTTGATCTTAACTTGCTAGGTGGCAGGGAAGCCCTTATGACGATGTCAAAACTGTCCGGAGATTCAAGGCGTCATTACACACTCATTTGAATTTGTGCGGTTTTCGAGACGTGTTAAGGGCTATAACTCCGTCATGTAAATCATTTCCCACTACTGCTGCTTTTAAATTAGAAGAGTGAGATTCGGATGTTCTTCTTCCTCCACTAATCCATGGTTTTACATGTAAGCTATTTCTCATTCTTCTATGCATTCTTGCTCTGTTTAAGTTTGTTTCTGCCAAATCAATAAGCGATTTCGCCAGAGTTCTTGCAGTAACCCCAAGAACGTAGTTGGCCGATGATGAGCCCTTTACAGTTAGCGAGGATATTGGATCTATCATCTCTCCTGAAGATTTAGATGAAATTTGTGAGAAATTCAAGATAGATAGGGAGATGTATTCTCCTAGGCTTCCATCTGATCCCTATAATTTTGACCACTAACCCCGAGAGGGGTTTTATACTGCTCACAATGAGCACTTTGAAGTCGGTCTTAGGCTTCCCCTATACTATCAGTGTGCCGCCAATATGGGTTAGGGGTTTCCTAGATTGCCCCTAATGGTGTTAAGGCTATAAAAAATATGCCATTTGGTGCTGGTTTCTCGGCATCAAATTTTCTGTAAGGCTATTTAGGTACTTTTACCATCATAAGAGAGTGGTGGACCATCCTAGGAGATATTACTTTTCCCGTCGAACTGGCCGGCTGAGCGAGGAGCCAATTATCCCGATAGGAAAGACCTCTCACAAGCAATGGAAGGAGCATTTTTCTTTGTCCGACACGAGGGTCATCCGGAGTTGAGGGCTTGGAACCCGGACGAACTCCTTATGGACTCCCGTACTGAGGTTAACATGAATTTACTAGAAGGCATCCAAGAGTCAGGGTACTCTATAAAGGTTGATGAGCTATAAATAGAGAGGATTGATGCTGCTCTATTGGCTTATGCAGAGCATGACCTTTACGAACCCCTTAGTGAGGAGGAATGGGCCATCTGTATGGCTTTTTCCTTGTTTGCTTCATGCCATCTTTTTATGTTTCTTGTGTTTGATTTAACCATTAGTTTTCCCTTGCTTTTTTGTAGTGGCTGACTAGCAAAGCTACTGGCCGGTGCTGAGAATGCGGTTGAAGTTGGTCGATCTGAGTAGAACCTCAATCTTTGAGGAGGAGGCAAGTATGGAGCCTTCTGTTCAACCCACAGGCATTGGTCCGGATGCCTCCATAACGAATCCATCCTCCTCTCTTCTGTTCAAGAACGTGTTGACCCGGCTTCTCTGGATATGTCTGATCTTGAAAGAGCAAAGGATGAGGTCTTCACCTTCAAATAAAAGGGTTAGTCTAGAGGGTACTGCGAGCCCCAAAAGGATTGCCCCATAAAAAGGGTTAAGTCAAAAGCTCATGCGAAGGAGCTCGGGACTAATCCCAGTGCAAGGGACAACGCTTTTGAGAGGGAGCGGATCTCCAAGATGACGGACGAGGAGCTAGCTGCAGTGTGCTTCAAGTCCATGTAGATTTTAACTTCTTGTATGTCTTTTCTTATCTTTTAACAGTCTATTTAATTATGTAGGGAAGTTGGGTTGTCCAGGAAGTTTTTCAAAAATTTGGGAAGGCCTCGGTTGACAGTACCGAGCTAAAAAAGAAAGTTGCCGAGCTGTAGCAGACCCGGGGGGAGTTCAGAGCTTCTGTTGAATCTAAAGATAAGGGGATGAAGCCTAGGATCTGCTCCATGCTAGGGAGGCTGAGCTCAAGTCCAGAGGAAAAATTTTCTAAGGAAAAGAGAGAGATGGAGCAAGGAATGGCCAAGCTCCGAGCTGTCTTAGCCGAGCTGGAGTCTATGATTCCAGGCTGGATCACTGAGGGCATCCAGAAGTACAAGGCCTCAGAGGAGTTTCCCTCCGCCCCAAAAAATTGCTGCTCATCCCAGTCCTGAACCATGGTTATACCTAATCTGTGGATGAGGCAAAGGCTCAGCTTCCTGTCCACATCATAGACAATCTTCCCAAGATGGTTTACTATAAACAGGGGACGAGCAAAGTCTATGACGATCGCCTGAAGGAGTTTAAAGAAGGACTGGACATTATGTCCATATATTCTGGCAAGCCTGCAGATGCTGCTAGTTTGCCTCCTACTTCTTCAGAGGCTCATAAAAATCCAACTCCATATGCTTAGTAGATCTTATGGATGATGCCTTTTGTACACTTTCCTTTGAAATTTTTATTTCAAATTTATTGTAATTTTCACAATTTGATAACGGAAGCAGCATTTTGAGCACCTCACTTTGTGTAATTTCTTTTAGTATTTTGCTTTTGAGTACTTCTCGAAGGTATAGTGAAGTATCTTGACCCCAGTATGCCATGCATTACTTAGAGTTTTGGATGGCATACTTATTATTTTTTGTCTCGACCTGCAGAGTTTGGAAGTATATCATGTATGGGGAATATTTCTAGATTGTGTTTGCTGAGACCGAGTAACAAAGCTCGGATATCAGTGTTGTCATGTTGTAACAGGTTTACTGACTTAGAGTGTGTAATTGACATATGTTAACTGAGCTGTGGATCTCAGATGTAAGATTGAGCGTATTGAGTCAGAAGTTTGCGGACATAGCATTTGTATCTGACATATGTTTGGTGAGCTGTGGAGCACAGATGTCAGAATGAGCATATTGAGTCAAAAGTTTGCTAAGCTGACCTCAGATGTCAGATTCAGTGTATTAAATGAAAAATTGTACAATTGTTGCGACAGAATGCCTAAAGAAATAAAGTTGCACATTTACTACCACCTAATAGTTTTAGTACAATGGTAAGTTTTTGATCTGAACATTATATCAGAGCCAGAGGTCATGAGATCGAACCTTGGTTGGAACTTGATTTAAAAATTGTGCAAGTGTTGGGGTGATTGCCCACACTTGAGGGGTGTTGGGAGAAATTGACCACACTCTTGAAAAAAAAGTGTGCAAGTGTTGGACATATTGCCAACACTTGAGGAGAGGTGTTAGGACAGATTTCCCACACTTTTAAATGATAGGAAAAGAATGAAATAAAGTTGCGCCTTCACTACTACCAATTGGTTTTAGTAGAGCGTTAGCGCTTGATCCTAACATCTAAAGCCTCTAGACCCTGGGTTGGTAAGTAGTACTAAATTAATCATAAATGATCAGTCAACTGCTTAGACCGTGGTGTTCCTTTGGTCTAAAAGGGCTAAATCGAGTTGACATGACATTTATATCTCACACTTATGAGGTGGTAATGTGCTTCCTACACAACCAATGTCGGATATCACTAATGGTTTTTTCTCTCTTTTTCAATTTTTGTGTATGATTATAAGGTAACACGATTGAACGAAATTTTATTCCAAATGAATGAAAAATGACCATTTTCATTACCTCCAAAATTAGACTGAATATGATGGAATGAATGAAAAACGTCAAAATCCATGAGTGGTCTCTTACTCTTTACCGTGCTTAGCGCACACTCTCACTCCTTCCTTTTTGTTTTTAACTCTTTGCATGTTTTTAAGGACATGTTGACAACTCAAGAGCATGCATAAGATGGATGATTCTTGTTCAGTTAATGTGATTAGGAAATAGTTAGTTTTTTTTGTACGTAAGTATGCTTGCATGCTAAGTGTATGTCTTCGTACTTCTACCCTAAGGAGTTGTTGTACTCGAGGATTGGTAGTTTGTTTCAGTTAATTATGAAGTAACTTGAAGTAGTAATCCTTCTAGGGTGTGTGTTTCTACACTTGTGATATGCAGACGATTCCTGGCTATACTATGATACAGTAGATGTGACACGTGTTAAGACCCAAAAGGTCTGTTTCCCATGCATCGGTTGTTTCCTTTCTTCAGCGCAAATTTCTTTTACTCTGATATGACATCAGGTTTACGCGGTGAAGGGTTCAGTTTCTGAAGTGAGGTGTTACAACAATATTTTCTCTCTTTTCGGTACAAAATAACAAAAATGCTAAAAATTCATACTGACTAAAATAAATGTAAGGAATGTTGCTTGTCTTACAACCTGTTATAAAAAAACGACAGAGTTATTAGAAATCATGAATAAAGATTATTTATACATGATTAATTAAATGGAGATAGATATTGTATTTCTTGGTATCAATCAAAAATTTGAATCCCAAATTCTCCTTCCATAGTACAATTAGTGATAGAGGTCAGGCTAGTCCTCACCCCGTGTCACATCCACAGTGACCAAGCACCATATAAAACTATAACATTAAGGTCCAAGAGTCCTACCCTTTAGCTTAAGAGCAGATCTAAACCCCATGAGGGAGGGAGGTATGGTTAGCTTCTTAGTACACCGCAGGTCTGTCAAGGCACAATGAAGTAGAGCAAGCGCAGTTCGTGACATAACAGCTTAGGGAACTCGACACAGGTAAGCCAGATCTATCCCCAGTATCTAGGCCACGTGTTAATAATATCATATAATTATGGGAGGAATCCCCAGCCATAATGACTCTGATACTATTTTTAAACCATGATTCAAATCTCGTAATTATATCCCAAAATCAAGGAGATTGACACCTTAAAATCCAAACCTTGATGGATACGAAACAAGTGTCCACAACGGACACGTCACATGCATTCCTAGGGCAAAGACTATTGAAATAGTGTACTAAACCCAATCGGGTTGGACCGGATATCACCGGGTTGGACCGGATCCGACCGGGTCGGATCATGTCTACTATTTCTTTATGTTCTTTTAAAGAAGCAATTATGAATTGTTATATGATAAATCCTTAGTATTAAAATGTGATAGAGAAACCATGATAGGCGATTATGGTTGATGAGATCTTTAATCAATTTAAGAAGTTTGATACTTAAATGTCTCTAGGTTGATGTACTATTAAACATGACATTGATAGTACAAACAGACTAGCACGTATTAGATGTCTTCTGTCTTTAAGGGCAGGGATAGATCTCGTCTATCAAAGTGTAAAAACACTTGGACTGTACGTGGACGTGTATTAGAGAATGAGTACGTTACACTGACCCACTTACACTGTTAAGTGTCACACTATGTGACTGTTGTGTATTTATCCTTAAGACCGGAGTATTCATGGTATCACGGTGTGGATTGTCATGCTTTGACACTATTGAGGTTTCCCCTAGCCATGGGGCGATCATGCGATAGTGATTGGGTGTGATACTGAAGCATGTGGAGTATACATGTTGGTCGTCTGGGAATCACGTACCCTATCTGTTGGGGAGAATATCCGAAAGGGCATTCTTATAAGGAATGTCTTACTCTCATGAATCTTTACAATGTGGAAGTAAATGAGTTACTTCAAGAGAGTATGATATCCAGATTATAAGATACGGTCGTTGATGTTTTGACACTCGACTAACGACCGTATGGATATTATTATAGATATAGAATTGTAAGTTACACGGTAACTGTTTCACATGAAAGGTAGTAGTCATTGCACTTGACTCTTCCGATGATTGGGGTCACGGTGTGTTTTAGATGCTATCACGTGATCGTTTGGTATGAAGGGTATTTTCGTAATTTGCACTTTGTGCCTACGGGCAACATATTCAGAAGCCTATCTGGTCACACACATAAGAACATCTAGCTGGATTAAAATGCGGTTATAGTTGATGACCAAATAAGGAAGGAATTTATCTCACGACTATAAAGGTTATAGTAGTAAATTAGTATGGTGGTATTTATTTATTATGAATAAATATAATACAATATATTAATTATGTTGATTAATTAAATATGTATATTGATACATATATATTTTGAAATATGTATATATGTGATATACATGTATTTTACAAATTAATTAATCATACTATTATATTAATTAAAGAAAATCTCAAATCCCAATTTTGTGGGAAGAGGCGCCATATCCATATTGTATTGGATACATTTGGTTTGTGCAATTTAATTAATAAGATTACTATAATATTAATATTAGATATTAATTGACTTTGAAAAAATAGATTTAAGGTGATAACATAAAGATATATTCAATATAAGATATTTGTCAATATATATCTTGGAAATATAATTAATATAAGATATTGAATATTAATGACATAAATCAATCAAATATATTTTCCTTATTTTACTAGTAAAAGGTTTTCTTCCTCTCTACTCTATTAGCGGGCGCCCCATCCACTATAAATAGGAGGTGGGTGTCAAACTCTTTTGCACATCACAATTCCAAGAGCTAATAGTTCTTGTGAAAAATAGAGAGCTTCTTTGAGAGAGTTTTGGGAGAGAGAAAAGACCGGTCTAGCAGTCGGGTTTTTCTAGTAGCAATCCAATGGTGGATTCCAGCGGGTTGTTCATGTGGACTAGCGGTAGAGGCCAAACACTTGGGCGGCTCCGTGCACAACTACTCTCCTTAGACAGTCGTCGATCTTTTAGATCAACCAAGGTAACCACCGTCTACTAGCTTATTTGTTTATTGCTTAAACGAAGTCGAACTTTGTTAAAGGAAATAATTTTTGAATTCCGCTGCGTTCCTGCGTTGATTTCCTAACAGTGGTATCAGAGACATATTCGAGCTTAAGCAATAAGCATGTTATTTTGCGTAGTTTATTTTATCGTTTAAATCATGTAATTAAAAGATGAAAGATTTTAGATTCGCAAAACGATACACGGAAATAATAATAAAAAAAGGAGATCGGTGGTGCTCGGCCGACTGGCGGCGGCACCACCACAGTCCGGCAGCCGGCGGCCACCGGCAGCCTTATGGGTGGTGACTGGCAGCTGCTTGGAGGGTCTCCTCCTTTTGTTTTGTGTATTTTGTATTTTTATATGGTTCATAGTTGTGATTAATAATATCTCAATTGTTTAGTTGTGTCATATGGCTACCTAATGTTTCAAATAGTTTGGAACATTGGGATGCCATATAGCATTATAATAATAATGGTCTTTCCAAACCTTGTTTGGAATAGGCCTAGGCCCTTTCCAAATATTTGATTTGGGAAAAGACCTAAGCCTAGGCCACTTTCAAAATTTTTATTTAGGAAAGTGGCCAGGCACATTAATCAAAATATGAAGTAACAATTGTGAAACCCAAAGTAATATTAACACGTGAAATAACAATTTTAAAGTAACAATTATGATTTTTGTCATTTATAATCACGAAAATGTTACTTTTGTCCTTCCAGACCCATTTATTAATTTTTTTCCCTTGTGGCCCTTTCCCCATAAAATTAAAATTGAAATCTCCTTAAAATTAATCATTAATTTTATTTCGATTAAAATCATTAATTAATTAAATGTTAATTAGTTAATTGATTGGATAAAATTATTTAATTAACTGATTAATTAAGACGCAAGTAGTTAAGTTTTTAATTTTATCTTTTACATAAGAAGATATTATTATACGGATTAGATATAGTAGATATAATATGATTATATGGACCCGATTGATAATGGACTCGACCGATAGGATAGATGTGAATGATTTAATTTTTTGTTGGTTTTTAAAATTGTCCTAGGCCGTTATGAAGAACGAGACCTAGTTTATTTTCTCGCATTTTCCCCATTCCCGTTAGCTCCCCCCGTGTGCGACGGGTGTATTTATTTTATTAGATAGAATTCAATATAACAAGAATGTAGCATAAGACGGAGACCAAAGAAAGAAGAATTAAGATCCCATTGGAGAATGACGCATTAAAGATCCTATTTGCGTTTGCGGCTACCTTAGATTGTGACCCGCGGTTTCTTCAGTTTGTATTCGAAACCGCACCTAGGAAAAATCCATGATCATACCGGTTACTTTACGCATTTATTTATTTTGTGCTTGTATTTATTTTATGTGATACGATAGATGCATGACTAGGCCCGATCAAGATAAATGTGTAGGATATATATCTATAGAGATAGATATAATTGATGAGACCATGATTGAAATTAATTAACTGAATTAATTTACATAAATACTTCCACAATAAAAATCAAGTCGAAATATAACGACAGTGAAGAGTCCTTGTTCGGATCCAACTGATCGACCACCGCCGGGAGTTGACCTACCTCGGGTATATCGTCGTTATAGAGATATGATCGTATGAGATCTCATGAATATTGGGTTATGACTTGACTAGAGTCTTTCGGTGATTGTCCACCGTCGGGGCGCGTCGACTTTAGAAGCAAGGGGTTGACTAACAAATAGTGAGTGTATCACCAAAGAGTTTTCTAGTCAACCACCGAGAATTACGTAGTGATGTGATTGGTAAAGTGTTACCTACCTTTGAAAAATTATCTTGATTGATCGACCACCGCCGGGAATCGAGTAACTAGATTGGTTCTCGCTATGCAAAATACCAAGAGCAAAGCAACAACAAATTCAAAGCAACAACAAAGCTCAACAATCGATGATCGACTTATACTTTTGATGCTGAAAGGATTATTAAACTGATGAAGTTAAAGCTCAAAACTGAAGACACTCATAAAGCTATCAAGGATACTTTACAAACTGAAGAAAAGCTATTGTTCAAGAAACTTGAAGTCAATGATTTATATGTCTTATTCCATATGGATGATTTTCTCACCAACTGCTACAACAGATTCAAAGAGATAGCTCAGAGAACTGAATCGATCACTTCTATTTACCGAAAGAAGTTTGAAAGAAGAAAGATGATGAAGATTCAAGGAAGAAAGATGAAAAGAATACAGTTTTACAATCTGAAAATCATGCTAAAGGACAAGCAGAGCAAACTGTCACTTAGCAGGAAGCATTGCAAGTTGAGAACCAGACAACTAACCATCATCAAGCAGCTGAAGGAAATGATAATCAGCAATTCACTATAATTGAAGATGACACTCAGTCTAAAATCCAAGATGCAGAAGAAGAAGATCCATCCGAGAAGCTTACAACTGAAGAATTAAGCGTGGTACAAGAAAATTTGAAGATTATGCTCAACCAAAAGGATGAGTATAATGGTATTTTATCACAAATTTCCGAGATACTTGGATTACGTAAAAGAGGCTGACGTCTCAGTTCACACTTAGTTGGATACTATCAAGAAATCCACTTCAAACTCAGTTTCATAAATTCCTAGTCTAAAAGAGAAACTTGAGAATACAACAATGGAAGATAGAGAAATTCACGCTCAAGCGAGAATGGCACATAACTCGGTGAATCTATTGATTAGAAACACAACTCAAAGAAGTTCTTACTTCTCTGAAAGATATCTCAATGCAGACCAAAAGGCAACTCAACAATTGATAACTCGGTTGTATGATGCCAAAAATAGGGATGTTGAAGAAGAAAAAAATTGAGGTTACTAGAAGAGAAAAGTGAAGCTCAAGTGAATTGAAGTTATGAAAATTAGTAGTGATTCTTATGTTCAAAATGTGAAAGAACTATCTGACGAGTAGCTCATGGAAAAGTATAGTCAACCTAGAGATAGGAGAGCTACTCTGACAAAAGATCTGTGGATGAAGTTTATTGTTGATCATAACAATGTCAAGGCAAAATACAGTGATAAAACTTATGAAGAATATCTTGTCTACCTCCTATCTGATCTCTATCATATTCAGAAAATGGTCAATTACAAGAAACTGAAGAGGATTGAAGAGAAGCTTCAAATCAAAGATAAGAGAGAAGAGATGAAGGTTGATATTGCAGAATTTGAAGAATACTATAAGGATGAAAGACATAGTCCTATGTTAGCTCTATGGAAAAAGTGGAAGCTAACAAGCCAAGTGGATTGTCTCAGAACATTTCACAAGGAAGACTCTACGGTAGAAAATGATTTTCGTCTTCATGATAAGGAAAGAAAATTTATCTTAGTTACACAGAAAACTGTTTAGCTTTTTATTTCAGTTTATTATCAAAAGTGTAACTAGTTCAAGTTTCTGCAATCTTAATGAAATCCAGTTTCCAGTTTTACCTTGTTTTGCATTGTCAATATCTTTAAGCTTTTCTTTTAAGGAGGGTTTTGGCATCATCAAAAAGGGGGAAATTGTTGGAAATAAAATTTTAGTTTTGATGATGATTCATCTTATTTAGTTACTTATTTGTTTACACCCCATTGATGGAATGCTAAAACTAGCTGTTATAGTGAAAAGCTAAAACATGTCTAGAACTGAATGTATAGATTTTACTAGAGTCTGATAATTGTATAGGTTATATCAGACAAGTTATGTAATAGATAGAAGTTTCATAAAAGCTGGCGGAAATCATCTAGAAAATCGAACATGACATAAAAGCGAAGACGATACCTTTGAAAAGCGATGTCGTACTTTAATCGAAGAAGGTAAGTTTGTTGAGGGACACATACTCAGTTGACTTATCTAAATGAAGAACTGAGGGAACAAAATCAGTATATGATGAAGCGAGGACTGAGAATCGCTTGTACAAGTTTGAAGAAGCGAGGTTCGAGACTTCGATTATGAAGACTTAAGCCGAGACTGTAAAGTTAGAATCAGGTATGTCTGTGATGGCTTGAACTGACTTTATAGATCTTGAAGAAGACCTAAGAATTATAAGGACAATAATATCTTAGATCATTTGTATAAGGAATGGAGTAATCTGATTCAGTCATATAAAATCAGATCATAGAGTACTATGTTTTGAAGAAGAGTAAAAACTCGGTTAATGCTCTAAGTCAGTTAACAAACTGAATGTGACACAGTCAGTATAAAACTTAACAGGACACTCAATTTTATAGTCAGCCTTCCAAGCAACTGAAAGTACATTTGAAGCGTTACAAATCAAGGATTTTAATTGGACGAAGAACAAACATGTCGAACGGTCACCGACACGACATCGAAAATATATAGACGCCGATAGATTCAAATTCAATCAAGATGAACGTTGGACATCACACTATAAATAGAGGACATGGCATCAAGAATCAAAAACCCGAATTAACAAGATTACAAGATCAATATTTGTGCTCAACAAGATCATATCCAGATTTCTTCAAGTGTTCAAGCTTTATCGATCTTATCTAGAATTCGAGACTTTGAAGAACCACACGCAAGAAACAATTTATTGATTCTCAGCGCAACTTTGATTCTTAATCAAATGTTTAGACTGTGAAGCAATTCGGTCAAGGATTTGTCCAGGACAGTTGTCATTTGCAGTCGGGTAGACTATGGTGTGATGGTAGTTGGTGAAGAGGAAATACAACCCTCCAAGGACCAGTTGTTCAAGCAGTTGGGGAGCAGCAATCCGACCTGTTCTTTGATTGTTTAGATAGTGACACTAGGGATTAGTCAAGGACTATCGTTTAGGACTTTTTGTAACAGCAGTATCTCAAAGAGTTCTATTGGAATTTTCCTCCTACATCACAGGGGAAGAGTGGACTCACAGGATTACAGCACTGGAACAACTATAATTCGTGCTCTACATACTTTACGCATTTACATTCAATCATTTATTTATTCAACATTTATTATTGTTTATACAGCAAACTGAATTTGTTTGTTATTCTTACTCACGGTTCACAAACTGACATTCACCAGAATTCAGTTTTGCATAATTATCTTTTTCATATAGAATCAACAAGATCCAGATAAACGCTTAAAATTAAATCCGCTGCCGGTTGACTCAGTTTTGTTATAAGTTAGTGTTGCATCTTCCGCACTCTAAACTCTGTTGTTGCGGGTAGTGTTTGTTTTGCTTCTACCACTCTCCTTCATCCACTTATTCTCATCACGTCCAAATTGGTGATCCAAAGAGAAGGGACGTTGGACCTGCCTGAAGGTTCGGAAAAATTTTCAGAGGGTGTCGGGCATCATAATGACAGCAATTTATTTTGATAACAAAAAAAATTCAACGCAAAAAAAAAGTATGTGAAAGAAGACGATTTTGAGGGTCAGGGTTCGTGTAGATTACATTAACGAACCCCCACCCAAACGAATTTATTTACGATTGACCAGATCTGAAAATCGTTAGTCAAATAGATCTAATACCATATTGAGAGTCCATTATTTTATTTGTGTACTACACAACCATAATACAAACACAATAATACAGAATAAATGTGTTTTATTACAATTATTTATTTTCCATTATTTTGTATATGTAGAATATTCTTAACAGTTGACCGTGAATCCATAATGGCTCATCTATAATTCCTCAAAAAATCCACCGGTCAAATTTGTTGGGGGTATCCTCCCGAACCAGATTACCCGGATAAAGATCCTTTTTTTCTAAAAACTTAAGAAAACAACTCTGTTTTTGTGTTTATATGGGTATATATTCACTGGGTGTGGAAAAAAAATCCGTCAAATTAAGTGAGTCAATTGCGTAACGCGTAGAAATGAAGAGGATTATAAAGTGGGGAAAGTGATATACAGGAGTGTGTAGGATTATAAAATTGTTACACGCAAGGAGAATCTATATATAAAGAAAGAAAAGGCTAAATACAATTTTCTTTCTTTAGTGGGAAAAAGCAACTATGTAGTGTGCTTCCGGCTTTTAAGGTGTGCCGCATGTCCGTAGGATCTCTTGGGTCCACACTAAGGTTGGTTTACTGCTCTTGTTTTCACAGTAAATACATACACAATAACAATTTTTTTTCCAAAGCAAGTTTTGAATTTAAATTCGCTGTTATTTATAACTAAACTCAGATGTACAAGTTTTGATGATGTTGAAAATCATCGGGTAATAAATCCAGGGACTGTTTATCCTGGTGACAACTCGTTCAATGTTGAACCCTAGAAAGGATGTGAAACGGGGGTGGTTTATGGTGGTTAAGACTGAGCCTGAAAAACTGTATCTCAGGTTGCCTACGTATCCTGTAATAGTCTAGGAATCAAGTCACTCGTGGTTTTTTAGGGATTGTTTATATAGGAGGCGCTATGCCCTAATCTTGCATGTATGGTGTCCATTGTAGACTCTATTTTCGTGTTCTCCAGGGAAATACATAATTACGACGTGATCCCCTTGATTGTAGGAGATAATCACGGTAGTTTTGAATGCTGCACGTGGGCTACCACGTCTAAGGCTAAGGATTCTTTCCGTCTAAGGTAGTTTTGGATTCATAATCACGACGCAATCTCTCGTAATTACGGCGTGTATCCCCTTGATCCGGACCTTTATGGCTAAGGATTCTTTTCTTGTTTATCTGTTGTATTATGCATGTGGGCTACCCCGTCTGAGGCCCGAGCTGCACTGGCTGAACTCCGTTGCGCCCTAGCCGTCCTGCGCTGGACTGGGAAGCTAGCCGAGCTGGGCTTGGCCTAGATCTCAGGGTGAGGATGTTGGCCCTTAGCATTTGTACCTTCTCTGTCTGTATTTATTGCTATATTAATGTGGAGATGACACGTGGCGAGGTTTTGGTCCGACCTCCATCACACAATCCCCCCAGATCTAGGTCTGCTATTGAGGTCAGTTCATATCTGCCAATGTGGTAGCTCGGTTCGGTCATCTAGACTTAAGGTTTTTAACCTTAACTTGCTAGGTGGCAGGGATGCCCTTATGACGATGTCAAAACTGTCCGGAGATTCAAGGCGTCATTGCACACTCATTTGAATTTGTGCGGTTTTCAAGACGTGTTAGGGGCTATAACCCCGTCATGTAAATCATTTCCCACTATTGCTGCTTTTAAATTAGAAGAGTGAGATTCGGATGTTCTTCTTCCTCCACTAATCCATGGTTTTACATGTAAGCTATTTCTCATTCTTCCATGCATTCTTGCTCTGTTTGAGTTAGTTTCTACCAAATCAATAAGCGATTTCGCCAAAGTTCTTGCTGTAACCCCAAGAACGTAGTTGGCCGATGATGAGCCCGTTACAGTTAGCGAGGATATTGGATCTATCATCTCTCCTAAAGATTGAGATGAAATTTGTGAGAAATTCAAGATAGATAGTGAGATGTATTCTCCTAGGCTTCCATCTGATCCCTATAATTTTGAGCACTAACCCCGAGAGGGGTTTTATACTATTCACAAGGAGCACTTTGAAGTCGGTCTTAGGCTTCCCCTCTTCCATCAGTGTGCCGCCAATATGGGTTAGAGGTTTCCTAGATTGCCCCTAATGGTGTTAAGGCTATCATAAAATATGCCATCTGGTGCCGGTTTCTCGGCATCAAATTTTCTGTAAGGCTATTTAGGTACTTTTACCATCATAAGAGAGTGGTGGACCATCCTAGGAGATATTACTTTTCCCGTCGAACTGGCCGGCTGAGCGAGGAGCCGATTATCCCGACAGGAAAGACCTCTCACAAGCAATGGAAGGAGCATTTTTCTTTTTCCGACACGAGGGTCATCCGGAGTTGAGGGCTTGGAACCCGGACGAACTACTTATGGACTCCCGTACTGAGGTTAACGTGAATTTACTAGAAGGCATCCAAGAGTCAGGGTACTCTATAAAGGTTGGTGAGCTATAAACAGAGAGGATTGATGCTGCTCTATTGGCTTATGCAGAGCATGACCTTTACGAACCCCTTAGCGAGGATGAATGGGCCATCTGTGTGGCTTTTTCCTTGTTTGCTTCATGCCATCTTTTTATGTCATTTCTTGTGTTTGATATAACCATTAGTTTTCCCTCACTTTTTTTGTAGTGGCTGACTTTGCAAAGCTACTGGCCGGTGCCGAGAATGCGGTTGAAGTCGGTCAGTCTGTGCAGAACCTCAATGCTGAGGGAGCGGCAAGCATGGAGCCTTCTGTTCAACCCATAGGCGTTGGTCTGGACGCCTCCGCAACGAATACATCCTCCTCTCTTCCTGTTCAAGAACGTGTTGACCTGGCTTCTCTGTATATGTCTGATCTAGAAAGAACAAAGGAGGAGGGTCTTCACCTTCAAATAAAGGGTTAGTCCAGGGCAGCTGCGAGCCCCCAAAAGGATTGCCCCATAAGAGGGTTAAGTCAAAAGCTCATGCAGAAGGAGCTCAGGACCAATCTGGTCCGCAAGGGGACGCTGCTTTTGAGCAGGAGCGGATCTCCAAGATGACGGACGAGGAGCTAGCTGCAGTGTGCTTCAAGTCCATGTAGATTGTAACTTCTTGTATGTCTTTTCTTATATTTTAACGGTCTATTTAATTATGTAGGGAACCTGGGTTGTCCAGGAAGTTTTTCAAAAATTTGGGAAGGCCTCGGTTGACAGGACCGAGTTAAAAAAGAAAGTTGCCGAGCTGCAGCAGACCCGGGGGGAGCTCAGAGCTTCTGTTGAATCTAAAGATAAGGGGATGAAGCCACTCTAGGATCTGCTCCATGCTAGGGAGGCTGAGCTCAAGCCCAGAGGACAAATTTTCTAAGGAAAAGAGAGAGATGGAGCAAGGAATGGCCAAGCTCCGAGCTGTCTTAGCCGAGCTGGAGTCTATGATTCCAGGCCGGATCACTGAGGGCATCCAGAAGTACAAGGCCTCGGAGGAGTTTCCCTCCGCCCCAAAAAATTGCTGCTCATCCTAGTCCTGAACCATGGTTATACCCAATCAGTGGATGAGGCAAAGGCTCAGCTTCCTGTCCACATCATAGACAATCTTCCCAAGATGGATTACTATAAACTGGGGACGATCAAAGTCTATGACGATCGCCTAAAGGAGTTTAAAGAAGGACTGGACATTATGTCCATATATTCTGGCAAGCCTGCAGATGCTGCTAGTTTGCCTCCTACTTCTTTAGAGCCTCATAAAAATCCAACTCCATATACTTAGTAGATCTTATGGATGATGCCTTTTGTACACTTTCCTTTGAAATTTTTATTTCAAATTTATTGCAATTTTCATAATTTGATAACGGAAGCAGCATTTTGAGCACCTCACTTTGTGTAATTTCTTTTAGTATTTTGCTTTTGAGTACTTCTCTGAAGGTATAGTGAAGTATCTTGACCCCAGTATGCCATGCATTACTTAGAGTTTTGGATGGCATACTTATTATTTTTTGTCTCCACCTGCAGAGTTTGGAAGTATTTCATATATGGGGCATATTTCTAGATTGTGTTTGCTGAGACAGAGTAACAAAGCTCGGATATCAGTGTTGTCATGTTGTAACAGGTTTGCTGACTTAGAGTGTGTAATTAACATATGTTTACTGAGCTGCGGAACTCAGATGTAAGATTGAGCGTATTGAGTAAAAAGTTTGTGGACGTAGCAGTTGTATCTGACATATGTTTGCTGAGCTGTGGAGCACAGATGTCAGAATGAGCATATTGAGTCAAAAGTTTGCTAAGCTGACCTCAGATGTCAGATTCAATGTATTGAGTTAGAAGTTTTTTGACTTAGTGTTTGTAACTGACATATGTTTTCTTAGATACGGAGCTCAGATTTAAAATTTAGCATATTGACTTAGAATTTTGCTGACTTAGCGCTTGTAACTAACATATGTGTGCTGAGCTGTGGAGTTCAGATGTCAGATTCAAAGTATTGAGTCAAAAGTTTGATGACTTAGCATTTGTAATTACCATATGTTTGTTGAGCTGCGAGGTTCAGATGTCAGATTGAGAAGTCTGTTTTGCGAACTTAATTAAGATCTTTCATGATGCTAAGGTAATCAACATAATATTAGGTAAAACCATAATGATGGAATGTAAACTGGGTGCTTATTGAGCACAATTTGTTGCAACATTGTTCAAAAATGAAAAGACAACTGAAATTACGATACTTAAAAGCAGATTGTAAAGGTTCGAAACATTGAAGATCCGTTGAGCACATCAAACAGCAAGGCAATCAATGAAGTAGCTAATCTAAACACTAGATGTGAAGAACAAATTCTTCCACTTAGTATAGAACCAGGAACTAACATGGTAAATGATGAAGAAATTATTTTGTTTAGAGATGAAAAAATGGAAGATCCACTCACAATTGACAAAGGGAAGCAAGTTATAACAAAAATTGATCTGACATTCACTAACTAAGAAGAGGTAAGTGCTTCCACATCTAAATCATATTCTATTGCCATAATCAATCATAGAGATTCTGATTTCAATGAAACATTAGACATACTCATGAAGGAATTAGAGGATATTCAAAATAGTTATAAGAATGTTAGAAAGGAAAAAAGGTTATTGAAAGCTGATGTTTTAAGATTCAATGCTGAATTAAACGTTGTCAAATCTAGAAGTAGAACAAAGAAGTTAGATCTGCTGAAAATCAAGATGACATAGCTAACGTAGTAAATGTCTCTGATTCACCAACAAATCAAACACTTAGAGATCAGTTCAAACCTAGAAAGCCATATGAAGACATAACTGGCTTAGGATTTGAACATCATCAAAAACATTACGGCTGGACCATGTAGAGTTATACCCAAGTTTGTGGCCGCACAAAAGTCTAAACCTCAAAGAAAGGCTGAAACAACTAAACTGACAAATATCCAGCAAAACTGCATACTGATGAAACTGGTAGATCAATCATAATTCAGCAAACTGACAGATCATACAAAAATGAGCAGTATACATGTGGATATGGTAAAACTGACCAAAGGTCAATAGGAACAAGAATAAACCAATTGAACCTAATATGCAAAAGAGTGATTTTAAGAACTGATCTAGCGAGCAACAATGCCGGAGTAGATAAAGGAAAGCAGATGATAGAAGATGGAATGGATAAAACTGAGAATATTCTAGACAAACACCATAAGGCAAGTACTTCCACTTTCAACACTCACACTACCATGAACAATCATAGAAATGAAGATTTCAATAAAACCTTGGACATACTCATAAAGGAATTAGAGGTTATTCTGAAAACTGAAGTTCTAAGATTGACTGTTGAGATCAATCTTATCAAGGCTACAACATAATAGGCCTTTGGCGACACTTTCTTTGCGGCAATTTAATAAATGTTGTAAATTTGCCGGCGTAAGTTACTAATTTCCATGAAATTATGGCGTTTTTTCGACATATTAGTTTATGACACGAATTACCGACATTTAACCGGCACTCATTTTTTATGTCACAAATTTCTGGCATTTTTTGTGGCGGTTTAATGTTATGTCACATAGAATACGTCACTCTTACGACACTTTGTATATATGTCAAAAATATTTTTGTGAAGATATGTAACACGTCAAGATATTTCATCAAAAATTCAAACAAAACACACATACACACACATAAATCATAGCCATATATATATATATATATATAAACACAAATACATATATTCATATATCTTGTAAATAGTATAAAATGCGGAACACTCAATCAAATTAATATATACTTTCCTTAGTGTCATTTATAAATAATGTACCCATATTTTTACAATAAATAACTAATCCGGAAATTTTTTTGATATAGTATTCGGTATACAAGTTCTTGAAAAAAAAAAAAACATAAACGCCATTTGTTAAGCATTCGGTTGCTTTCCTATTTATTTATTTATTAAATTCAAAGTTTTCAATATTTTTCCGATAAATGCTGGGTCAAGGCTCAAGCTGAATTAATAAGGAAATAAGGAAATTTCTCTTTAAATCCTATAACCTATCCACATCATCAACTCTAGGTATAACTTCCCCCAAATTCTCTCCAACGCTTGCGGATCTTCTCCTTCCATGTTTATCAGCCATTTCATCAGAAATACCGGAGGAATGGGAAAAAAAATCATAACAAATTCATCATTGCTGTGTTCAGAAGGAAGTCGGCACCACGATCAACGAAACGACAAGAACGTACCGTAATTTTTTCTCACAACTATTCGTGAGGTAATTCATCCCTTTTAATTTTCATATGAGTCGGCCATTGTAGGAGAAATTAGGGTTTATCTCTAAATTGTAGTATGATCGTTGATGGCGTTTCTTTATATTTTTTAGCGATCAAGAAATTATGTGATTCGTGTAGGGGGAAAAAATCACCAGGATATATAATATGTATACGTCGAAGGGATCATGAGCATCTCTTAGAAATGAGAAGTACATTGGATTTGCAATATATATATATATATATATATATATATATATATATATATATATATATTGTTTTGTACATAAAATGAAGGAGTAAAGTGCAACTTTGGTTAATTGGTGGACCAACTGGGAGGGTGGATGGCTACCAATGGTCTATGTTATGACTATATATTAGGTAACTAGCAGTCGGTCGAATTCAGAAAAAAGGTGCAAAGTGATGTACTGGGTACATGAAGCAAGGAAAAATTGTATTTATATATATATATATATATATATATATATATATATATATATTATGTGTTAAAGATAAGAAACAAGTTGATTGATTGGTTCATAGAAAGTGCTCGTGCGAAGAAGAACATGCAGAGACACAGTGAGCAGGAAAGAGGAACAAACAAATAGGAATGATTCGGTCATCGCACGGAACCTTGTATTGGCTTGATTCTTAGGATCTTCTATTGAATTTGATGCTTGGGAAATGAAGAAAATAAGGTAAAAGGGCGTTCAATCAGATCTTACTTCTTTTATATTGCGCTAGATCGTATATATTTGAATTGTATTGTCCTTGTTTGATCTAGTGCTACTGCGAACCCTTAATTGGCATGT
This sequence comes from Gentiana macrophylla, assembly GCA_026214975.1. Taxonomy (NCBI): domain Eukaryota; kingdom Viridiplantae; phylum Streptophyta; class Magnoliopsida; order Gentianales; family Gentianaceae; genus Gentiana; species Gentiana macrophylla. The sequence continues at coordinate 43,717,566 of CM047812.1, forward strand.
TGTAAAGTGGGGTGTATGGGTTCTAGTGACTTTCGCTCCTCACCATGCCAACCTCCTCTGCGGGGAAAGCACGGAAGCACCGGAACACATCATTTGAATTCGCTGGACGTTGTGTTTAGTAATGTGCTTGTCTTCTTGTATTGGTATTTTGCAATGTGTTGTCTTCTTCTAAACTTTGTCCATGGTTGTGATTGCGGCAGGTCTTTGTGTTTTATATAACTTGTATGATTACACTAAAAGCGTATCATAATTATGTTGGTTCCATTTTTTTTGAATTGGTTTTGTGGTTTTCTCTCGTTTTTGTATTTGACTGTAGTTGACAGAATTTTCTTAAAACATTACTGTCATCATAGGCATACATCATTTGATAATGAGCACTAATACTATACAAGCATGTTTGTATGCATTGAAAAATTCATACATCGGCATTGGGATAATCTGGAAATCATTTTAGACAATGAGAGGCATATGATTAGCTAAAGTACATAGGAGATGATTATGTGAGGGTGTGGAATAAAACATAAAACAAAAAGCTTAATATATGCCATTATTATATGGTTTTGCCAGAATTTAAGCTAACATCATGTAGTGGTTGTAATATTGTCTTCTAATAATCTTCAACTATGACGAGCAATCATATATGTTGTATACTTACTGAATATTTTCATGTTCTAAAAGACGGTTAATGCCTTAATGGTATGACTTCCTTCCATGCAAATAAAAATGAAAGGAGTTGACCCGCATGGGTAGCTCAACTGGTAACAAGGGTTGAAGTTGGTACAAAGGCCACGGGTTCGAGACCTGGCAGCGGCAACATAAAGGGAGAAAAATCCTTTGGGAGGCTCCTGTAGTACGCACCAGGCGCTGGGCACGGCCTTTGTTACTGGTTGAGTCACCATGATTTACATCCTCCCACAACCTGGTCGGGTCTGGGGGTGGGGGCGCCTGGGGTGGGCGATTCCACCTTTTGGTACAAAAATGAAAGGAGTTGATCGTCAACTAACCGGTGATCTTGTAAGTAAAACTTCTGGTACACAACACGTCAATCATGTAAATGCTTTAATTTTATGTTTTCATTATATGTTGTAAGTGTTGACTTTACTTTTTTTCCCTTCCTTTTCTTGTTTTGAGTGATTGACTAGCTCACATACACTATATGCACCTTTTTTGTTTTTTTTTTTGTTTAATATTACCATTGCATAAACAAACCTCCACCGCTGCGATAAGGCTATGTTTAATGTATTTAAACAGTGTATGTTATGTACTTATTGCATTTTTATTAGTTGGAAGGGTGGCTAAAAATCGTTATCCCCTCATGGAAAAACAAACAAACGAAGGAGTTGATTGTCTACCAACCGGAGATCTTCAGAGTAAAGCTTTTGGTACTCAATCCATCTAGAGTGTATGTTCATTAATGTATTTTTTTCATCAGAATATGCTATGAGTGGTAACTTGCATTTTTCTCATTATTTCTTCGATCGATTATTGGGTGATTGACTGATTCACTATTTACGTTTAAGTTGATCTTTCAGCTTTTTCTGGAGGCAAAAGATCTAAACCCAATTCTGCGGAAGAGGAGTTATAATTTTATATAATCATGTAATTACTTATATATATACTCTTATGCTTTCGAATTGACGGGAAGTTATTGGATGGTGTCTCCACATACACCGAAGTGACCCGGGGGTTGATCGCAGCCACACGGTTTACATCCTGGAAGTAAACTGTGTGGTTCCAATCAACCGACAGGTCATTTCAGTATAAATTACCTCACCACACAATTACTTCCCGTTCATCTAATCTTCTTGAAGTTATGTCACCTGTAAATGTCATCATGTTTTTTCTCATGGTTACTAGTATGTCCTGTCGTGAGAGCATGGTTATGATAATGGAGAAAAGTGATCCATCAGCCTGGCTTTTTGTGTTATCGTTTTTCATCACTTTTTCAAGAAAAAAAATGTCCCGGCCCATCATTTTTGTTGAAATGCTTATATACATATATGTTGTCTTGGACAATTGTTTGTTTCCTCTCCATAGATGCAAGATCAAGAAGTCAAGAGGAAAAAGAAACATAAAGGGTGACAAATGAAGGTAACAAGCATATGTGTATTATAAATATCATTGTATATTTATAATCAATTATGCAACTTTTGGTTCCATTCAATTTACCTTATGCAGGACATATATCCCTGTCAATGGGATTTGAATGAATTTATTGAGATTGAAAACTGATTCATCAGAAGCTATTAAGATTGGAAGCATTCTTTTTTTTTGTAGGAACATCATTTTTGATTTAGTAGGTAGGATTACAACTTATTGTTGAATGTTCGGTTCTAATTGTTATGTAGTATTTTAACTTCCATCAATCTGTAACCTTTATGTTCAATATATTTTAAATAATTTCATGTTCTTATATGTCGATATGAGGATTATCAATTAGAAAATCATGTAAGAATACTACTATTTTACACTTATATTGGTAAATGGTGACATAAATGACCAACAATTTAGATAATCTATGAAAGTGCACAAGAAAACTAGTTACTACATCCGTAAACTACTATAAAGTATCCAAATCAGCGAAAAATAAAATGGCAAACGAAATAAGTGCCGTTGAATTCCCACGAATCTATTGCCGGAAAAATCGCCGTAAAGATAAAGCCACATAGTAGATAAGTGTCAACAAAGTGCCACAAATACAACATACAACACTTTTACCAAGTGCTATATAATCGCCGAAAAAGTTTCCCGGCACAACAAAAAAGTGCCACAAAACATTGCCGACGCCAGTATTGACGACACTTAAATAACCACCGTTTTATGCGCCATGATAGCTTTTTACGGCGCTTATTTTAGTTGTCCCGGCATTTATTTTGTTCCACAAAAAGCAAAAAATGTTGTAATAATGGAACTAAGGAAATCTGCTCAACTGATAAACTAACAGAGGTAATAAACATCATAGAATCATTAGTTGATCCAATTCCTAACGTTCAGTTCAAACCTGGAAAACCATTTGGAGACAGAACTGGTTTAGGGTTTGATAGTCAACAAAATTTTAAGATCAGACCTAGTACAGTTGCACCTAAGTTTGTACCAGCACAAAAGTCAAAAACTCGGAAAACTGACAATATTATTAGAACTGATAATTACTCAGCACATCCTCGAACTAAAACTGACAAAACTGTAAAATCAGTCAGTGGCAATCAGCAAATTGAAAGATTTTATAGAAAGTATTAGAGGACTGGAAAAAGGCACAACTGATCAGAGATCAGTCAAAAGAACATTCAAGTATTATTCTTAGAAAATTGAAAATCATTCATGGAATAATAGATTCAGAGGGAAAGGAAGACTTTTTCCTACTGATGAAGACTGGAATGCACCTATAATCTCTAAAAGAATATATCAGTTTCACAAAACAAATGATCAAAATACTGTTAGATCAAAACAACAAAGTTTTGTGAAAACTGACTCTGCTGAAAAATCGAGATAGGTATAAGCATAAAATTAATAAGACTTACAAGAATACAAAACTAATCAAAAAGAGCCCAAACAGGTATGGGTACCAAAGATCTCTCATTCTGTTTTGCAGGAAAAGATCAACAACAAAAAATTGAGAAGTTGCAATTCTTAAAACCGAGTTGTACTCACAACTGAGTTTTTGAATTTACTACATGTTAACGGTGATTTTTACGATATATATGATATTATTTCGTAGCAATTTCCTTCGTGTTTTATTACTTTTTATAGAAAAGTGAGGGTTTAAATGGAATATTGAAAGAATGCTTATTGAAATCATTTAAGTGCAAAATCGAGCTAATTACGTGGTTTTATTGGTGTTTTCTATCTATATGTATGATTTTACATTTTGCATGTTTTTGCCGTGTTGTAGGTACGCTTGCATGTTATGGAGGAAGCTAAAATGATGTTCACTTGAAGATTAAATGGAAGGAAGAAGAGCAAATCAATTCAGGGAAGAGAGATTTTACCTGGACGAGCGTTCAAAAATGCATGGGACGGGCGTCTTGTCCAGCTCGGCTCGACTCGAAGAAATTTACGTAAAGTGAACGAGCGTCCAACCAATCAGATTTGCGTTCAGAAGATCAGAAGGGATAGACTTGGAATTATCTTTATTTTTATTTGTTAGGGTTTAGCTTTTCTAATAATTACCCTAAGTTGGCTAGAACAAGTATAAAAGGAGCAGGCATTCGACGTAACAACGTGAGAACTTACGGAGACGAACACAAAGACAAAAACCGAGAAGCCGACCACTCGGTCGACCGAGTGCTCCCGCCGGTCGACCGAGCCATATTATTATTATTTTTTTAATATTTATTTTTTTTGTTCGATCCTGGAGATGAGCTGAGCAAGTCCTGAACAAGCATGTGAAACCGATCGGCAAGCGTTTTGATTTCGAATCTTGGATGTTTTGTGAGTTTTAAATAAAGTTTGTATCTTTATTATGCTTTTATATTGATTATGCAATTATATCGATGGATTGTTGCTTATTGATGTTTAATGTTGATGAGAATCGTTGTTAGACCTAGATCACCGTAGTAAAGATTAGATTTTTAACCTAAAAATAACGAGAGTTGCTAGGTTAAATTTCTAGGTTGCTAGATTGAGAAATCTTACACCTTCGTTATGAGAGCGTTAATCTTTAAGATTGAGAGATGAAAGATTAATAGGCGAATTATCTACGAGAGTAGAAGTTCATACCTTTGATAGGTGAACCACAACCTTTATTAAATCTTCACTAAACAATCTAGAGAGGAAGTTGAGGGTTCACTAAACAATCTTCACTAAACATTTCATGGTTGATGAGGGAATAGTTCTTGGCCACAAGATCTCCGCCAAAGGTATAGAAGTTGACAGGGCAAAAGTAGAAGCTATCAAGAAGATGAGTTATCCTAAGAATGTGCACGAAGTCAGAGGTTTTCTTGGACATGTCGGTTTCTATAGGAGATTCATTCAGGACTTTTCAAGATAGCCAAGCCCCTGTCTACACTACTTAAGGAAGACGTTGAGTTCGATTTTGATGAAAACTGCAAGCAGGCGTTTGAGGAGCTTAAAAACCGTTTAATCTCTGCTCCAATTCTTATATCGCCTGACTGGAACCTACCTTTCGAGCTTTTATGTGCGACGATCAAACTATGCGATTGGTCTTTGTTTTAGGCCCAAGAATCAAAGGAAATTCCAGCCAATCTATTACGCTTGATCACACATTGAATCCTCTCAAGTTAACTATACTACTACCGAAAAGGAATTATTGGCCGTAGTCTTTGCTATGGACAAGTTTTCAGAGTTACTTGTTAGGAGCTCAAGTGATTGTGTTGACTGATCACGCTGCTTTGCGATATCTGATGACTAAGAAAGAGGCCAAACCGCTCCTACTGCGTTGGATACTGACCCTACAAGAGTTTGACGTTCAAATTAAAGACAAAAAGGGCAGTGAAAACATTGTGGCGGATCATGTTTCGAGAATGTTAAGTGAGGAAAAGGATGACCCTGACGATATAGATCTTTACTTTCCTCTGGAAAATATCATGCTTATCGATGTCTGCGCTCCAGATGTTCCATGGTATTCTGCCATTGTCAATTACCTTCATTCCCGTTATCTCGATCCAGAATTGTCCTATCAGGAGAAGAAAAAGTTCTTCTCTGATTTGAAATCTTCGTGTGGGATGAACCTTATCTTTTAAGATCTCAGTAAAGATGGTCTCGCTTAGAAGATGTGTTCCGAATCTGAGCAACACGATATTATTGAGCAGTGCCACAGTGGACCCACTGGAGGTCACTTTGGTCCTTGGAAAGCCGTTGCTAAGATCTTCCAATCCGGTTTCTATTGGCCTACGATCTTTAAAGATACAAAAGCTTTCTGTAAAGCGTGTGATAGATGCCAAAGAACCGGTACTCTGACAAGGCGTTTTGACATGCCTTTGACACCCATCTTAGAATGCGAAGTCTTTGATGTATGGGGCATCGATTTTATGGGACCATTCCCATCATCTTGTGGTAACAAATACATCTTAGTCTGCGTAGATTACGTGTCCAAATGGGTGGAGGCTCAGGCCACGACTCACAATGATCATAAGACAGTCATGAAGTTCTTAAAGAAAAATATTTTCGTGAGATTTGGATGTCCTCGAGCCTTGATCAGCGATGAAGGAACGCACTTTTACAACCGACCCTTAGAAAAAGTGCTTGAAAAGTATGGTGTTCGTCATAAGACTGGCACACCATATCATCCTATGACGAGTGGTCAGGTTGAACGGAGCAACCAGAGCATTAAGAAGAAAATCCTGGAAAAAACGGTCAACAGTCATAGAAAAGACTGGAGTTTGAAATTGGATGATGTACTATGGGCATACAGGACCGCCTATAAGACTCCTATGGGTACATCTCCATATCAAATGGTTTATGGTAAGCCATGTCATCCGCCAATGAGTTAGAGCATAGAGCTTATTGGGCTACAAAGTTTCGAACTTTGATTCCCAATCTTGTGGTAAGCATCGATCGCAACAGATTGCATGAGTTGGACGAGTCGAGACTCCAGCCTACGAAGCGCCGAGGATCAAAGCAAAGATAAGATGAAACTCCTCCATGACGCCAAGATTAAGAAGAGAGAATTTCAAGTCGTGGAACAAGTTCTTTCAGATAATTCCAGGCTACATCTGTTTCTGGAAAGTTAAGGACACGATGGTCCGATCCCTTTGAGATTCTCCAAATTATTCCCGGAGGTGTTTTAGAACTACGAGGTTATGGTGACCAACCGTTTGAGTAAATGGTCAAGGTGTAAGCACAACATTGGTGAACCCAAGGAAAAGCCTTTGATAGTTCGTTTCCTCGATATCCTCGGGTGTGGTACTAAAGAAGTCGAAGAATTTGACGAGTTTTCACCCGACTGCTTTCGAGAGGATGACGGTAGTGGTCGATCCGAAGAAGTTCTAGCGGTGTAGTTGGGATATGGAAGAGTATGAGAGGGAGCGTCACCAAACGTCATCGAAGACTCAAAAGAAGAAGAAGTCAACCATGGGAAGTTTAAAGCGTGTTTGGAAAGCGATGAAGGAACCTAACCCCATGTGTTAGATCTTGCTTTTGTGGCCACACCAATCATCGAGTTTACAGTAGTGGCCGGAAGGAAGGTTAAATGGCCCGATCCAGTGAGCTTAAACAAAGGTAGAGCTAACGACATTAACCAACAAGCGCCACTAGGGGCAAGAGATCTACCTTAGAAAAATCTCGTGGCCAAGATCTTGTGGCCACCACTATACTACCTTAGAAAAATTAATAATGGCTGGACAACGCATGATTCCCGGCAACGGTGCCAAAACTTGTTTTTGGCGCCATTGCCGGGAATCGGCACTGTTGTCTAGTTTCTATTAATTTTTCTGTTTTTGTTACGAAATTTTCGTAGATAGGTTCTTGTTTCTATCCTTTCTAGTTTCTACATTGATTCGGGGACATCTGAGGTTGAATTATCTGACTCCACGTTTTTAGCGATCGAACTTTTGGATAAAAGGGATCGTTTTAGCACTCGTTAGTATTTTGGCCGTACCTTTCGGCTCGAGTATCGGTTTGGCGCGCAAGACCCCAATTCGGAAAGCTCGTTCCGACGCCGACGAAGTGGTGAACACCGTTTTCGACGTGGTGAACACTGCCTTTGGCCGTTCGACACCGTTTTCGAGGTCAAAATCCACTGTTTTCCCTTCCATTTTGGCCCCAGAAGATTTCAACACGTTTTTTTTCCGTCTTAGTGTGTTTTCTGTTTTAAATTTTTCGTAGGTAGGTTTCTTTTTTCTGTTTCGTTTTTTTCGCTTTATCTTTTCTTTAAAAAAAAGTCATCAACTAGGATTATGCAAGATCATAACGCCATGCTGAAACAGCAGATGGCAGCTCTTCAAATGTCGCTTAATCCAATGAATCGGACCTCTGATTTTCCACGTAACTCACAAGTTCGCTCGTGGAAGATGTTGTCGACCGCCATCTTTGTTGGCTGGCTGTCGATTTTTTTCCGCTGCGTATCAAGTTACACCGCCCATAATCGTGGAAATTTCAATCTAGTCACATGTCAAAATTGTGACAATGTGGGACACATCGCTTCGTTTCGTCCCATGAATGGATGAACGCTGAAGTAAATGCTTTCGTGGCCGGCAATATCGAGATTTAATAATCGTTCTCCGCCAAAGCAATTTTGTAATCCGGGTTTCATTCTCGTAATCCAATTTCTATCAAAACCCGAACTTGATCGCAGAACCAAAATATCAATTTTTCAAATCAATATCAGTGGTTCAATCAGAACAGTCCCGATCCTAGGTTTCAAAGTCAGTCTAGCCAATCTTTCCCACGTAACTTTCAGAACTATCAAGGCCCTCTCAATCGGACGATCTTGAAGCTAAATTGGAGGAGCAAATAAAAACATCCAACTCGATGAGCACATACAAGAGTATTGAGAGACTAATCGGGAAATGGCTCAAGACTTAGGCATTGACCTAGCTCCCACATTTCCTTATGATAGCGAAGAGGACAATGCCATGAACTTAGGATCCGGCATTCAATTCAGTGGTCCCCCAAAAGTAGAAGAGTCAAGTTCATCTGTCTTTGGATCCGATGTTCGTATACCCTCAACTGATGAGAATTCTTATGGACATGGACTTAATAACGTTCAAGTGAGATATTCGTATTATGGTGGAAACCATTATGAGGCTCAGTGCAGTGGAGGTAATTCACCCCACCAATGGAATACTAATAGCAATTATGATGCAAGTTATGAGAATCCACTTCAATCTAACTATGCATCCACATACAATGGTGGAGAAGAGGCTAGTGCTATGAATGTAAGGTCCGACACTCAACTTAGTGGTTTCCCTGTTCTGGATGAGAGTACTCAGGTGGCTGATCCCCTGAGAAATAAAGAGCTTAGTGGAAGTCGGGAGGCTGATCTCCTGACTGGTAAGGAAGGTGGAAACGAAGTAGATGATCATATGTCTAGAATGAAGGATGAAGAAGAGGAAGAACCTGAAGGGATAGACCTTTACCTTCCTCTCCAGAATGTTATGCATCTAGACAAGTGCACTCCTAAAAATCCTTGGTATGCTTCTATCGTCAACTTCTTACATTCCCAGTATCTAGATCCAGAATTGTCTTATCAGGAGAAGAAGAAATTCTTCTCGGATATGAAAACATTCGTTTGGGGTGAACCTTACCTCTTCAATATTTGTAAAGATGGTTTGCTGAGAAGATGTGTTCCAGAATCCGAGCAACGCGATATTATTGAGCAATGCCACAGTGGACCCACTGGCGGTCACTTTGGTCCTTGGAAAACCGTTGCTAAGATCTTTCAATCCAGTTTCTATTGGCCCACAATCTTTAAAGATACAGAAGCTTTCTGTAAAGCGTGTGATAGATGCCAAAGAACCGGTACTCTGACAAGGCGTTTTGACATGCCTTTGAAACCCATATTAGAATGCGAAGTCTTTGATGTATGGGGTATCGATTTTATGGGACCATTCCCATCATCTTGTGGAAATAAATACATCTTAGTCTGCGTGGACTATGTATCGAAATGGGTGGAGGCTCAAGCCACATCTCACAATGATCATAAGACGGTCATGAAGTTTCTAAAGAAAAACATTTTCGTGAGATTTGGATGTCCACGCTCCTTGATTAGTGATGAGGGGACACACTTTTGCAACCGACCTCTAGAAAAAGTGCTTGAGAAATATGGTGTCCGGCACAAAATTGGCACACCATACCATCCTATGACTAGTGGTCAGGTTGAAAGAAGCAACCAAAGTTTAAAGAACATCCTGGAGAAAACAGTTAACAGTCAAAGAAAAGACTGGAGTCTAAAGTTGGATGATGTACTGTGGGCATATCGAACCGCCTATAAGACCCCCATGGGTACATCACCCTATCAAATGGTTTATGATAAATCATGCCACTTACCAATCGAGTTAGAGCATAGAGCGTATTGGGCCACGAAGTTTTTAAACTTTGATGCCCAATCTTGTGGAAAACATCGATTGGAACAGTTGCATGAGCTAGACGAATTTAGACTTCAGGCCTACGAAAGCGCCAGGATAAGTAAGGAAAAGACAAAACTCCTTCACGATGCCAAAATCAAGAAGCGAGAATTTCAAGTAGGGGAACAAGTTTTATTGTACAATTCTAGGTTACATCTGTTCCCTGGTAAGCTGAGGACACGATGGTCCGGTCCCTTTGAAATTCTCCAGATCATTCCTGGAGGTGTTTTAGAACTAAGAGGTCATGGTGACCAGCCGTTCAGAGTGAATGGTCAAAGGTGTAAGCATTATATCGGTCAACCCAAGGAGAAGCCTTTGATTGTTCACTTCCTCGACTTCCTCGGGTGTGGTACTCCTGAAGTCAATGAGTTTGACGAGTTTTCGCCCGATTTGTTTTCTGAGAATGACGGCGGTGGTCCAGTGGAGGAAGTTTTGGCTGGTAGTTGGGATATGGAAGAGTTTAAACGGGAGGCACAGTTAAAGAAAAGATTGAAGAAGAAGAAGTCTGCAATGGGGAAAATTAAGAATGTTTGGAAAGCGGTAAAGAACCTGACCCCATGTGTGAGATGCTGTTTCTGTAGCCACACTAATGACCAGAGCTTACACGAAGTAGTGGCTGGAAGGAAGATTCAGTGGCCTGATCCAGGCTGAATAGTACGTGTGTCTAGCCAAAGACACTAAACAAAGGCGCTTGTTGGGAGGCAACCCAATAATAAGAATAGTTTTTTATTATTATTTTCTATTATTTTGTTTTTGTTGAATAAGGAAGCTAGGTTTGTCTTGTGTCGTCTAGGTTTTTGGTGTCGGTTTTGGGGTCGTGCAACTTGCATAAGCGTAACTTGCAATCTCGACTATAATCTCCTTCCCCGCTATTGACATGCTTGTCGCTTAATACTTGATTCATCTGTACTTTAGTTGAAGCTACCGTCGGTTTTCCGTTGCTATTACTTTTGATGAATCTTGTAAGCCTTAACGCGCATTTGCACTTTCAGTTGGAGTTTGGTATTTCCATATGCACATGTTGGACCATATTTGTTTTGTAAACCTCTGTGGTTATATTTGACGCTTAGATGCCTTGTGTTTTCCCCGTGTGGTGATTTTTCCATCTGAGCAATTATATCCTGTGCTTATATCAAACTTTTCTGCGCAATATGTTATATTCCCCTATCCCCGAGATCTTGTCTTGTTTTTCATGTGTGCAGGATATTCGCGATAGCAATTGTGAGCGTTTAGACGATATCAGTTTTCCGGTGGATGGTCCACAGTCTACTGATTTCTTCAAGCAATTCTGGATCTGACTCATGACCACTTCCAGACTTGCACCTTCAAACTACAATCAGCTAAGTTTTTCTTATTCTGCACAACATGAGGACATTTTGTTATTTAAGTGTGGGGGAGGGATTGGTTGTACTTACAAAATGTGCTTAATTTATTATGCTTATTATGCTTACCACCATTCTTAAAAAAATTTAGAAAAATTTTCAATTTTTGATTAAAAACATCCGTCCCGAGCATGATTTTATTTTGGCTTACTTACTTGTTATATTCCCATACTTGTACTAGTTGACTAGTATTTTAGCATAGACCTTTGTTAGATAAGCCTTTACTCGAATTCTTTTCACGTAAGCCTCTTCGATGACGAGCTGAACTTAGGAAACTGTACCCATTTAAACCGATGATGTTTGATTCTGGTTAATGGAAATTCTTTAAACTGTCATGGAAATTGTAATATGTGCGTAGTTGGAATTGAAGTAGGAAGTATCGTGAATATACCGAAGCCTGAATGTGATAAGTGAAACGTAACTACTGTGCTTTGGAAAAGTTGTTTTAAGAAAAATATGATGAGTTGAAATTGGGTGTGTCGGAAGCTGGTCGATGATTGCAGTGAGGTAGGGTATACCACGTATGTCCTATACCACTATGATGACCAAAAGCTCACGAAAGTCAGAAGAAGCTGCCTTATGATTTGAGTAAGGTAGGGCATATCTCGAATGTCCCATTCTGCTATGACAGGGCAAGAGCTCATTCTGATGTGCGTTTAAAAGTGAAATAGTTAAATCAACTTATATAAGAAAGTGGTATGAATAAATGAAAGACTTATTTATCGTCTACGTTATCCCCAGTATAGGCCAAGGTATATGTTGTAGGGAATATCCTCTGGGTACAACTGAAAAAATTTCGAAAACACATGTATTACTCTAGTCATGACGTGAGTAGTTTTGCAGGGCGTATGTATAGTCAGGGTGATTCATTATCTGTCTTAAATGGGTATTGGTTGGTTAGCTTGATTTTAATTGTCAAGTCTCTATTCACAAAATGAGCGCCATTGTCAGAAATGATAGCCCTTCGTACACCAAACCGTGTGAAAATGAACTTTTTTAGAAACTTAATGACCACGTGTCTGTCATTAGTGGGGGATACAATCGCTTCCACCCATTTCGAGACGTAATCACAAGCCACTAAAATGAACTTGTTGCCAAAAGAAGGAGGGTAGGGTCCCACAAAGTCAATTCCCCAAACGTCAAAGACTTCACAAACAATGATAGGTCGTTGAGGCATCTCATTTTTCCTAGAAATTCTCCCCGAACGTTGACACGCGTCACAGGTTTTTACATAAGCGTAGGCATCCTTAAAAATTGTCGGCCAATATAGCCCGCTTTGCAAAACCTTCAATGCGGTCCTTTGTCCCGAGAAATGGCCCCCGGCCTCTGTATCATGGCAAAAGGATAACACGCTCAATCTCTCGCCCTCAGTTATACATCTTCTCAAAACACCGTCAGCACATAATCGAAACAAGTAGGGATCCTCCCAAACGAAGTGTCTAGCCTCACTCACTAACTTCCTCCTCTGATTCTCATCTAACTCCGAGTCGATAAATCCACTTTCAAGGTAATTCACTATTGGTGCAAACCACGGAGCTCCCTCTTTGCCTTTCTGAGAAAAATTCCCTCGCTTTTTCGGTAACATAGTGTCTACAACAAAAAGTCGCTCATCCAGAAACGAGTCATCTATTTCAACCCTTTCTGATTCGTCACCCTCAACTGGCTCAATCCGACTGAGGTGATCGGCTACCACATTTTCACAACCTTTACGGTTTTTAATTTCCACATCAAACTCTTGAAGGAGCAAAATCCATCTCAACAAACGCGGTTTCGCATCCTTGTTAGCGAATAGATATTGTAATGTGGAATGGTCCGTATGCACAATCACTTTAGACCCCACCAGATAGGATCTAAACTTGTCGAAAGCAAAAACTACCGCCAACAATTCTTTCTCAGTCGTAGTGTAGTTCTGTTGGGTCGGATTCAAGGTGTGACTGGCATAATAAATCGGTCGAAACAACGTATCCACCTTTTGTCCTAACACTGCTCCTACTGCCAAATCGCTAGCATCGCACATAACCTCAAACTCTTGCTCCCAATTCGGAGCTATCAAAATAGGAGCCTCGGTCAAAAGCCTCTTAATCTCCTCGAAAGCTCCCACACACTCATCATCAAAAGTCACATTTATTCCCTTCTTCAATCTAGAGGTAAGAGGTGTAGCCTTTTGGGCAAACCTAGGGATAAATCTACGATAAAACCCCGCATGTCCCAAGAAAGATCTTAACGTTTTCAAACTAGTAGGCATAGGCAACCTAGAAATAGCATCTACCTTAGCCCTATCAACCACTATCCCCTCAGCTGAGACCATATGACCTAGGACAATTCCCTCAGTCACCATAAAATGACTCTTCTCCCAGTTCAAAATCAAATCTGTCTCCTCGCACCTAGCAAGCACCCTATCTATATTGGACAAGCATGCATTAAAACTGTCCCCAAAGACTGTAAAATCATCCATAAACACCGCCATACATTTATCAATCAAATCAGCAAAAATGGCAAGCATGCATCTCTGAAATGTCGCTGGTGGTGTATATTAACCCGAAAGGCATTCTTGAAATGCAAACGTGCCATAGGGACAAGTAAACGTGGTCTTTTCTTGGTCATTGACATCAATGTGAATCTGATAATAACCACTAAATCCGTCAAGAAAACAATAAAATGCATGACCAGCAAGCTTATCTAACTCTTGATCAACAAACGGGAGTGGGAAATGATCCTTCCTAGTCTTTTCATTCAACATACGAAAATCTATGCAGACTCGATAACCAGTAACAGGGCATACAGAAAAAGACTCACCTTGCTCATTTGTTAGCACCGTGATGCCGCCCTTCTTAGGTACCACTTGTGTAGGACTCACCCACTCACTATCCGAGATGGGGTAGATGATGCCCAGCGTCAACATCTTCACCACTTCCCTTCCTATCACTTCCAGTAAATGCGGGTTCAGTCTCCTTTGCGGTTGACGCCTCGGTCTCGCCCCATCCTCTAGGATGATTTTGTGCTTACATATGTCGGCACTAATCCCCTTGATATCCACCATTTTCCATCCAAAAGCTCGTTTCCTCCTCTTCAAGACTTGAACTAGCTTTACTTCCTCGCAAGGTGTTAGTGAAGCAGATATAATAAGCGGAAGTAAATCACTACCTTCAAGAAAAACATATTTGAGGTGTTGAGGAAGCGGCTTCAACTCCAAACCGTTGGTGGTTCCTCAATGGATGGCTTTGGCATATCCTCCGCGAACCGAGATCCAATTTCTTAGTCCAAATTAGCTTCCATAAACTCACCCGCCTCGAGATGCATGGCATAAACTCGCATCAATCGGGTATCATCATTTACTTTGCATGACTTCATCAAGCATTTCTCCAAAGGTTCCTTGTGCCCTCAGAATTCACATTTGCCACAATACAAGGGTGGATGACATCTATCGAAAAACAATCACTCACCTCATCCTCGGGTGTTTCATGGTTTTGTACACATTAATTTTGACACTATCTTGCCCGACACGTAAGATTATATCTCCCCTCTTTACATCTATCAAGGTCTCCCAAGATTTAGGAAAGGCCGACCTAATAAAAGAGGTGTCCTAGAATCGGTGTCCATATCAAGAACCACAAAATCAACCGGAAACACAAATTTATCACTTTGAACCAACACATCCTCGGCTATCCCTAGCGGTGTCCTAACCGACCTATCCGCCATTTGTAATGTCATGCCGGTGGGTTCTAATCTTCCTAAGCCCAACTTGTCATACACTGATTTCGGCATCAAACTAACAGATGCCCCTGTGTCACAAAGCACATTTTTGAAAACAGTCTCTCCTATGGTAATTGGGATAGTAAAACTACCTCTATCTTGAATTTTGGGAGGTATATTGTTTTCAAAAATAGCGGAACACTCATAACTCAACTGGACCATCTGTTGCATTTTCTCTTTACTTGAAAGCATATTCTTTAAAAACTTGAAATACGATGGGATGTTAGCAATGATATCCAACATTGGCATGGTCACTTCAAATTTCCTCAACATTCCTAAAAATTTGGCTTGACTTTGGGTCAAGACCTCCTTTTTTGTTGTTTTGGGAGGAAATGGTAAAGTGGTCACGTCAAAACCCAGGGGAGGAGGGGGAATTTTACCTTTACTACCTTTAGGCCTGAGTGGTGGCGATGGCTCTTCTTCCTTCACATCAATGATTATCGTATCCGACTTTGGCCTCGTCGCTTCTTCCCACTTTCGCTTGTATTCTTCCACTTCCCTTTCCAACCTCGAGATTCTCTCTTTTTCAGCCCTCTTCTCGACATCCTCATCAAAACCTTCTTGCTCATCCAACGGCCCTTTGTAATCACAAAATTTCTCCTTGTCGGAGTTTGGCACCATCTTCTCAAGTTCTCGACCTTGTTGACCCGTCTCTTTACCACTCCGGGTGACTACCGCACAGACATCTTTAGATTCCTTGGGGTTCCTCTCCGTGTTACTAGGTAGCCCCGTACTCAAAGGCGGTTGAGATCTATTCTCGGTCAATTGGCCCACCTGAATCTCCAAATTCCGTATGGCCGCTCTGTGTTCAATCACAAGCTTATTCAACTGATCAAGTCCTTCTTCCGAAGACTTCCTTTGGCTTCCCGGACTATCCCCTTGATGATTGTAGGAGCTGTTTTGTCTATGGGCATTCGGATGTTGATAAGTCTCAGAATTTTGATTTCCGGCTTGTTGACTATGTTGTTGGTTGCCGGCTTGTTGCCCTTGCTCTCTACTCCCATGATCTCTATTCTGATTATTGCTCCATTGGCCTTGTCGATTCTGACCCCAAATCTGATTACTCGAACTTTGATTCTGACTTTCATAACCTTGGTTGTTGAAGTTTTGATGTTGTCGACCCCAACTACCTTGATTATTTCTCTCCAACCACCTTGGAAATTCTGAGGGTTCCCTTGCTCTCTATTCTGATTCCAACCTCGGTTGCCTTGGCCTTGATTATTTTGGTTCCACCTCGGTTGCCTCGGTCCCAATTCCTTGGCCACCTTGATTTCCTTGGTTCAAATTTTGGCCTTCTTTGGTTGTTATTCCATGAATTCCCAAAATTCTCGGTTCCTCCCATTATTCCTGAATTGTTGTTATTCCGACTTCCTTGGTTGTTGTTGCCTTGATTCCAATTCCCCGTAATTATTTCCAATGTAACTTACATCATTCGGTTGCATCTCTTCTTCCATGCCAAGTCCCATTGATGATTCAAAATCTTGATAGTATGATGGAACTTGCAAATTTGGATTATTACCCCACCGATTGTTTGATTCATCGCCCACCGAACTCTCATTGTTGACCAAACTGCAAGTTCTTCCCGGGACTTTGTTGACTACTTCCACTCGAGCTTCCCACTCCCAATCTGCTGAGTGCGGCTACCAACTCTTCCACCACCGCAACTGGTTGTGGCTGAGACACACTTGCTATAGGTTGTTGAGGATCGGTGTGGGACCGGCTGTGGTGTCTGTCGAGTTAACTGTTGAGGATAAGCCGACCTACTCGGATTCGAACAAGACTGAGCCGAATGATTACCTCCACATAACCGACAAACACAGTAATGCATCTTCCATTTTCTTCACCTTGGTTTGCAAAGTGCCAACAACTCATTGTGTGCAATTTGTCTCTTTGTCCAACTGTTCTTCAAGTGCCTTGATGTTTGTTGAGACTCATTCGGGTTGTCTCGTCCTCGAACTTGAAACCCATTCATCATCCCTTTCAATTGCATCATTAATATGTTGCATAGCCAACTCGGGATCAATCCTTGTCAAACCCTTTCCACTTGCCGCATCCAAAATATTTCTATCCGATTTATCCAAGGCTCGATAGATTTTGATAACTTGCTCAACCGTACTCAAATTGTGGGGAGGGCACTTCTTCAACAAAGCCCTAAACCTCTCAACGGTCTCTTTCATTGTTTCTCCTTTTCTTCCACAAAAATTATGAATTTCACGCTTCAAATCTTCAATCTTTGCTGGAGGAAAATATTTTTTCAGAAAAACATTGGCGACTTCCGCCCAAGTAGATAGGGAGCCATGTGGTAGGGTATTAAACCATGTTTTTGCAGCCCTCTCAAAGCAAATCGAAACATCATCAACTTGAGTGCCTCTCGGTCACTCCATTATACTTCAATGTCGAGATTATTTGTAGGTAATTGTCCAAAAACTCATTAGGGTCTTCATTCCTTTGCCCATAGAAAACCGCATTCTCACTGATAAGATTTATAACATTTTGCTTTGGTTCCATGTTGTTAGCATGGACAGCGGGAATTCTGATTGGATTGTGGCCCGTCCCTTGATATGGAGTAACCACATAATCTCTCGCTGAAACAAACCCTTGATTGGCAGGTGGGTCATTCTGTGGCTGATTCTGGTTATTCTGATTGGCTTGCAAAAGCTGAATCTAGGCCGCCTGTTGTTGAATCAACTGATACATCTGAAGTTGCAAATTATCCTGGTCGGTTGGTTGTTGCTGAGTCTGTACCCCCTCTTCTAATGCATGATCAAACAAATTCCTCCCATCTGTCCTTGCAACCAAAGTAGGGCCCGCAGGATTTCTTTCACGTGGAGGAGGGGTGTTTAGATGGCCCAATCCTACAACTTAAGATGTACCGTCACCATTCAACCTGTCTCTTCCGTTGGTCGTCATGCCTTCTCCTCTCAAGAAGAATTGAAGCTTTGTCCGCTCCACGGTGTATCAAACCGAGGAGGCGATCTATCTTCTCAATTGGCTTGCGTGCCTATCGATCTCGGGTAAAAAGGCTCAGAGGAGTCCCGAATCTGCGGGTCAAACACTGCAAGTCAAATCAAACAACAAGAAAACAATAAAAGAAAACGACCTAAGCCCAAGCTTTCGGTCAACTATTGTGATATCAAAGTGTTGCCAGTCCCCGGCAACGGCGCCATTTTGATGGACGTATTTTCTACAGTCCGGTCAAACAAAGACTCGAAACCTTAGCAGAATCTTCCCTCTAACCGGCATTGTACCGGGTCGAGTGTAGGATAGTGCTTGAGGAGTCCGAGGTCGATCCCACAGAGATTGGTCTTTGAATACCACAGTTGACTTAGCACTCAGTTCAGGTCAACAAGATAGATATGAAGTTATGCTAATGCGTAAAGTAAAGATTACACTACTCGGTTTCCTAAACAAATAAAAGAAGTATGGCCGAACTACGATCCAATGGATTACTTTACCCTTAGAACGATTACCCCGGGAGTGTGCTTTACCTTCCTTCACCGTCTATCGATAACTCATAGGCAACTAGGGTGTCAATCTAGCTCCGATATAAACCCCGTATTGGAATTGGTCTTGATGACTAGGGCGTCAACCTAGTACACGGGTAGGTGTCAGACTACCTTTCAAGCCCAAAACTTCTACGGTCCCGAAACCCCGCTCCCACACGCCGCCGCAACATACATTTATAAGCTAACGTGTGTGCAACAATGAACAAAGGCGTCAATTTCGTTCAATGCTATAAAAACAATCAAAACAAGTTACGAGATATGAATTAACGATTAAAACGATAAATTATGCGCTAAACGACCTCCCAGTTCATCACTCCAATGGCGTTTCACCCGCATTCACGTGGTTCGACCATACAAGAAATCTAGCTACTCATAATCGAATCTAAACAATTCAAACAAGAGAAAAATATCACAATAACAACAAAATAACATACCCATTTCGATTTTGCGAAGAACGCCCAAATTCGAGCTCCAAAAAGAACAAATCTTGTCACTTGAGATGTTACAGATCGAAGCTAAAAGTTGTAGAATCAAAGAAAAGATCGAAAGAGGATTCTATTGATATATAATACTAATTCTAACTCTAAAAACCCAAGGAAATCGCCCTAAATCGCCCCTACCTATCTAACTCCTTTTTTCTCTGCGGCTGTGAGAGAATGGCGCTGCTTTTATAGGCTGACAGTTCAAACGCACGTTTGGAATGGTTCAAACGTGCGTTTCTCTTCATTTCTGGGCAGGATCTGACTGTCCTTCACTTTGGAACGCACGTTTGGAATGTCAAACGTGCGTTTGGATTGCTTGGAACGCACGTTTGGAGGAGTTTTAAACCAGCGTTTGGAAGGCTGAAACTCTGTTCGACTCTGGCAATTATGGAACGCTGGTTTGGGCCTAGAACGCCAGTTTGGGACATGGAACGCACGTTGGAAGGGTCCAAACGTGCGTTTGGACCCCTGTGGCCCCAAAACTTCATTCTTTTCCTTCTTTGACCTCTGTTCTTGCCCCGAGCACATCCAACCTCAATAATTCTCGTCTTCCGGGCTCTCGAGACACCCTAGTCCTGCATCCATATGGAAACAACAAACAAACGTGTAACCCCGCAAACTACGGGTGCTCAGGAAAAACGAGTATAAAATGCTAAAATACGATCGAGTTTACGGAAAACCGACAGTCACTCGACGTGCAATAAAAACCTCATTTCATACTCCAAATAGGGTCTAAACTAACCCGAATCATGCCAGAAATGTGATAATCGTGGTGTAAACTGTACATAAATGTACAGTAAAGTTGGTTCCTATCAGTGTCTCCACAAACACCGAAGTGACCCGGGGGTTGATCGCAGCCACACGGTTTACATCTTGGAAGTAAACTGTGTGGTTCCAATCAACCGACAGGTCATTTCAGTATAAATTACCTCACCACAATTACTTCCCGTTCATCTAATCTTCTTGAAGTTATGTCACCTGTAAATGTCATCATGTTTTTTCTCATGGTTACTAGTATGTCCTGTTGTGGGGAGAGCATGGTTATGATAATGGAGAAAAGTGATCCATCAGCCTGGCTTTTTGTGTTATCGTTTTTCATCACTTTTTCAAGAAAAAAAATGTCCCGGCCCATCATTTTTGTTGAAATGCTTATATACATATATGTTGTCTTGGACAATTGTTTGTTTCCTCTCCATAGATGCAAGATCAAGAAGTCAAGAGGAAAAAGAAACATAAAGGGTGACAAATGAAGGTAACATGCATATGTGTATTATAAATATCATTGTATATTTATAATCAATTATGCAACTTTTGGTTCCATTCAATTTACCTTATGCAGGACATATATCCCTGTCAATGGGATTTGAATGAATTTATTGAGATTGGAAACTGATTCATCAGAAGCTATTAAGATTGGAAGCATTCTTTTTTTTTTGTAGGAACATCATTTTTGATTTAGTAGGTAGGATTACAACTTATTGTTGAATGTTCGGTTACGAATTGTTATGTAGTATTTTAACTTCCATCAACTGTAACCTTTATGTTCAATATATTTTAAATAATTTCATGTTCTTATATGTCGATATGAGGATTATCAATTAGAAAATCATGTAAGAATACTACTATTTTACACTTATATTGGTAAATGGTGACATAAATGACCAACAATTTAGATAATCTATGAAAGTGCACAAGAAAACTAGTTACTACATCCGTAAACTACTATAAAGTATCCAAATCAGCGAAAAATAAAATGGCAAACGAAATAAGTGCCGTTGAATTCCCACGAATCTATTGCCGGAAAAATCGCCGTAAAGATAAAGCCACATAGTAGATAAGTGTCAACAAAGTGCCACAAATACAACATACAACACTTTTACCAAGTGCTATATAATCGCCGAAAAAGTTTCCCGGCACAACAAAAAGTGCCACAAAACATTGCCGACGCCAGTATTGACGACACTTAAATAACCGCCGCTTTTATGCGCCAGATAGCTTTTACGGCGCTTATTTTAGTTGTCCGGCATTTATTTTGTTCCACAAAAGCAAAAATGTTGTAATAATGGAACTAAGGAAATCGCTCAATCGATAAACTAACATGAGGTAATAAACATCATAGAATCATTAGTTGATCCAATTCCTAACGTTCAGTTCAAACCTGGAAAACCATTTGGAGACAGAACTGGTTTAGGGTTTGATAGTCAACAAAATTTTAAGATCGAGACCTAGTACAGTTGCACCTAAGTTTGTACCAGACAAAAGTCAAAACTCGAAAACTGACAATATTATTAGAACTGATAATTACTCGGCACATCCTCGAACTAAAACTGACAAAACTGTAAAATCAGTCAGTGGCAATCAGCAAATTGAAAGATTTTATAGAAAGTATTAGAGGACTGGAAAAAGGCACAACTGATCAGAGATCAGCCAAAAGAACATTCAAGTATTATTCTTAGAAAATTGAAAATCATTCATGGAATAATAGATTCAGAGGAAAGGAAGACTTTTTTCCTACTGATAAAGACTGGAATGCACCTATAATCTCTAAAAGAATATATCAGTTTCACAAAACAAATGATCAAAATACTGTTAGATCAAAACAACAAAGTTTTGTGAAAACTGACCCTACTCTGCTGAAAGGTATAAGCATAAAATTAATAAGACTTACAAGAATACAAAACTAATCAAAAAGAGCCCAAACAGGTATGGGTACCAAAGATCTCTCATTCTGTTTTGCAAGAAAAGATCAACAACAAAAAATTGAGAAGTTGCAATTCTTAAAACCGAATTGTACTCACAACTGAGTTTTTGAATTTACTACATGTTAACGGTGATTTTTACGATATATATGATATTATTTCGTAGCAATTTCCTTCGTGTTTTATTACTTTTTATAGAAAAGTGAGGGTTTAAATGGAATATTGAAAGAATGCGTATTGAAATCATTAAAGCGCAAAATCGAGCTAATTACGTGGTTTTATTGGTGTTTTCTATCTATATGTATGATTTTACATTTTGCATGTTTTTGCCGTGTTGTAGGTACGCTTGCATGTTATGGAGGAAGCTAAAATGATGTTCACTTAAAGATTAAATGGAAGGAAGAAGAAGCAAATCAATTCAGGGAAGAGAGATTTTACCTGGACGAACGTTCAAAAATGCATGGGGACGGGCGTCTTGTCCAAATTTCGGCTCGACTCAAGAAATTTACTTAAAGTGAACGAGCGCCCAACCAATCGATTTGCGTTCGTAAGATCGAAGGATAGACTTGGAATTATCTTTATTTTTATTTGTTAGGGTTTAGCTTTTCTAATAATTACCCTAAGTCGGCTAGAACAAGTATAAAAGGAGCAGGCATTTGACAGAACAACGCAGAACTTACCTGGAGACGAACACAGCACAAAAACCGAGAAGCCGACCACTCGGTCGACCGAGTGCTCCTGCTCGGTCGACCGAGCCATATTATTTTTTTAATATTTATTTTTTTTGTTCGATCCTGGAGATGAGCTGAGCAAGTCCTGAACAAGCATGTGAAACCGATCGGCAAGCGTTTTGATTTCGAATCTTGGATGTTTTGTGAGTTTTAAATAAAGTTTGTATCTTTATTATGCTTTTATATTGATTATGCAATTATATCGATGGATTGTTGCTTATTGATGTTTAACGTTGATGAGAATCGTTGTTAGACCTAAATCATCGTAGTAAAGATTAGATTTTTAACCTAAAAATAACGAGAGTTGCTAGGTTAAATTTCTAGGTTGCTAGATTGAGAAATCTTACACCTTCGTTATGAGAGCGTTAATCTTTAAGATTGAGAGATGAAAGATTAATAGGCGAATTATCTACGAGAGTAGAAGTTCATACCTTTGATAGGTGAACCACAACCTTTATTAAATCTTCACTAAACAATCTAGAGAGGAAGTTGAGGGTTCACTAAACAATCTTCACTAAACATTTCATGGTTGATGAGGGAATAGTTCTTGGCCACAAGATCTCCGCCAAAGGTATAGAAGTTGACAGGGCAAAAGTAGAAGCTATCGAGAAGATGAGTTATCCTAAGAATGTGCGCGAAGTCAGAGGTTTTCTTGGACATGTCGGTTTCTATAGGAGATTCATTCAGGACTTTTCAAGATAGCCAAGCCCCTGCCTACACTACTTAAGGAAGACGTTGAGTTCGATTTTGATGAAAGCGCAGCGGGCGTTTGAGGAGCTTAAAAACCGTTTAATCTACCGCTCCAATTCTTATATCGCTTTGACCGAACCTACCTTTCGAGCTTATGTGCGACGCATCAAACTATGCGATTGGTCTTTGTTTTAGGCCCAAGAATCAAAGGAAATTCCAGCCAATCTATTACGCCTACCACACATTGAATCCTCTCAAGTTAACTATACTACTCTGAAAAGGAATTATTGGCGTAGTCTTTGCTATGGACAAGTTTAAGTAGTTACTTGTTAGGAGCCACTACAACAAAAAAGACTTTTGGCGGCGTGAAAAAGCTATTGGCGCGCACATTGCATGCCGCAAAGTTCAATCTTCGCTAAAAGTGCAAGGCTATCTCTGGGCGTGCTTTTGTGTAATCGCTAATTCTATTATTGGCAACTTTCTATTGCGCGCCAAAGAATAATTAGCAGGTTACATTGTGAGCTTCCAAAGATTAATTAGCAGGTTACATTGTGAGCTTTTAAAGCTTAATTAGCAGCTTACATTGCCCATTTGCTATGTCTATTAGTGGCAAAGACACTGTGTGCGTTGTCGAAAAGTTTTTGTTTTGTAAAAAAAAAAATTACATAATACAATAACTAATGTTCACCTATATAAAACCAAAACCATTAGCATAATACAATACCCAAAACACAAAATAATTTCAATAATACACAATACCATACCAAGTACCACAACAATGGATTGAAATACAAAATCCATCACATTGAAAGTAGGAAAATGCATTAAGACACAAATATGCCTTCGCATATCATGTTCCTACTAAACCCAACTCAACACATTGCATAAAAACTTTGACAATACAATAAAAGAAGATTTTCTCCTCTTTGTCTCCATAAAACATACCCCATGTTCATCAATCGTCACAGTTGTATTGAAATCTCTAACATATATTGTCGGGACTAGCTCCTTTCGATATGATTTGCATAGTAGCTACAATTCGAGAAAACAATATTAATCACTAATTTTCTATCCAATTACACATTAAAATATAATTTATATCACAAAGTTTAAGGAGACCCGCTTTGTGGTGTATAAGCTCTCTCAAGCAAACAAAGTCAAGCTTCTCGGGACAACCCACTTGAAAGTTCAGGGGGCTACGTTGTGGTATAGAAAATGCACTGAGTCATAGAAATCAAGACCATAACCCTTCTAAAAGCATATACAATAAGAAACCCCATCATATTGTCATTTTTCAACAAAAACTCAAAATTGGCTACATGACCACACATCCCATTTATTGTCACATTTTCATCTACAGAGCCTACACACAATAAAAATAAAAACACAGAAACATATACTATTAAAATACAAATTTCTCACTTATTCTAACTACCCATACATTTACCAATAAATTGACCAATCAAGCATTCAAGCTAACATATTAGACCAATGATTATATGCCTCTGCTCTCTAGTCTATATATTGCAGCTCACTTGGACTTGGAATATTGGTGATGAATGCAAACACTTGAGAGTTGCAATTCTTCTTCTTAAAAAATAAGTTGCAATTCATTGTAGTCTTCAAACCAAATAAATAAGATGAACACATCGACTTTCTAGCTGCATACTAAATGAAGAAGTTCATCTATTGAGTGAAGTGTTGAGCTTAGAACTTAATCGGTGTGGTGCAATGATGAAGTAGCCTTCTTACGGTGTATCGAAAGTACTGCAAATTGAATGCTATAGAACACAATAAATGAATGAAATGGTGAACAGAGTTGCATTTTTGAACAATGCTCAACACTCAATTCCACCTCATGGAGCTAAATTGAAGATGAATGGAGGTGATGAGGAAAGATTTATATGATTCACATGATGATGAACTCCTGTATGTACACCAAGGGATAACACATTTTAAGCTTAAACTTATTTTCTATGTTTAATAGTGTAATAAAAGAAAGGTGTGGGAACGTGCAGGCTTAAGCCGTTGGGTGTACCAGTTCTAAAAGTCATGAAACCAAATGTTTCATACGTAAATTTAAAATTGATCGATGGGTTGGTTCAGTAATCATCACATTGCTAATTTAGCAAAGAAAAAATGTCACCTAGTTTGTGATTCACTAACTCAACAAAGATCAAGTGTTTCAACCAACTAGGCAGCCAATTTTTGCACACGGTGCAACGCACATACAATGTAATCTACATATGAAGTAACTTGCATATGTCAACAATCATGCTAAAAAGGAGAAAAAGGCTTCCCAAAAGATGAATGTTAACTAAGTACCTCATCACCACTTTTTGGCCATTATTAGTGCTTGGAATCATGAGATCATGCATAAAGCAAAAACAAAATGAACGAAAGAGGCAAACAGATTAACTAAGTGCTAAAAGAAGCTATGGGATCCGACATACCAACACCAAAAGACTTTCTAACATAAAATTTCTCAACACTTACTCGTCCACTTTTTCGCAAAATAAATCTCCGATCTTTTAAATCCAAAAAAATATCATTCCCAAAACATCAAAGAATACAAATAGAACTAATTTCATACACCGCCAGAGAAAAACAGCGAATTTTTGTACCTTCTTGTGTGAGAACAAACTAATTCTCATAATTTCATCTCCATTTTAACGAATATTGAGAGAACTTTGAGAAACTAGCGACTTTCAAAAAGAAATTAATAATGAACAAGTAGCAAATGTGGAGAATTCATACCTTTAGACCCGATTTATATTCTACTTGTTTAGGTTCCAGCGTTCTTGTAACTAATTTGACCTAGCGGAGAAGAGAACGCGGGCGACGAAGCAGAGTGAAGAGGAGTAAACTTTCGTTAGTGGAAGAGATGAGTTTTTTTTAAGGGTTTTTATTTTACAAATTACACTGAGCGCTTTTTTTTTAGTTTTACCGGCAAATTTTCAAGTTAGCGGGAGATGAAAATCTAAAAATGATCCACTTTATCATTAACGGCGAGCATCTTTCACGCTGCTATAGTTGTTCCATCTTTCGCAGTGCGTTTTCCCCGCTGCTTGAAAAATAATTTTATGCAACGCACTCCCAAAGTTGCTAAAATACTTATCAGCAGCATATTAATTGACGCACGCTGTTATATTAATTTATGTCACTCATGCGCAGCCCATATAGAAAAGCACGCTGCAAAATATATAATTCGCAGTGTGTTTTAATTGCACGCTGCTGATGTTACGCTGCCAAAACCCAAATTTCTTGTAGTGAGCTCAAGTGATTGTGTTGACTGATCACGCAGCTTTGCGATATCTGATGACTAAGAAAGAGGCCAAACCATGCCTACTGCGTTGGATACTGACCCTACAAGAGTTTGACGTTCAAATTAAAGACAAAAAGGGCAGTGAAAACATTGTGGCGGATCATGTTTCGAGAATGTTAAGTGAGGAAAAGGATGACCCTGACGATATAGATCTTTACTTTCCTCTGGAAAATATCATGCTTATCGATGTCTGCGCTCCAGATGTTCCATGGTATTCTGCCATTGTCAATTACCTTCATTCCCGTTATCTCGATCCAGAATTGTCCTATCAGGAGAAGAAAAAGTTCTTCTCTCGATTTGAAATCTTTCGTGTGGGATGAACCTTATCTTTTAAGATCTCAGTAAAGATGGTGCCTTTAGAAGATGTGTTCCAGACTGAAAGCAAATATGATATTATTGAGCAGTGCCACAGTGGACCCACTGGAGGTCACTTTGGTCCTTGGAAAGCCGTTGCTAAGATCTTCCAATCCGGTTTCTATTGGCCTACGATCTTTAAAGATACAGAAGCTTTCTGTAAAGCGTGTGATAGATGCCAAAGAACCGGTACTCGACAAGGCGTTTTGACATGCCTTTGACACCCATCTTAGAATGCGAAGTCTTTGATGTATGGGGCATCGATTTTATGGGACCATTCCCATCATCATGTGGTAACAAATACATCTTAGTCTGCGTGAGATTACGTGTCCAAATGGGTGGAGGCTCAGGCCACGACTCACAATGATCATAAGACGATCATGAAGTTCTTAAAGAAAAATATTTTCGTGAGATTTGGATGTCCTCGAGCCTTGATCGATGAAGGAACGCACTTTTACAACCGACCCTTAGAAAAAGTGCTTGAAAAGTATGGTGTTCGTCATAAGACTGGCACACCATATCATCCTATGACGAGTGGTCAGGTTGAACGGAGCAACCAGAGCATTAAGAAAATCCTGGAAAAAACGGTCAACAGTCATAGAAAAGACTGGAGTTTGAAATTGGATGATGTACTATGGGCATACAGGACCGCCTATAAGACTCCTATGGGTACATCTCCATATCAAATGGTTTATGGTAAGCCATGTCATCTGCCAGTCGAGTTAGAGCATAGAGCTTATTGGGCTACAAAGTTTTCGAACTTTGATTCCTAATCTTGTGGTAAGCATCGATCGCAATGATTTGCAAAGAGTTGGACGAATTTCGGACTCCAGGCTCACGTAAAAGCGCCGGGATCAAGAAAGATAAGATGAAACTCCTCCATGACGCCAAGATTAAGAAGAGAGAATTTCAAGTCAGGGAACAAGTTCTTTCAGTATAATTCCAGGCTACATCTGTTTCTGGAAAGTTAAGGACACGATGGTCCGATCCTTTGAGATTCTCCAAATTATTCCCGGAGGTGTTTTAGAACTACGAGGTTATGGTGACCAACCGTTTGAGTAAATGGTCAAAGGTGTAAGCACTACATTGGTGAACCCAAGGAAAAGCCTTTGATAGTTCGTTTCTCGATATCCTCGGTGTGGTACTAAAGAAGTCGAAGAATTTGATGAGTTTTCACCCGACTGCTTTCGAGAGGATGACGGTAGTGGTCGATCTGAAGAAGTTCTAGCAGGTAGTTGGGATATGGAAGAGTATGAGAGGGAGCGTTAGCTGAAACGTCATCAGAAGACTCAAAAGAAGAAGAAGTCAACCATGGGGAAGTTTAAACGTGTTTGGAAAGCAGTAAGGAACCTAACCCCATGTGTTAGATGCTGTTTTTGTGGCCACACCAATCATCAGAGTTTACACGAAGTAGTGGCCGGAAGGAAGGTTAAATGGCATGATCCAGGCTGAGCTTAAACAGTGTAGAGCTAACGACATTAACCAACAGCGCCACTAGGGGGCAAGAGATCTACCTTAGAAAAATCTCGTGGCCAAGATCTTGTGGCCACCACTATACTACCTTAGAAAAATTAATAATGAACTGGACAACCGCACCGATTCCCCGGCAACGGCGCCAAAAACTTGTTTTTGGCGCCATTTCCGGGGAATCGGTACGGTTGTCTAGTTTCTATTAATTTTTCTGTTTTTGTTACGAAATTTTTGTAGATAGGTTCTTGTTTCTATCCTTTCTAGTTTCTACATTGATTCGGGGACATCTGAGGTTGAATTATCCGACTCCACGTTTTTAGTGATCGAACTTTTGGATAAAAGGGATCGTTTTAGCACTCGTTAGTATTTTGGCCGTACCTTTCGGCTCGAGTATCGGTTTGGCGCGCAGGACCCCAATTCGGAAAGCTCGTTCCGACGCCGACGACGTGGTGAACACCGTTTTCGACGTGGTGAACACTGCCTATGGCCGTTCGACACCGTTTTCGAGATCAAAATCCACTGTTTTCCCTTCCATTTTGGCCCCAGAAGATTTCAACACGTTTTTTTTCCGTCTTAGTGTGTTTTCTGTTTTAAATTTTTCGTAGGTAGGTTTCTTTTTCTGTTTCCGTTTCTTTTTCGGTTTCTTTATCTTTTCTTTAAAAAAAAGTCATCAACTAGGATTATGCAAGATCATAACGCCATGCTGAAACAGCAGATGGCAGCTCTTCAAATGTCGCTTAATCCAATGAATCAGACCCTGTATTTTCCACAGAACTCACAAGTTATGTTCTGTGGAAGATGTTGTCGACCAGCCATCTTTGTTGGCGCTGTCGAGTTTCTTTCCCCTGCTGCGTATCAAGTTAACACTGTCCATAATCGTGAAATTTCAATCTAGTCACATGTCAAAATTGTGACAATGTGGGACTCATCGCTTCGTTTTCGCCCCATGAATGGACGAGCACGCTGAAGTAAATGCTTTACGTGGCCGCAATATCGAGATTTAATAATCGGTTCTCTGGCCAAAGCAATTTTTAATCGTGGTTTCAATTCTAATCCAATTTCTATCAAAACCCGAACTTGATCGAACCAAAATATCTATTTTTCAAATCAATATCGGTGGTTCAATCGAGCAGTCCGATCCTAGGTTTCAAAGTCGGTCTAGCCAATCTTTCCCACGTAACTTTCAGAACTATCAAGGCCCCTCTCAATCGGACGATCTTGAAGCTAAATTGGAGGAGCAAAATAAAAACATCCAACTCCTGATGAGCACATACAAGAGTATTGAGAGACGAATCGGGGAAATGGCTCAAGACTTAGGCATTGACCTAGCTCCCACATTTCCTTATGATAGCGAAGAGGACAATGCCATGAACTTAGGATCCGGCATTCAATTCAGTGGTCCCCCAAAAGTAGAAGAGTCAAGTTTATCTGTCTTTGGATCCGATGTTCGTATACCCTCAACTGATGAGAATTCTTATGGACATGGACTTAATAACGTTCAAGTGAGATATTTGTATTGTGGTGGAAACCATTATGAGGCTCAGTGCAGTGGAGGTAATTCACCCCACCAATGGAATTCTAATAGCAATTATGATGCAAGTTATGAGAATCCACTTCAATCTAACTATGCATCCACATACAATGAGGACACGATGGTCCGGTCCCTTTGAAATTCTCCAGATCATTCCTGGAGGTGTTTTAGAACTAAGAGGTCATGGTGACCAGCCGTTCAGAGTGAATGGTCAAAGGTGTAAGAATTATATCGGTCAACCAAAGGAGAAGCCTTTGATTGTTCACTTCCTCGACATCCTCGGGTGTGGTACTCCTGAAGTCAATGAGTTTGACGAGTTTTCGCCCGATTTGTATTCTGAGAATGACGGCGGTGGTCCAGTAGAGGAAGTTCTGGCTGGTAGTTGGGATATGGAAGAGTTTAAACGGGAGGCACAGTTAAAGAGAAGATTGAAGAAGAAGAAGCCTGCAATGGGGAAAATTAAGAATGTTGGGAAAGCGGTAAAGAACCTGACCCCATGTGTGAGATGTGTTTCAGAGCCACACTAATGACCGAGCTTACACGAAGTAGTGGCCGGAAGGAAGATTCGATGGCTTCGATCCAGCTGAATAATACGTGTGTCAGCCAAAGACACTAAACAAAGGCGCTTGTTGGGAGGCAACCCAATAATAAGAATAGTTTTTATTATTATTTTCTATTATTTTGTTTTTGTTGAATAAGGAAGCTAGGTTTGTCTTGTGTCGTCTAGGTTTTGGTGTCGGTTTTGGGGTCGCAACTTGCATAAGCGTAACTTGCAATCTCGACTATAATCTCCTTCCTCGCTATTGACATGCTTCGTCGCTTAATACTTGATTCATCTATACTTTAGTTGAAGCTACTGTCGGTTTTCCGTTGCTATTACTTTTTGATGAATCTTGTAAGCCTTAACGCGCATTTGCACTTTCAGTTGGAGTTTGGTATTTCCGTATGCACATGTTGGACCATATTTGTTTTGTAAACCTCTGTGGTTATATTTGACGCTTAGATGCCCTGTGTTTTCCCCGTGTGGTGATTTTTCCATCTGAGCAATTATATCCTGTGCTTATATCAAACTTTTCTGCGCAATATGTTATATTCCCCTATCCCCGAGATATTTTCTTGTTTTTCATGTGTGCAGGATATTCGTGATAGCAATTGTGAGCGTTTAGACGATAACAGTTTTCCGGTGGATGGTCCACAGTCTACTGATTTCTTCAAGCAATTCTGGATCTGACTCATGACCACTTCCAGACTTGCACCTTCGAACTACAATCAGCTAAGTTTTTATTATTCTGCACAACATGAGGACATGTTGTTATTTAAGTGTGGGGGAGGGATTGGTTGTACCTACAAAATGTGCTTAATTTATTATGCTTATTATGCTTACCACCATTCTTAAAAAAATTCAGAAAAATGTTCAATTTTTGATTAAAAACATCCGTCCCGAGCATGGTTCTGTTCTAAATTAACTAGAATAATGGAAGTCCCACAGTTGAGCGTTTCTGTCCAATCGCTACATATTTATTTTTGGCTTACTTACTTGTTATATTCCCATACTTGTACTAGTTGACTAGTATTTTAGCATAGACCTTTGTTAGATAAGCCTTTACTCGAATTCTTTTCACGTAAGCCTCTTCGATGACGAGCTGAACTTAGGAAACTGTACCCATTTAAACCGATGATGTTTGATTCTGGTTAATGGAAATTCTTTAAACTGTCATGGAAATTGTAATATGTGCGTAGTTGGAATTGAAGTAGGAAGTATCGTGAATATACCGAAGCCTGAATGTGATAAGTGAAACGTAACTACTGTGCTTTGGAAAAGTTGTTTTAAGAAAAATATGATGAGTTGAAATTGGGTGTGTCGGAAGCTGGTCGATGATTGGAGTGAGGTAGGGTATACCACGTATGTCCTATACCACTATGATGACCAAAAGCTCACGACAGTCAGAAGAAGCTGCCTTATGATTTGAGTAAGGTAGGGCATATCTCGAATGTCCTATTCTGCTATGACAGGGCAAGAGCTCATTCTGATGTGCGTTTAAAAGTGAAATAGTTAAATCAACTTATAAAAGAAAGTGGTATGAATAAATGAAAGACTTAGTTATCGTCTACCTTATCCCCAGTATAGGCCAAGGTATATGTTGTAGAGAATATCCTCTGGGTACAACTGAAAAGATTTCGAAAACACATGTATTACTCTAGTCATGACATGAGTAGTTTTGCAGGGCGTATGTATAGTCAGGGTGATTCATTATCTGTCTTAAATGGGTATTGGTTGGTTAGCTTGATTTTAATTGTCAAGTGTGGAATCGGTGGAAGTTGAAGAAGGCTTTGCACACACTACACATTCGAGTAGTTGTTTATTACATTGGATGTATGTTTTTGATGCTAGTCGACCAGTTGTGATTTGAAATATGGGATTTTATGTGGTTCATTGCTTGAGTAAGTCTATGTTTTCTATTGTTTTTCTCGGGACGAGCAAAAGCTAAGTGTGGGGGAGTTGTTAACGGTGATTTTTACGATATATATGATATTATTTCGTAGCAATTTCCTTCGTGTTTTATTACTTTTTATAGAAAAGTGAGGGTTTAAATGGAATATTGAAAGAATGCGTATTGAAATCATTAAAGTGCAAAATCGAGCTAATTACATGGTTTTATTGGTGTTTTCTATCTATATGTATGATTTTACATTTTGCATGTTTTTGCCGTGTTGTAGGTACGCTTGCATGTTATGGAGGAAGCTAAAATGATGTTCACTTGAAGATTAAATGGAAGGAAGAAGAAGCAAATCAATTCAGGGAAGAGAGATTTTACAGACGAGCGTTAAAAAATGCATGGGGACGGGCGTCTTGTCCATTTCGGCTCGACTCAAGAAATTTACTTAAAGTGAACAGCGCCCAACCAATCAGATTTGCGTCGTAATATCGAAGGATAGACTTGTAATTATCTTTATTTTTATTTGTTAGGGTTTAGCTTTTCTAATAATTACCCTAAGTCGGCTAGAACAAGTATAAAAGGAGCAGGCATTCGGATGTAACAACGCAGAACTTACCGGAGACGAACACAAAGACAAAATCGAGAAGCCGACCACTCGGTCGATCGAGTGCTCTGCCGGTCAACCGAGCCATATTATTATTTTTTATATTTATTTTGTTTGTTCGATCCGGAGATGAGGTGAGCAAGTCTGAACAAGCATGTGAAACCGATCGTGCGCCGCGTTTTGATTTGAATCTTGGATGTTTTGTGAGTTTTAAATAAAGTTTGTATCTTTATTATGCTTTTATATTGATTATGCAATTATATCGATGGATTGTTGCTTATTGATGTTTACGTTGATGAGAATCGTTGTTAGACCTAGATCACCGTAGTAAAGATTAGATTTTTAACCTAAAAATAACGAGAGTTGCTAGGTTAAATTTCTAGGTTGCTAGATTGAGAAATCTTACACCTTCGTTATGAGAGCGTTAATCTTTAAGATCGAGAGATGAAAGATTAATAGGCGAATTATCTACGAGAGTAGAAGTTCATACATTTGATAGGTGAACCACAACCTTTATTAAATCTTCACTAAACGATCTAGGGTAGAAATTGAGAATTGCGAGATAGGTGGATCATTGCTTGTTCCACGTTAGAATTAATTGAAATTATCTTGTGCCTTGTTCTTCATTGTGATCTTTGAATTTTATTTTCGTTTTAGTTTTTAGAATAGATTTTATTTTCATTAGTTAAGTTCGTAACTTTCCTTCCTGGCTTTGGACTGACAATCCTCTGTCCAGTTTATTTTATCGTTTTTAGTTTCGTTTTAGTAGTAACAACCTTAGGAAAATTAATGAACTAGATACCCCGATTCCGTGTGACCGACTCCGGTATTAATCGCTGTACTACGATCCCTACACTTGGGGAATACCGGATTTATAAATTTATTACTTGTTTGTTTTCATTAGATAAAATCCGTGACACTACAGGTTCTGGATAAGGACAAAGCTAGACATTTACAGTTGGAGATACACTTCACCTACCGTATTTACTGATACATGCTACAGATGTTACCTACTTTAATCTCAACCGTCCATCTTTTCCACTCATCATCTATTTCGCACTCTCAATGATTCTTGATAAGACGTGTTGAATCCCACTCAGATCTTTCAACCACTTTTTCTACCACTTATAAATACCGTCATTTTTCCTATTAATTCTTTACACTCAGTTTTTATATAATCATCCTTTGAAGATCTTTCTAAATCTCAAGCATCTGAAATCCAAATCTATCTTCAGATATAATGGCCTTTACCCGAGTTGAACATGGAATGGTCATTTCACTTGATGAATACATTGCTAAATACGCTGATCAGACCCTCGCCAAGGGAATTGCAGCAAAAATTCGAGAAACAAGGGAAAAGAGAAGAAAGACGTCTAAATAGAATTGGAGATTTCAACATTAATCTGGAAAGTGTTTGTCTAAATAGAATTGGAGATTTCTATGAATTTTGAAAAACGTCCATAGAAGGAGAAGATGTTCACACCCTCACAACCGCTGTTAATGGAAAAGAAATTCAAGTGACTCAGGATCTAATTGCGGATATCTTTTGCTTCGACAAATCTGGAGGCTCAACAGCTTTTAAATTAAGCAAAGAGAAGAAAGAAAAATTGTGGAGAGTTATCGCAGTAAATTCAGATTCACCAGTATGGCAGACTGGAAGCACAAGTCTACTCAAACCTGAATTCAACTTTCTTACCAATATGTTGGCAAATTGCGTGATTGGAAATGTAGGAAACTTTAGCAATTTGTCAGGCACCAAGCTAGATCTTCTGTACGTAATTTGGTTCAAAGAAAATTTCAACTTGCAAAAATACATTCGGGATCAACTTATGGCACAATCATTCGGGATCAACTTATGGCAGATTTTATCATTAGAAGACTCTTGCTATTTAATTCAAAGAATTCTTGACCACTTTAAAATTGCAAAGAAGAAGGAAACTGCAATTGTAAACGGGAAAATTGCAATCAAAGAAGAAAAACCTAGAAAGAGGAAATCGGAGGGTTCTGCAATCGAACCTAAGAAGAAGAGCAGAAGATCAAAGAAACCTCGAACCAGTGCTGAAGTTTTTAAACAAGTTGATGAACTGAAAGAGAGGAAGAGGAAGCTGGAAGCTTCAATACAAGCCAAGATTGCTGAAACTGCAAAGAAGCTTTTGGAGCCTTCTCCAACAAAATCCGCTACTTCAGTTCCTGAAATCTCAGCCAAGAAACTGAGAACTTAAGAAACCCCCACCGAAAAAATCCAAACTGAGAAAGGCCTTACTGAGAAAGAAACCTCAGTTAGAGAAGAAGTTGTTCCTTCACTGCCAGTAACTGAAATTCAGAAGGAAGCTGACACTCAGGAGGAACAGATCCTGAGAGATGAGTTTGACGATGAAGAAACTGAAAGTGAGGAAAGGTTAATTGACTTAGAAACAATGGCCATGCTCAAACTACTCTCCAAGTCTAGATCCACACAGCAAAAATCAGCATCTAGAATTGAGTATAGGGAATCATTCAAGAAGATTGAAACTTCTCAACCTGATGAAAAAGATCTTACTGAAATTGAATCAAGACATGTACAAGTCATCACCCTGGATGAGCTTGTCAGTGAAACATAAATTGTTCTGGAAAACAAGAAAAGAGATGAATCAGTTGCTGAAGAAGATGTGGAACTAGCAAAAGATCAGGCTGATAAACCAACATTTGAAGAAGAACCAATTGCTACACAAGAGCTTAAGTCAGCAAAAGAACAACTTACTGAGCATGTAGAAGAACTTGTTGTTGCTGAACAGAATTTGGAAACTGAGCCTAATATCTCAGTTCCTATAATTGAAATCGAAACACCTATTCCCGATTCTTGTCTTGAAGGGATACCAAAGAAAATCGATCTTCAAGGAACTGATAGAATTGAGACTCTTGTGGAATCTAATATGAAGATTCCAAGAGAAAGTGAAGCATTTACAACTCCACCTAAATCATTTGTTAACATTGGAGAACTGATAGTAGCTGACTGCAAGAGACTGCACGATTATAAAAATTGGAAACTCAGCTCCATATCAAATCGAAGGAGTCAGTTAGAAGAAATGGAAATCACAGAGAAATGGGTGTTTGATATTTTTAAAATTACTCTTTTGTCCGAACTGATCAACACTGATGAATTTTTTAGCAATGGATATGCGTTAATCAGAGACAGTCATTGGAATAAAACTGTAGCGGGAGGAAGTTCTAAGAAAGATGACAATGACAACGATGACGATGATTCACAGAGAGATCCCAAGTTGCAAGGAGGAGTTTTCGATCCTACTCAGGAAAAGGAAACTGGAAATGATAAAAATATTACTGATGATGAAGACAACTGTGAAGAAAGCAGTGAAGATTCAGACTCTGAAACTCAATCAGAATCTGAAAATGAAGAAAAGAATGGCTATCAGTCAAACCATTCGTGAGATAGCAAAGGTTGAAGCTGACAAAGTCTGTGAAGAATCTGATGATGATTTCAATGTAGAAATATCACCAGTTAGAGAAATTGATCAGTCAAATCTAGAAGAAATAAGAAGACAATCTGAGGAGAGAAGAAAGTCTGTGCAATACAAAGAAGAACTCAAGAAGATTGTTCCTACTCCCCTTAAAGAAAGAAAAGTGACTGAAGATGGGGCAGATAAAACTGAAGTGCAAAAAGCTAAAACTGGAAAAGACATTCCCACATAGGTTGACATTATCAATTTTTATCACAATGAGCTAATCCGTATTCAGAAAGATGATATCAGTTTATTTGGAAAAGTGTTAAAGTCCCTATTAGAAAGCAAGACTGAGAGGACTAACATGGAGAAGAGATTGGATAATGTCAGAAGCGACTGTCAGATTACATTGATTGAAATTCGTAAAACAACCATTGATAATGATTCAAGGAAAGCTAAAACTACAGAGAGATGGGAAGGTATTCTCAATAACTTGGTTGACAGAATGAACTTAATAGAGAATGCAATGAAGGATTCCGTCGTTGCCCAGACCATATTGGCATCAAAACAGCAACATCTCAACTCCAACATCTAGAGCTTGATTGATAAGAATGATGTCAATAAGGGGGAACGTTTAGATATGTTAAAAGTCAATGTGTTAGATATGCCAAAAATTCTGGAAAACCTTGATGATAAACTTGTCAAAATGAAGAAAGCTAGAGGTGACTTTATAGATGAGGAAATGGAGCTAATTGAAAATTTTTCTGAACCAACAGAGAAAAGACTTGGTCTAGATTCTCGTCTTTACAATATTTTCAAAGACATGCCCTTGAGAGAAGGAGAATCAAGATAACAATCCTTATCAACTTTTCTGAGTATGCAAAAGGTTATCATGCATATCTGGCACAAACTGAGCAAATGGGAGAGAAATGGCACTTTGGAGAAAGTCTCAGAAAAGATTGAGAATGAGGAACCTGAGTTTGTAATGAAACTGCTAAAAACTGGCACAAGTGAAAAACTGATGCAAATTGTGTTTGTGTTTGCTGTACTCTTCAAGAGCAAATTATTCAGTAAAAACAATATGTCCAACTCATAGAATATCTATTCAAATATTCATGGAATTGAAGGCACCGTAACAAATGAAGCCATGAAGAAGTATGCTGAAGATTTTGACAATAAACTCAGTTAGCTGTCAAATGAAAGGAAAAGAAGCTGACACTTAGTTTCTTTTCATTTATT
This sequence comes from Gentiana macrophylla, assembly GCA_026214975.1. Lineage (NCBI taxonomy): Eukaryota > Viridiplantae > Streptophyta > Magnoliopsida > Gentianales > Gentianaceae > Gentiana > Gentiana macrophylla. The sequence continues at coordinate 43,755,232 of CM047812.1, forward strand.
GTATTTTAATACTCTGTATTGTAACTCAGTCCATTTAATAAAATATCAGTTTCTCAGTTCAATTTTTTTTTGTTTATTTTGTCTTTATCTTTTTGCAACGCTTTTAAGGAGGGTATTGACATCATCTAAAAGGGGGAAATTGTTGGAAAAAAATTTTAAGTTTTGATGATGATTCATCACTTATTCAGTTATTTTCTTTAGACCCCATTGATGAAGTGTCATAACTAGCTGTCATAGTGCAAAGAAAAAAGATGTTTAGAAATCAATGTATAGGATTTAATAGAGTTTGATATTTGTATAAGTTAATCAGACAAGCACTGTAATAGATCTAGGATGAGAACTGAGAAACTGGTAATTAACTGAAGGAAACTGAGATCCTAAAGAGATACTAGAAAACTGACATAAGAGCACACCAACAGAAACTAAAGAAGGTAAGTTTGCTGAGAGACACAGACTCAGTTGATTTATCTAAAGATAGAAGAACTGATGGACCAATACTAAGTTATTGAAGACTGAAGAACTGAGGGTTCAAACTCAGTTTAAGAAGACTAAGTCGAGACTGTAAAGTTAGACATCAGGCAAGATTGTGATAACCTGAACTGACTTTATGGATCTTGTATAATGGCCTAAGAATCATAAAGACAATGATATCTTAGATGATTGATTTAAAATGGTGTACTCTGATTTAGACAATTATAATCAGATGGAGAATAGAGTACTGAGATTTTGAAGAAGAGTAAAAACTCAGTTAACCCTCTTAAAAACTATAAACTGACCTCATCATGTTTAACTCAGTTTTTAATTGAAGTTAAGAAAAACTGAAGAAAAATCAGACCGTTATAAGATAAGCAATCTTATTGGACACGCAGAAATGTCAGGAAGGACACTGACACACAAAAGAAGAGCAGGACCATTAATGGCTATAAGGATTCAAATTCAAATAATCTAACCGTTAGAGAAACCCCTATAAGCAGATCACTTCTACTACAAGAAGTGGTGCGGAATTCTAAGAATTAATCTAGTCAATAAAGTTCATACTAAGGGGGAAAAGCAAATCAAGAGAATTTCTGCTATGCACTTAATTGCAAGATCAAGAAATATCTTCAAGTGTTCATGAGATTTAAAAGAAAGATCAAGATCAATCATTTGAAGAAAACAGAGTTGTGCATTACTTATATATATCTAGAAGAAAAAGCTCAAATCGCAAGTTGAATCATAGTTATTGATTCAAGTCTCAATTTTGATTTTATCAAAAGGTTAGACTGTGAAACACCAAGAAGGTGTGAATGATAGTTCAGCTGCAGTCAGGAAGACTGTGTTTGAGATGAGCTGGTGAAGAGGCATTTAAACCCTCCAAGGACCAGTGTAGCAAGCTTAGTTCAAACATCAATTCTACATGTTGAAGACTGAAGCTGCAAGATTGTGAAGCTAGAGATAAGTGAAGGACAATCAAGTGTATTTAATTTACTTTGTGTCTTGTAACTGTAAATCTCAAGAACATAGTGGATTTGGCCTCCGCATCACAGGAGAAGAGAGGACTGACAGGATTACACCACCTGGAACCTCTATAATTCTTGTCATTTACCTTACGCATTTATTTACTGCATTGTAGTTATATTCATCCAGTTCACATACTCAGCAAACATCAGAAACTGAGTCAGCATATTAACTGATAACTCATATTTTACAAAGGCTTAATTTAATCCGCTGCCGGTTAACTCAGTTAAGGATAAGTCAGTTGTTGGTCCCAGAGATGGGTGAAACTATAGTCAGAGGGGGGGGGGGGGGTGAATGACTATAGTGGAGTTTCAAAAACTTTTCTTGTATTTAAAAACTTTTATGCAGCGGATAAGTCCCTTCTTAATATGTTGTTTCAAAATAGTTTATGCAATCACAGATCTATGATATTGTTTAGGCAATTAAATAAATGCAGTAAGGTAAATTGCTGAAATTAAATTGACACAAGGCTTATAGTTGTTCAGGATGGTGTAATCCCTTAATCCACTCTTCTCATGTGATGATTGGAGGAATTCACTATTGTTTTCACAGATACAATAGCCTAATTATCCTTTAGTACACAAGCTTCACAATCTTCAAGACTATCACTCTCTGACTGCAACAACTTCAGTGACTCAGTCTTTTTCACTGCTCATTGGGAACAAATCCTTCAGCAGCTATCACAAACACAACTTCTTTTCAGATGCCTCTGATTCAGTTCCTTGATTGAAGTGAATTGGATTCACAAAACACTTGTTGATCAGACTCTATGCTTGATGTTGAAATTGTAGTTCTGAATTTTGAGTTGATCACCAGATATTCCTTTTTAAGTACAGATGAAGGCCTTTTTGATTTGATAGAGTTTCTGCTTATTGATCGTTTTCTTGTTTTTTTCTTTCTTTTTGTCAATGCTTTCTATTTATAGCCTTGATAATCCTAGATTTGAATTTCCGTCCATTGGCTATATTAATGATGGGAATAATCCATGATTTTATTCTTGATTCCCCCTAAATTATATTCTTCTTGATTTCAGTGATCGTATTTTTCTTCATTCGTTTATCAGAAGATCTATCCTTGATTGATCCTCTGTTGATTGTGCATTTAATGCTTGATCCTCTGAATCTCATTCATATTTCAAAATCCGATTAAGTAAAGTTTACTTGGTCATTCCCTGAATGGTTGAGTGATCTCTCTGACTTTGCCGCATAGGTCTTCCTTCACTGCTTTGTCATTACTCAGCTGAAAGTCAGTTCACTTTACCAATTCACTGTTTCCTTCATTGTTTATCAGTTTAGGAGATTCTATGTGCTTCACCGATCCTTGATTATGTGAGATCAGTGTACACCATATTTAAAACTTTAAGTTTCATCACCTCGAATGTAACTTGGACTTATCCAAGGTCATCACAGACTTCCTTGGTTATAAGTCACACCATAATGTCTTCATGCTTCTCTGCTGGTACTTGGCTGGCTTTACTCTGCCGGATTTCTATTTCACTTTGCCGTCCTACCAAATAGTACAATACTTGTCTGACTCAACTTATACAACATGTCAGACTCTACGTAAAAAGTTATGCAGAGAATTCTAACTTATTTTCAGGCTTGCTATAACAGCTCATATGGCCATCATCAAAACATAATATAATGTACCTAACAATTTCCCCATTTTTTATGATGCCAAAACCCTCATAAGCCTGAACATAAGTGTACCAAAATTTTCATAATAAGCAATGGAATAAAACTCAACAATTTTATGCATCCATTAAAGGGAAATAAGACAAGAAAGTTCAAAATTATTCAAAGTGTTACAACTACATTTTACATATTTCAGCCTTGCACCTTTTGAACTTTGTGGTTTGGACCTCTTCCATATCTTTCCAATTGATCTCAGGAAACTTCCACTTCTAGTATGCCATAGCAGTGTACTCAGAGACTCCATGAAATACTCTCTTAGCAAAGAGTCTGTTAAAATCATGCATAGTCTCATTTGGGTTCTCAAAAATATTTCTCAAGTCTGTCCCTAGCTTCAGCAATGTGTGAGTCAGCAAATTTGAGATTTTTGTACAAACACCATTGGTCATGTTTGTTCATTCTTCCCATAGGGTTGAAGAATTTTGCCATATAGTTGAAATCTTCTTGTTGCTCAGTTGGAAAATCTTCTAGTCCTTTTGCAGAAAGTGGTATGGCTGTACTTGGTCTACTGGTTCCAACACTTTGCTGGAGAGAAGCATGTTGTCTTTTAATGTCATTGTATATTTTGGCCATGTCAACTCTCCTCTGTTCATCCTGGTAGCTTAGCAGTCTGCCCAAGTTTCATCTTGTGTTTGATTTGGATACAGCCCTTCTTGGACTCTGAAAAATTCTCTTACATGATCTTGGATCTCAGCCTCATATTCTTGCCTGTTTTTGTGAGTTGGGAAACTTCTTTTCTCTCTGCTTGTACTGGTTTTGTGTTCTCTTGCTGATCTCCTTTGCTGATTTGATCCAGGTCTTTGCTATCCACCTGATCTATCTCTATCATCGTCTCTTCTTTGGATATGATGAGGAAATCCTATGCATGGTTCATTTGAAGCCTTTTCTCTTTCTTCTCTGGCCTTCTTTTACTACTCTTCAGCCTCATTTCTGATTCTTATTTCTCTATCCCTTGCTCTCAGCTGTTAGACTGTAAAATTTGGGGGTCTGAGTGTTGATCCTTTAGGCTCACTTTCCCCCTTTTTGGCAGCATCAATGCCTTGCTGAAGAAAGATGTTGTTTGTAGCTTCATCTGTACCAATTACTGTGTCCAGTTTGGACTCAATGGATGTGAACCTGGAGTCATGATCAGTCATTTTCTGGGTTACACTTTTAAATATTGTGCCAAAAGCATGTGCCATGGACTCATTTTCTTGAGAGATGTGTTCTCTGAGTCCTGCAAGATTGTTGGTGAAATTGATGTTGATCAGTCTCATCAGGTCTCCTTGTCGTTGTACAACAATATTCTGTGCATCAATATATTCAGCAACAGCCTGGAATTTTCTCTCAATGGAATAACTTTTATCATTAAATGCCGAAGCCATGGATCTGAGATACATGGCTTGTTGCTCCAATTCCTCAGCCAATAAGTCTGCTGCTTTTTTAAAGGCTTCTTGTAATACACCAGTATAGTGATCAGGTACCTGGACACGAATATGAGTGTGGCCAGGATCTGTCTGTTGTCCTCTAGATTGATGAGTGACATCTACATCGGCTTCCAAATCTTAATGTATTTGAGTGGATGTGTATACTGGTGTAGCCTGGGCTGCTTTTCCCCCTTGCTCTGTGATGGGGATTTTTTGGACTGGAGTGGCAGCAGCTGAGCCAGTGTCTAAAACTACTGTAGGCTGAGCTGTAGTGTCCATAGAAGTTTGTGGAATCGGCTCAGGGTTGTTAGCTAGCATTGTTTGCTGGGCAGTTTGTGGGGTTGATGAGGTTGCCTCGGCTGGGGTTGACTTTGCTGGACCTTGTGGTTGCAGAAACGAACATAGGAGAATGTGATCATCAATTGCATCTGGTGTATGTTCATCCTCTTTGTCTACATCATCAGTGGTATCCTTTGGATTATTTACATCACCATTTTGATCAGCACCATTATCATCATTGTGATCATCACCACCATCATCATCATCATCATGGTTATCACTTCCATCAGTTGAATCATCACTTTCTTTGTCAGAGTGCAGATGCATCTTTGCTTTAGCTGCATCAACCATATCCCAGAGTGATGACTCATCAAGTACACCAACCAGGGTTGTGATCCCAAGAAAATTAAAAAGCCAAGCCTCCTCAGCAAGCATGCGGTCTGAGTCTTGAAACTGACTTCTGGAATCACCTTCCTTCCATTCAAGATATGCAGCAATTCGATCATCAATGTCATTTGCTGATATTTAGGCTGTTTCTTCTGGACTTTCTTCATCATCATCTCCAGTGTCTTCTGCAATTTCCTCATTTTGAGGTTGTGAATCCTCACCGCCACTTCCTTCCTCTGGTTGATCTACCTCACTTTCAGAATCTTCTTCTTTTGCTTCATCAATTAACTTTCCAAAACCTTCCTTGTCCAAATTTCTTTGAACCTTTTGTTTCTTTCTTTGGCCAGAAGAATGTGTTGTAGTTTGCTTTCTCTTTCCTCCTCCCGCTTGCTTTGACTGTTTGACATAAGTAAACATCATTTTGAATTCATGCAACTTATGTAGGTGTACAACAAGTACTTTTAAGAATTCCAAAAGGTAGTGTAGTTGAATCCCATAGGATTTCTACACCCATAAGATCCCTTTTTTCATCTTTCCATCTGCTAATCCCTTTTAGCAACAGTTGCTTCTCCCTGGATTTGTTCTTTGATTCTCTGGAAGAAGTAAGTTGCCCAATTAAACTCCAAATTGTTGTAGATGATTCCCATTAGTAACATTCTAGCCTCTGTCATGGTATTATTTGCCCCTAGCTTTCCTTCAATGCTCTTTCAAATTAGGGCACTGAACTCACTGAACGGTGTCTTTCAAGAAGATCTAAGACAACTGACCTTCTTAGATACTGGGTTTGCCGTTTTGGCGATTGTTGTCCAGAAATCATCCATGTTTCGTGGTACCAAGGTCACTTTTGCTTGACCATTATTTGGAAGTTTAAGGTGTGTGCGAATTATCTTTGCGGTAATGACCACTTATGTGCCATTGACAGATGCAACAATCTTGTCTTCCTCCCACTCGTCACCTTCTTCTGCAAGTAGCCCAGAGACTTATTTTACAGTCTTCTAGAAAAAAGTTGGAAGTTTAATAGAAGCTGACTCGTAGTTAAATAAGGAATCAAAGAAAAGAAAATTTGAATCTTCTAAGTCAGCTAAGAAATCAACAGCTTCTAACACTAAGAGTCATTCTTGACGTTTAGAAACCAAGAACTGAAACTGCTATTTCCTCAACACCCAGAGATGACTTCCAGGGGGAATCAGTATATCAACCAGTTCAGACACCAGTCCAAGAATCTGTCTCTGAACCTGTTGAAGAATCATTTTCTGAAATAAAACCAGATATGATTGAAGAGATCGAAGAAATTGAAAGAGGAAATCTGGCACCTGGAATTCTAAATATTCTAGATCTTATCACAAAAGCCAGATCTACACCACAAAAATCATCTTCTAGAATCTCATATGAGAAATCGATTGAAGAAGCTAATGTTTCTCAATCACAAAAGAAGGAAAGAACTGAGATGACAGTTCAAGAACCATTTGTTAATGGAGAAGAAACTGGAGAAGTAAATCAAGAGAAGGATCTTACTAAGAAAGAAAAGAGGAAGAATGAGGCTGAAAGAAAAGATGTAAGAGGAAAAACCTCTAAGATTAAAATTGCTGCTCAATCAACAGAAAAGGGAGAAATCAGTGCTAAGCGAGTACCAGAGAAAATCATTACTGAAGCTATTAAGAAAACTGTTGAAGATTACACAACAGGAAAAAAAGGAACCTAAAGAAGAGGAAAGTGTCAAAGCAACTAAAGAAAGGGAAGAGAACGTTGTGGTAGGAAATCTATGCGGGAACGCATCGGAATTCAAAAATTTATTTCCTATCGACCTAAGACCGACTTCGTTTAAGTAATAAACATATAAAATAAAGACAGTGGTTACCTTGCTTGATCTAAAAGATCGACGCTTTGACCGTCTAAGGAGAGTAGCGATGCATGGAGCCGCCCAAACGTTCGGCCTCTACCGCTAGTCCACACGAACAACCGCCGGAATCCACCATTGGATTGCTACTAGAAAAACTCGGCTGCTAGACCGACTTTTCCTCCCTCATAAATCTCTCCTAGGAAGCTCTCTATTTTTCTCAAGAACTATTAGCTCTTGGAATTATGATGTATAAAAGAGCTTGACGCCCACTTCCCATTTATAGGTAAAAGTGGCGCCCCATAGGAGTGGAGAGGAAGAAAACCTTTTACTAGTTAAATAAGGAAAATATATTTGATTGATTTATCTCATTAATATTCCATATCTTATATTAAATATTTCCAATATATTTTCAATATCTTATTTCCAATATATTTTCAATATCTTATATTGACTATATTTATCTTATTACCATAAATCAATTTACACATGTGTATATATCACATATATATATTACACATATAAGTCCATATATATTTATTTTACTACAAATGTGCACATGCACATCATATGTGCAAGTCACACACAAAATATATATATATATATATATATATATATATATATATATATATATATATATATATATATATATATATATATATAAATATAAATATTAATATATGGTAATACCATTAATTAAATTGCATAATCCAAGTGTATCTTATACACACACAAATTGTGCCACCTTAGCCAATAAATTGGCATCCGGAATATTTTTTAATTAATATAATATTATTAATATCTTGTATTTAATTTATTCAGAATAAATAAATACTACCTTATTAATTTACCACTATAACCATTATAGTACGAGATAAACTTTCCTTATTTGGTTATCCACTAGAACCACATTTTAATCCGGCTAGATGTTCTTCTGTGTGTGATCCGATAGGCTTCCGAATATCTTGGACGTAGACACAAAGTGAATATTACGAAAATTCCCTTCATACCTAAAGATAATGGGATAGAGTCTAGCAACACACCGTGACCCCCAATCACCGGGAGAGTCAAATGCAATTACTACTACCTTTCATGTGAAACAGTTACCGTGTAACTTACAATCCTATCACTGTAATAATATCCATACGGTCGTTAGTTAAGTGTCAAAACATCAACGACCGTATCTTATAATCTGGATATCATGCTCTCTCGAAGTAACTCATTTACTTCCACTTTGCACAGATTCACGAGAGTTAGATATTCCTTATAAGAAGGCCCTTTCGGATATTCTCCTACTGATAGGGTACACGATTCCCAAACGACCATACATGTATACTCCGCATGCTTCAGTATCATACCCAATCACTACCGCATGTTTATACTATCAATTCCCTTTTTAATGGTACATCAGCCTAGAGACATTTAAGTATCAAACTTATTAAAGTGATTAGAGATCTCATCAACTAGAATCGCCTATCATGGTTTCTCTATCACAGTTTAATACTAAGGACGTATCATATAACTATTCAAAATTGGTTCTTCAAAAGAACATATATATGACAACAAAAAAGTCATTTTACATACGTACAAACATAAAGAAATAGTAGAAATGATCTGATCCGGTCCAACACGATTGGGTTTAGGACACTATTTCAACAATCTCCCACTTGGCCTAAAACCAATTACTCGCACACACAAGACCAAGTTGAAACACAAGAATCTCATTCAATACTCGCAACCAGCTCTATCCATAAACGGATCGCTATCCATGGGGACTCAGACTATCTTCATACCATGCCCCAAATGATCAAGTCAATGGAACCGCCTTAACACACACATGAATCTCTGACGAGACCCTGGTCCTTGCTTCAAGCAATGAATCCACTTAATATATCAGATATATATAAAAAAGGTGGAAGAACCATATAAGTTTCAGGAATGAACCTCCTAGATCCATGTACTGCTCTCACTGTGCCTCCAAGGCACTACTGTGTTTTGGCCTAATTGTAGAATTACAGTGACCCAGTGCCAAGAACATTTTCAGCTCACTATATCACTTAATCAAAGTGACTACAAACCTAGACTGTAGCTCCCACTCGCCTTCATAAGACTCAGGATACACGTCTGTATAACTATATTTATCCGATCCCAAGTTTCGATAAACTAGGAAACCATTCTTAACTCGTTTAAGGATATTCTCGACATTCACCTGATTTTCTTTCATACTTTCTCATGACTATTCATGGACTATGAACATCCGGCATTACCTATACGATGGTTCCTATCGCACTAGTGAAGGAAACCTTTTATAAGCATCATATTTCACCTTATCTTTAGGAATAACGTCCTAACATATATAGATCTTGAGAACACCAGCTAGCAGTATCCCCTGTCGCGATCTATGCTAAACTCTTTTAGCATCACATCTATATAGGTAGACTATAATCTAACAGTAGTTAAATCTATCGCTATATATTCCTATTTCTAAAATAAGAACTACTAATCCAAGTGCTTTCGTAAAGACCTTGAACTACCAAACATTAATTGACTGTGACATGGGGTGATAATTCTTGAGAGAGATATCCAATACCTTTCTAAAAAATCGTAACACACTCCCACTATCCATCTTGCACATAAGACATATCATTCTTTTGACTAAATCAAACTCCTTTGATTATCAAACAAAGAAATCATCGAGAGAATCTTGTTTGAGTCCATAAATGGATCTCGTGGGCTCACATATCATGTTATCGTCTTTGAACATCGGCGTGTTTCCCCAACATCTTTAACACTATAATATTGCCATGAAACAAAGTTATAACAAGCATTATCTGAATAAAAATGGGCACAATTGGCAGCATATAGATAATTACAAGGTTTACAGCCCGTACTATTCAGCCATCACTATAGCCTTATGGTAATCATATTACTATCGATGACATCATTTCCGGGACAATCCCTCAAGGTAAGACATACTAGGTTCACAACCTGGTTGTCACTGATGCAATCCAATTTAGATATTATGGCTCCTGTCCATATCTCTCAATATTGCCTTTCAAACATTCCTTCATAAGTCATGAGATATTCATTCATCAAGATGAACATACCATAAGCCCTTTTGGGCTTGAGGTTATCCACAGACTTACAGAACTTTTGTGCGCACTGAGCAGTGTTCTACACCTCATCGCTATGTGGTGTGTGCTCATGTTCCAATGGTTGAATGTATCTTTGTGGTTCTTAAACTCTTTTGAGATCTTATTTACTCCCACTATCTCTTTTGGAAGAATCACTTCCTCTAGAAGATGTCATGTTTGGAGACAAACATTATTCTCCGCAGACAAGTAAATAATATCCAGCATGCTAGCTAAGACGTTCCACAAAGTTGCATATGTCGTGCTAGGCTCCAAGCCTTTCAGACTTTGCCTATGACAACTTCAAATCATCGGTTAAGATAGATTCGACATTATCTTCTACCATATATAATATGGAATTTATTCAACCTTTATTTTCGGAACTCGATTAAGTATAAGGGCTCTATCTCGAAACGAGTAAGGGATACCTCGCATGGCTTGCATCACACCGTTATCATATAAACTGTTGTTTCCATTTTGGGAACACAATCTAATTGCGTATCCCAAAGTTGGTATCTTTCAAGGGAGAATCTGATTCTATTTCCGACAACTTCTGAAACACCCTTCAAACACTAATTACTTCAATCCAATTGAAGATTAATTCCTAAGTAGCTCATCAATCTCATGTTCGTACTAGCTCAAACTTTTCGGGCTTTCCGAATTATGCACTTCACTGAGTACACTTGAATATTTCGAAAAATAGTCGTAGAGATTAATGAACAATTATTTGTGGCATTAATTGTCACAATCCAACAAACATCGGTATGTTTAGGCTTTAGACAATTTTTCTAGATTATACAACCTTTTCATAAAAGTGTATTTTACTCATCTTTAGATAAGATACGTATTACCCACATGATTCATAATCATATGGTTCAACATCATCAGAATGACGTTTAGTTACACACGTCCCTTCCAGAGAGACTATGTCTAGAACAACCACAAATATTAAGGATAACAACCACATAAATATTTAGTTGAGATCTCATCACATATATCAACTATATTGTGACATCAATCTTGTATGTTAGATTCAGTGACCTTCCAACTTTATCGGAATAACAATTATTCTTTACAATTGAATATGTCTACTAAATCCTAACAAATAACTGAAAGTATGTTCTTTATAAGAACCGGAACATAATAACATTTGTTTAGTTCCCTTATCAGTTTACTAGATCCAGAATATGGTAAGTGTCACAACGTTTGTTTCACCTTCCATATCTGCATTTAATCTTTCTAATTTAATCACACTCGTAAGATATCTTACATCTTAGAGTCGACTTTGAACTTAGATAGATTTATCTGAACTCACTTGCCTACAATAGAAAATTCAATAAGGTCTCTATTTAAGCACATGCCCTAACTTTCCTTTTAATCCTTTAAGCACTTGAAAAATGTTTCTTATTGTAGCCTTCATAAGACTTAAAAAAGATCGCAAGAGCCATGTCTTTAATTTCCTTTCGTAAATAAAATCTAAAGTTTATTAAATAGTTTATTCAACATTTTGAATTGTATCAAAAAATTGACCATTTAATTAACCTTTAAGCAATGATTAAAGAAATAAGTCGATACTTAAATCTTACATTTTTGAAAACAACCTTTCCAAATTCGATGTGGTCATTCTTATCCAACGTTTGAATTAATTGTCATCGTATGACTGAATGATCACATTGGATCATATCTAATGAGCTTCCGTTTTTCTTTAAAAATTAAAGTCTTGGAGTACTCCATCATATATGTAGTCTCCTTGTCTTCAACTACTATAACGGGATTGCTCGTGTCACTGCTTATTTTAAAAGGATTAAAATTACTTAACCATATTCGAGAACGTTTCTCAAAAGGTAACAGTCATAATTCGGTTTTACTAATCGAGAAAAAACATAAAAAAAAAGTTTGCTAAAACTACAACAAAGAAATGAAAATAAAAGAGTGTTGTTGTTTATACACGCAAAATCGAAAATGTTCTTTTGATTTATGATTTTGCTCCCACTAGTGAACTACTCCCAATTGACTTTCAAGATTTTTTTTCAATATTCTTTAGTGGCTGGAATCCTATCTAGTTGACTCGATCCCCGATGTGGGCCGATCGACCGGGTCAATTTTGACGGGTAGGTACTTCTTACCAATCGCGTCTAACGCGACTTCCAGTGGTTTGACTAGTCAACTCTTTGACAATTCACATCGACTATGTGATAGTCAACCTTATGTCTCTTAAAATCAGACGGTCTTGACGTGGGCCAATCACCGCAAGATTCATAGTCGAGTCGTAACCCAAGTATTCATGAGATCTCATAACGATCATATCACGATAATGACGATATAACAGAGATAGGTCAACTCCCGACGTGGGCCGATCAGTTGGATCCGAACAAGGGCTCTTCACCATCACTGTAATATTGGGAGGCATATTATAACTCGATTTTTATTGTGGGAGTAATTTTAAATTAATTCAAATTAATTCTCTTAATTAATTTATTACGATCGCATCATGTATATCTATCTCTATAGACATACATCCTACACAATAATCTAGATCGTGCATAGTTATGCATCTATCGTATCATATAAAATAAATACAAGTATAAAATAAATAAATGCATAAAGTAACCGGTATGATCATGGACTTTTCCTAGGTATGGTTTCAAATACAAACTGACGAAACCGCGGGTCACGATGTAAGGGTATCTGCAACTGCCAATAGGATCTTTAATGCGCTATCTCCAATAGGATCTTTATTCTTCTTTCTTTGGTCTCCATCTTCTGCTCCATTCTTATACATTTAATTCTATCTAATAAAAAAAATACACCCGCCGCATATGGTGGGAGCTAACGGGAATGGGAATAAACTAGGTCACGTTCTTCATAATGGCCTAGGACAATTTTTAAACCAACAGAAAAATTAAATCATTCACATCTATCCTATCGGTCGAGTCCCTAATCTATCGGGTCCATATAATCATATTATATCTATTATATCTAATACATACAATAACATCTTATGAATAAGAGAAAATTAAAATTTAACTACTTACGTCTTAATTAATCGATTAACATTTAATCTATTAAATAATTTTATCCAATCAATTAACTAATTAACATTTAATTAATTAAATGATTTTAGTCGAAATAAAATTAACGTTTAATTTTAAACGATTTTAATATCAATTTTAATTAATTAGAACTATTCTAAAATAAATCAAAACTAAAATTAAGTCTTTTTTGTTTCTTTCCTTTTGATTCCTAATCAAAAGGGATGTCTTTGGTTTCCTAAACCAAAAGGCATCTCCCTTGGCCCTTTCCAAAATCAAATATTTTGAATAGGGCCTAGGTCTATTCCAAACAAAATTTGGAAAGACCAATATTTTGGTTAATATGCTAGGCCACTTTCCAAAATCAAAATTTTGGAAGTGGCCTATGCCTAGGCCTTTTTCCAAAACAAATATTTGGAAAGGGCTTAGGCCTATTCCAAACAAAGTTTGGAAAATTTATTATTATTTTTAATGCCATGTGGCATCCCAATGGCCCAAACTATTTGAACAATTGGTTAGCCACATGACATAACTAAACAAAGGAGGAATTACCAATCACAACTATGAACCATATTGAATCACAAAATACACAAAACAAAATTTAGGAGATCCGCCAGCATTGACCAGCCGCCACGAGTCGGCCAAGCACCACCCGATCTCATTTTTTTTTTCTTTTCTTTACATGTATCACTTTTGCGAATCAAAAATCTTTCATCTATTAATTATGTGATTTAAACGATAAAATTAACTACGCAAAATAGCATGCGTATTGCTTAAGCTCAAAACTCGCTCCGATACCACTGTTAGGAAATATATTCGGGAACGCAGCGGAATTCAAAATTTTATTTCCTATCGAACTAAGATCGACTTCGTTTAAGCAATAAACAAATAAGTTAAAGACAATGGTTACCTTGCTTGATCTAAAAGATCGACGCTTTGACCGTCTAAGGAGAGTAGCGATGCACGGAGCCGCGTAAGCGTTCGGCCTCTACCGCTAGTCCACTCGAACAACTCGCCAAAATCCACCATTGGATTTCTACTAGAAAAACTCAGCTGCTAGACCGACTTTTCCTCCCTCATAAAACTCTCCTAGGAAGCTCTCTATTTTTCTCAAGAACTATTAGCTCTTGGAATTATGATGTACAAAAGAGCTTGACACCCACTTCCTATTTATAGGTAAAAGTGGCGCCCCATAGGAGTGGAGAGGAAGAAAACCATTTTCCAGTAAAATAAGGAAAATATATTTGATTGATTTATCTCATTAATATTCAATATCTTATATTAAATATTTCCAATATATTGTCAATATCTTATATTGATTATATTTATCATATTACCATAATTCAATTTACACATGTGTATATATATCACATATATATATTACATATATAAATCCATATATATTTATTTTACTACAGAATGTGCACATGCATATCATATGTGCAAGTCACGCACAAACATATATATAAATATAAATATTAGTATATGGTAATACCATTAATTAAATCGCTCAATCCAAGTGTATCTTAGACACACACAAATTGCGCCACCTTAGCCAACAAATTGGCATCCGGAATATTCTTTAATTAATATAATATTATTAATATTTTGTATTTAATTTATTCATAATAAATAAATACCACCATATTAATTTACCACTATAACCTGTATAGTACGAAATAAACATTCCTTATTTGGTTATCAACTATAACCACATTTTAATCCGGCTAAATGTTCTTATGTGTGTGACCCGATAGGCTTCCGAATATGTTGTCCGTAGACACAAAGTGCAAATTATGAAAATTCCCTTCATACCTAACGATCACGGAAGAGTCAAATGCAATGATTACTACCTTTCATGTGAAACAGTTACCGTGTAACTTACAATCCTATCGCTGTAATATTATCTATACGGTCGTTAGTCAAGTGTCAAAACATCAACGACCGTATCTTATAATCTGGATATCATGCTCTCTCGGAGTAACTCATTTAATTCCACTTTGCAAAGATTCACGAGAGTAAGACATTCCATATAAGAAGGCCCTTTCGGATATTCACCCTACTGATAGGGTACGTGATTCCTAGACAACCAAACATGTATACTATGCATACTTCAGTATCATACCCAATCACTACCGCATGATCGCCCCGTGGCTAGGGGAAACCTCAATAGTGTCAAAGCATGACAATCCACACCGTGATGCCATGAAGACTAAGGTCCAAAGGATAATTACACAACCGTCACATAGTGTGACACTTAACATGTGTAAGTGGGTCAGTCTAACGTATGCATTCTCCAATACACATCAACATACAGTCCAAGTGTCTCCACACTTCGATAGACGAGATCTATCCCTGCCCTTAAAGACAGAAGACATCTAATACGTGCTAGTCTGTTTATACTATCAATGCCCTGATTAATAGTACATCAGCTTAGAGACATTTAATATCATACTTATTAAAGTGATTAGAGATCTCATCAACCATAATCGCCTATCATTGTTTCTCTGTCACAGTTTAATACTAAGGACATTATCATATAACAATTCATAATTGGTTCTTTAAAAGAACATATATATGACAACAGAAAAGTCATTTTATATATGTACAAACATAAAGAAATAGTAGAAATGATCTGACCCGGTCGGATCCGTTCCAACCGGGTTGGGTTTAGGACACTATTTCAACACGTTGTTGGGCCTCAAGTTGCAAAAATTTCTTAAATTACTATTGAGGTTGCAGTAGCTGGAGCTGACAAATAAAAATTATATAGAACTTTTGTTACAACTGAGAACGAGGTAGCTATCATAACTGAGATGATAGTTGAACCATACATCTTCCCAAGGTTACAACTGAGCAAACTGACCTGGAAGTTGAAATAGCAAGAAAAACTTCTGCAGAATTAAAGAGATTTGAAGACTACACCTACTGAAATTAAGTTCCATTGGTAATCAACAAAGACAAAATGGAACAAATGGTGATAGATGAACCTTGGGTGATCGGATTATTTGACATTACCCACCTATCACAGTTGTTTGATTTATCAAATGTTATAATCAATGGACATGCAGCCATCAGAGCAAGACACTAGAAAATATCAATGGGATGAGAACCCAGTCAACCAAAGAAGAAGAATGATGATGATGATTTTCAAGATAACCCAATTTTGCATAATTTCATTCTTGCCTCTATCAAGGATACCTCTAGGAAATCTATAGTTGGGAAAGAAGAAAAAAAGTTTGGAAGGGGAATCTGCATCAGACTCAGAATCAAAGAAAGAATCATAGTCATCTTCAGAAGAACAGTATGAAGATCAGGAACCAAAATCACCAACTAACAGAAGTGTACCAATACAAATGATTTTGAAAAGTAAGTTGAATACATGGAAACTGAAGATGTAGAAAGAAAAGATGAAGAGAAATGAGCTTTGGCTGAAAAACAAAAAGTTGATGCCAATGAAAGCGAATCTAAGATTCACCCCATGGAAATCGATACAACAAAGGGGGAAGTAAACCTAGCTAAATGAGTCATAACTGACAAAGCTGAAGATGTTGTCAGGAACTCATTAGTGGGTGAAACTGATAATACAGCCACTGATGAATCTGATAAATCAACCGAAGAAGATGCAGTAACCGAGGAGGCTAACGAATCAAGAGGAGAAACTGATAAAATAGCTGTTGATGAGCAAATTGCCAAATCTTGACCCTCATAAACTGACAATGAAGGTATCATTGTGGGAAAAAAGTCATCAGAGGAAACAGATAAAACAGCTGATGATGTAAAAACTGTGACGTACCAACAAAACTTGAAACCCTCAAGCACACACACGATCTGGTTATTAGATCTGGGTTGGACAATCAAACCCTTTTAGAGAAAGTTCTCACAAAAATGGATGAAGGAAGAAATGAGAGATAACTGATGTTAAAAGAATACACGAAGACTAAGAAAGCTTGTTTTGATACATTAGTTGACATCAGAAAGACCTCCATTGGAACCAAGGCCCGAATCGATGAAATCAAAAGGATGCTTGTAGATCTTGCAAGTAACCTAAATGGAAGGATTGAACTTGTGAGCAAGTCTTAAAATTCAATTAAAAGGATCTAACTGAAGTGCTTGGATCCATAACTAAAAAACTGGAAGAGTTGAAGAAAGCAAGTGCTGGATTAACTGATGACGAAATGGAACTTATCATAAAGTTCTCACAACCAGCAAGAAATAGAGCATAAGTTGATCCCTTTCTCTACACAGAATTCAATGAATTACTTATAGATGAACATTAGACAAGGGAACAAGCTTTAAAAAGATTCATGTTGGTGATGAAAGGAATCAAGCATTATAAGAAGAAACTGTCCAAATGGGAAAAAGATGGGACAGAGTGAAAGCTGAGAAATCCATCTCAGAAGCTGACCTTGCACCAGCCAAGGAAAAGATGACCTCGAATAAAGAACTAATGAAGAACTTAAGAAGATTTACTATCTTATTCAAGAACAAGTTCTTTGGAAGTACTACTATGGCTACTTCATGGAAAGTATGGACAAATATCTTTAACTTGAAATTTGGTCTAGTTTTATAAGCCATGTTAGAACTAGGTGGAAAATTTGACAAGGAAGCTGAGAAGAAGATCACTGAAGAATCTGAAAAGAAGACTTAGTTTTATATTTTAAGTTTTTGTAACAAATTTAATTTATCCATTCATTGTAATCCCAAGTAATGAATCAATGAATAAAATGCTTAATCTTCGTAGTTTTTGTGTTTTTGTTTTTATCTTTTTGCATTGATTTTAAGGAGTGTATTGGCATCTTCAAAAAGGAGGAAATTGTTGGAAATAAAATTTATGTTTTGATATTAATACATTTTTCTATTTGATTATTTATTTTAACCCCATTGATGCAGTGCCATAACTAGCTGTTATTGTGCAAAGCAAAAAGATGTCTAGAATTGAATATATAGGGTTTATTAGAGTCTGATTATTGTATAGGTTACATCAGACAACACTATAATACATATGGTTCAATAACTGAACACTTAATCAAGTCAGTCTTACAACTGAGGGTTCAAACTCAACTGACTTTATTACAAGTGAAAATGAAGAAGGTGAGTTCTCTGAGGGAAAAATGCAATTGGTTCAGTAATAAATGCTGAAGGCTGTAGGACCAAACTTAGTTTAGAAGGCTAACGGACTAAGACTCAGTTGTTGAAGATTGAAGAATTGATGGTTCAAACACAGTGTATGAAGATTAAAGCATAAACTATAAAGTTAGAATTCATGTAAGTCTGTGAACGTACTTTTTATATCTTTTGTGAAGACCTAAGATACATAAGGACATTGATATCTTAGAAGATATGAATTTATATGCTGTACTCTGATCATATAAATTATGACCAGATGAATATGGAGTACTTAGTTTTGAAGAAGAGTAAAACCTGAGTTAATGCTATATAAACTGAAAGCTCAGTTTAAGACAAAAACTGACAAGACTAAGTTTAAGCCATCCAAATTCGTTTTGTGATTACTAATTTACTTCATTCCATAACACATCATGTGCACAAACTCAGCTAACACAAATTACTGAGTTAGCAAAGCAAATTTCGAATGAAACTGATAACGAAATATTTATTAAAAGGCTTTAAAATTTATTCCGCTGCCAGTTAACTTAGTTCAAGTAAAAAGTCCGTTTTACTCACACTTACCTTTGTTAACTTAAGCTCCATACAAGTTTTAAAGGGACAAAATCTTCTATTAAGAGGGGGCTGGGGAAGGCCAACGACTACATGAGGGGAAGCTTTTGTAGTAAAAGCTTGACCCCTTTGCTTTACGGAGAGTATTATGAAATAAATGACGTCATACTCCCAGAACGCTAGCTAAGCTAATAATCTTAGTTCCCTTTAAAAAATCCATAAGCTTTTTGATTTATTCAGGGTGCCGCCCCCTTCAATGAATTAGAACCCATTGAGGTGAGCCTAAGCCCGGGAAGGGGTGAGTGGCCTAGGGGAAAAAAAGCAACAGACTGTAAATCTTTTAAAGTTTTTCTACGTAGGTTCGAATACTGCCTCTCCCACATGTTGCAAGTTTATTCACCCCCCTCTAAACTTTTGCATAGCATTTTCTCTGAGGCCAACAATTATAAATATCTCTGAATCATCAGTTAACCCAACTTCAAAAGTTCAATTCAAACCAGGAAAGCCATATGGCGACAGATCAAGCTTAGAGTTTGATAATCAACAAAATTCTAAGGTTGGACCAAATTCAGTTTCTCCAAAGTTTGTGGTTGCACAAAAATCTAGAACTCAGAAAACTACTTAAACTATTAAAAGTAATACCAATCCAACTAAGCCTTACACAAATCCTGATAAAACTGGAAGATCAATCATTGACACTTAGCAAACTGACAGATCTTACAAAAAAACACAGAAAAAGGTAGAAATAGCAAAAATGACCCAAAGTCAGTTAACAGAACAGTCAAATCTAATATGCCGGAGAATGATTTTCATTTAAGGGATACTTGACTAAGGACGAAAGGTAGACTTTTTCCTACTGATGATGATTGGAATGTCTCTACTCCTGTTGATAGACCAACTCAATTTTACAAATATCGTAAGGCTAAGCCTTAATATAGAATTGTCAATCCAAGACAATAGACCTATCTGAAATATGATAGATCCAACAGTAAGAATAGAAATGGGTTTACCAAGTCTGAAGGTCAAGAAAGGTATATGAGAGAAATGAGTTCAATTTCTTAGATTTTCAAAACTGTTGGTCCCGTGGAAAGGCTGACACAAGTTTAGAGGGGGTGAATAATCTTGTCACCAGAAACTTAAACTTAAACCAAACTAGGTTCAGTTTAAACTTGTGTGTAGTTAAGCAAACAAAGCTGAGTATAAGTCAAACTGAGTCAACCAGAATCGGATTAAGTTTTAGACTTTTTAAATGATCTTGTTGTATCTATGAAAAATCCTGAATGCTAAACTGAGTTCTGGTGAACTTCAGTTTGTGTTTAGTGTGAATTTCAATCAGTTTGTATGCTTGGACGAAAAATGCTTTAACAATCACAATAATTGGAATGTAAATAACTATACGTAAAATGCATAAATAAATTAAGTAAATAAGGCAAGAAACTATAGAGGTTCTAGGTGGTGTAATCATGTCAGTCATCTCTTCCCAAGTGATGTAAGAGGAAAGATTTCCACTATTACTCTTGAGGTAGATTGGTCACAAAAGTCCTAATCTGATAGTTCATGACTAATCCTTAGCTAAACTATCTAAGAAACTATAGAACATGTTGAATGACTGCTCTGCAACTGCTTCACTGGTCCGTAAGGTGTTGTATTGCCTTTTTTCTAGCTCCCACCAAAAACACAGTCCTCCTGACTGCTCCTCAACTGTCGTTCACACCTTCTTGGTGTTTCAGAGTCTGAACTTTGATAAAAATCATGTTTGGGTCTCGAATCAATAAGTGATTCTTGCTTGTGGTTCTCCAAAGTGTTGATAACTTGATTATTCATTGTAGCTTGGACACTTGCATGTTTTCTGGATTAATAACTTGTTATCTCGTAATGATAGCTTGAATATTCAGACTTCCAACAATTCGATTCCTTGAGTAATGCTAAATTCTGTTATTAATCCTTGTTACAATAGTCTTGTATTTTTAGTGTGAAATCTAACATTCAAATCTTTGAATTTGAATCCTATAGCATCCAATGGCTATTATCCTGTCAGATATGACAATGTCCTTCTAACATGTCAGACCTTCATCCAATAATATCTTTGTTTTCCAATGTTCCGATTTTCTTCCGTTCTTGGCTGACTTCAGCTTGAACGGAGTTTTTGGGTATGTCATTTTTCAGCTGGTATAAATCAGTTTCTATGTTCTTGGAGCATTAATTGAGTTTTTACACTTCTTAAAAACTTAGTACTCCGTATCCATCTAATCCTTCTTGTTTGATCAGAGTACTCCATGCCACAAAAATTTCGTATCTTCTAAGATATCATTGTCCTTATGTATCTTAGGTCATCATACAAGATCTATAAAGTCAGTTCAGGTCATCAAAGACTTATCTGAATTCTAACTTTATAGTCTCGGCTTTAATCTTCATAAACTTAGTTTGACCCCTCAGTTCTTCTATCTTCATTACTGAGTCTGTGTCCCTCAGCCTTCATCTTATGGATAAGCCAACCGAGTTTGATCCTTCAGCAAACTTACCTTTTTCAGCTTGAGTACTTCTCAGTTTTAGTTCTTGAGATTATTTTCAGTTTCATTATTACTTCTAGTTTTGGTATGATTTCAAGTGTTCAGTTTTATGACTCTCTATTTATTATAGTGCTTGTGTGCTGTAAGCTATAAAATCATCAGAGTCTAATAAATCCTATACATTCAGTTCTAGACATGTTTTAACTTTTCACTATAACAGTTTGTCTCAGAACTTCATCAATAGGGTATAAAAACAATTAAATAGATATAGATGAATCATCATCAAAACTTCAAATTTTATTTCTAAAAATTTTCCCCTTTTTCATGATGCCAAAACCCTCCTTAAAAGAAAACATAATGATAAAACAATCTTATTTTTATGAAAACAAAAAGTCAAAATTAAATTGGATATATCGTTAGAAATTCCCAAACTGTTTGAAGCATAGCTGATTACAAAATTAATTTTCAGAGCTAAGCCTCTAATCTTACTGTGTAATTTTGATAAATAGTCATTCCATATCATACATCCTATATTCTGCTTCTTTAGCTGTATCTTCTTTGGAAAACATTTTGTTGTAATCAACCTGACTTATTTCTTCTCCACAAAGCTAACTTGGCAAGATCATAATTGTCTTTGTAGTAGCTTTCAAATTCTTCAATGTCGATTCTCATATGTTCTCTTCCGTCTTTGGTTTCAAGTCTCTCTTCAATTATTTTGATCTTCTTGTGTTTAATCCTCTTATGAGAATAAAACTTGTTGGACAAAAATGTCACCAAAGATTCAACATAGTTTTTGTGTCTGTACTTTGCCTTCAGGTGATTATAATCTTTTTGAAATTTCATCCAAAAATCTTTTGTAAGAGCTTCCCTCTTTTCACCGGGTTCGCTGTACTTTAAAATGAGCTATTCTTCAGTTAATTCAATGGGATCCTTGATGTCTGAGGTTTCTTTTCCCTTATCACCTTTAGGTTTTGCTATCTCAGCTTCAAGTTTCTGCTTTTCTTCTTCCACTTCCCCCTTTTTGGCATCACGCAACTAAATAAATAACTCACGAATGAGTTTCTGTTTTTCTGCAATGCCATTTTCTGAGTTATAGAGTTTCTGAGAGCTGTATCTCCACGCCATAAAATCTCTGATTCAGTGCCATTCAGCTTGAGCACGGATTTTACGATCTTCATGTGTTGCTTTCTTCAAATTTTCTTTGAGTTGGTGAATTTCTGAAGCTGAGTTTGATGTAACTGGCTTGAGTATTCCAATTTTTAGTTAGCAGTTACATCAGTTTTCTTTCTGTAGTCTAGGTGTCCTCAGATACTTGACAAAAGATTATTGTAATTTTGTTTTAAAGTGAGTAGGTCATCCAAAGCTATTTGTACATTGTTCAATTCATTTGTAGTTAAACATTCAATTGGATCAACATCCATATTTATTGCTGACTGAGTTTGAGGGTCCAAAATCATCAAATTTTGCAGACTATTCTCAGTTTTCTGTTGATTGTCAGTTGTCTGTGATCCAACTGGCATATCTTCTTTCTGATCAACTGAAATTCCTTGATTGTCGGGTCTTGTATTGATTTCTTTGAAGCGTCTGCTGCGATGGATGAGGTGTGTGTGCCGTGTCCATCTGTGTCACGAGTTGAATTTATTGTGATCGTCATGTTAGGATCACCTACAAAGATACCCTTGCTAAAATGACGAGCCCTAATGAGCTTTTTGTTAGACACAAATGAATTGAACATAGTTCCATTATCACACTCTCCTTTAAATTTTGATGGGATTGGGGCCATTCCATGATCATTGAAACTGGGAGATTCTCGGCATATCCCTGAATCCACCAGACCAATGATTATGCCATCTCCGAAATTTGATGCGGGCCAGGCCCCATAGCCATAATTTAGAACAAGGAAATGTGGTGTATGAGTTGTGTACATTTTCCTGGGCCTATCTTTAATTGATGACATAAATCCTTCTGATCTCCTTAGCAATCGAAGCTCTGCAGGGATAAGCAAGGCCGGAAATGTTGGGTGGATCACTCCTTTGTGGAGCCCAAGCCCACTAAATAAATAAGAAAAAAAAATATATATGTCAGAAGGGAACAAGCTACGTTATTTTTCCCTAATCTTTTCTAATCTTCACAACAAAAAGAGAGGCAAAAAGAGATGAAATTCACAGCAGTTTTCTGTGTTGCAGTAGTAACTTTACGGTGAAGATCAGGCATTGAAACAGACTCTGATCGGCGTGAAATTTTGAGGGCTTGTTCGTCTCTAATTATTCTTCAATCTGAAATGTGAAATTTTTGTGTCAATGGTTCAATCTCCGGCAATAAGGCGATGACCTGACTGCTGCGTTATCGGTGATATTTTTCAACAACTCTTGTATTTTGCATTCTTAGTTGATGCTTTGGTGTAGTTGAGTTGGTTGATGTGTTTGAAACTCTTTTGTATCATCTTTTGCTGATTAGTGGAGTTTTGTGGGCCTCAGCCTCGTGGTTTTTACTCTCTGACACCGAGAGGTGTTTTCAACGTTAAAATTGTTGTGTTGATTTTCTTGTGTTTCGTTCCGTTTTATTTGTGTTTTATCTTCGTTAGGGCTTTCTCGTTTAATTCAAATGAGTTTCATTGGGAAAACTTTGTGGGTTTTGGGATACGTGTGGTATTGTGGTTGCTTGTTTTCCCAATATGTGGTATCGGAGCCCCGGTTAGTTGATTTGGTTTTGAAGTGTTTTTGGTGAACTTTTTTTTATTGGTGCAATGGAAGCCAACTTCAATAGAATGATCACATTGAATGGGTCTAACTATTCGATTTGGAAAAATAAAATGGAGGATCTTTTGTATGTGAAAAATTATTTCTTGTCGGTTTTCAGTGCTAAAAAACCAGATGATAAAACAGATGAACAGTGGACTTTGATGCATAGGCAAGTTTGTAGTTATATTGGACAATGGGTTGATGACAGTATTTTAAATCACATTAGTTAGAAGAAACATGCTAGGACTTTGTGGAATAAACTTGAAGACTTGTATGCCCAGAAACCTGGAAACAATAATATGCTTTTGATGTATAAATTGATGAATTTGAGATATCATGATGTAACTCCAATGGCAGATCATTTGAATATTTCCTTGGGTATTATGAACCAAATTAATGCTATGGGTATTAAGTTTGATGATGAAGTGTACGGATGGATGCTTCTTGGCTCTTTACCGGAATCATAGGAAAAATTTCAAAGTTCTGTATCTAATTCTACCCCATATGGTGCTATGACCATTGATCTTGCCGACTAGTGCGTTGAAGAAGAGACAAGGAGAAGGGCACATGGTGTTTCCTCACATTCGGATGTCTTGGTTAATGAGTCACAGGGGAGAAGTCAAAGTAGAGCTTCTAAAGATAGAGGTCGAAGTAGAAGTAAATCCAAGGGCAAGTACAAAAATTATGAATGCAATCATTGTGGAAAGAAGGGACACATCATGAAATTTTGCTTTAAACTGAAACGAGAGAAAAAGGAAAACGGTGACAAGAAAGATGATGAGAAGAAGGAAGATATAGTTAATGCTGCTTCTTCTGGTGATCTCCTTGTGTTTCAAGAGGTTGATGATATTATTCTTATTGATGATATGACTAGTTGGGTTGTTGACAGTGGTGCCTCGGTCCATGCTACTTCAAGAAGTGAGTTGTTCACATCTTACACTCCAGGTGACTTTGGTGATGTGATAACGGCTCAGGATTCTATCTTAAAGTGTGCAGGTGTTGGATATATTAGTTTGGAGATGTCTAATGGTACCAAACTGATTCATAAACGGGTTAAGCATGTTCAAGGGATCCGGTTGAATTTGATTTCCGTTGGCAGACTATGTGATGATGGTTATAATAGGTCATTTTCTTATGATAAGTGGAAACTCACAAAGGGGTCTTCAGTTCTTGCTAGAGGTACAAAGACACCTACACTTTTCTTGACTCAAGCAAAAGTTATTGTTGATGAGGCTCATACAGTGGAGTCACGTGATGAGACCGAGTTATGGCATAAGAGGTTATGTCATATGAGTTTGAAAGGAATGACTGTCTTATCTAAGAAAAATTTATTGTCTTTCTCTAACAGTTTGCATTTGGAAAGTGTGCTCATTATCTTGCAGGGAAGCAAACTAGAGTTTATTTTAAATCAAATCCACCTTCAAGAAAGACGAAAGTACTTGAGCTTGTTCATTTTGATGTTTGTGGTCCTATGAAGACAAGGACGCTTTGTGGTTCCCACTATTTTGTGACTTTTATTGATGATCACTCAAGAAAAATTTAGGTGTACACTTTGAAGACAAAAGATCAAGTGTTAGACGTGTTCAAGCAGTTTCAAGTTTCAGTTGAAAGGGAAACTGGAAAGAAGTTGAAGTGTATTCGGACTGACAATGGAGGTGAAAACAAAGGTCCATTTCATTATTACTGTAAGCTGTAGGGTATAATGTCCATTTAATGAAGACAATAATTCTACTCCTCAGTATAAGGCAAGATTAGTAGTCAAAGGTTTTGGTTAGATAAAGGGCATTGATTTTGGTGAGATTTTCTCTCCGGTTGTGAATATGTCTTCTATCCGGACTGTTCTTGTCTTGGCAGCTAGTCTTGATTTGGGGGTTGAGCAGATGGATGTTAAAACAACTTTTCTTCATGGAGATTTGGAAGAAGGCATCTACATGGAGCAGCTGGAGGGTTTTCAGGTGAAAGGAAAAGAGGATCTTGTGTGCAAATTGAAGAAGAGTCTTTATGGGTTCAATCAAGCGCCTAGACAGTGGTATAAGAAATTTGAGTCTGTCATGAGAGAGCAAGGTTACCGGAAGACTACTTCATGATGAGGTCCATTTAATGAAGACAATAATTCTACTCCTTAGTATAATGCAAGATTAGTAGTCAAAGGTTTTGGTTAGAGAAAGGGCATTTATTTTGGTGATATTTTCTCTCCGGTTGTGAATATGTCTTCTATCCGGACTGTTCTTGTCTTGGCCGCTAGTCTTGATTTGGGGGTTGAGCAGATGGATGTTAAAACAACTTTTCTTCATGGAGATTTGGAAGAAGACATCTACATGGAGCAACCAGAGGGTTTTCAGGTGAATGGAAAAGAGGATCTTGTGTGCAAATTGAAGAAGAGTCTTTATGGGTTTAAGCAAGCGCCTAGACAGTGGTATAAGAAATTTGAGTTTGTCATGAGAGAGCAGGGTTACCGGATGACTACTTCAGATCATTGCGTGTTTATTAGCAGATTCTCAGAGGATGATTTTATCATTCTGTTACTCTGTGTTGATGATATTTTGACTGTTAGAAAGAATGCTTCAAGGATTGACATGTTGAAGCAGTAGTTAAGCAAGTCCTTTGCCATGAAAGGCCATGCAAAGCATATTTTAGGGATGCAGATTACTCTTGACAGAGAGGCTGGGAAAATTTATTTGTCACCGGAGAAGTACAAAAAGAAGTTTCTTCAGAGATTTAGCATGAGTGATGCTAAATAAGTCTCCAGTTCACATGCATCTCATTTCAAGTTGAGTATCAAATAGTATCCTTCTAGCGATGATGAAAAGGAAAAGATGCAGAAGGTCCCTTATGCTTCAGCAGTGGGTAGTTTGATGTATGCCATGGTATGAACTATACCACACACAGCTTATGCAGTTGGTAAGGTCAGTCGTTTTCTTTCTAATCCTGGTAGAGAGCATTGGAATGCTGTGAAGTGGATTATGAGATATCTTAGGGGTACTACAGATTTGTGCCTTACTTTTGGTGGTGAAAACCACGTGTTGGTTGGTTTCTATGATTCTGATATTACGGGAGATGTTGATTCTTACAAGTCTATTTTAGGATATTTGGTTAAATTTGAAGGGGGACCTGTGTCATGGCAATCGAGGTTGCAAAAATGTGTTGCACTTTCAACTACTGAAGCTGAGTATATTGCAGCAACTTAAGCATGTAAAGAGTTGTTGTGGATGAAGAAGTTTCTCTGAGAGCTTGGTTTGAAGCAAGATCAATATGTGTTTCTTTGTGATAGCTAGAGTGCTATTCATCTTGATAAGAATGCTGTGATGGAGTTGAAGTTGCTAGCACTTGAAAAAGTGCACACGGATGATAATGGTGCAGATATGTTGACAAAAACATTGACAAGGGAGAACTTGAGATATGTCGTTCTATTGTAGGAATGATGAATTCCTCCACAATGTCATGAGAGGGAGATTTGTTGGGTGGATCACTCCTTTGTGAAGCCCAAGCCCACTAAATAATTAAGAAGAAAAAATATATTTGTCAAGTATTATTTAAGGAAACAAGCTACATTATTTTTCCCTAATCTTTTCTAATCTTCACAACAAAAAGAGAGGCAAAAAGAGCATAAATTTGCAGCAGTTTTCTGTGTTGCAGCAGCAACTTTACGGCGACGATCGAGCATCGAAACGGACTCTGATCGGCACGAAATGTTGAGGGCTTGTTCGTCTCTCATTCTTCTTCAATCTGAAAGGTGGAATTTTTGTTGAGGGCTACGTTTTCGTCGTAGGACTTATATTTTTCTAGTCAATGATTCTAGTCAAGTAACTTTTATAACATCCCGCATTTATTTGTTTGGTCAACATTCATAACCTCCTGCATTAATTTCCTACAACTATGTTGAATATAATGTTCTTTACTTTGTTGTTACTTCGGTTATTCGTTTTTCAGAGTCAAGCACATTTTTAGTTGTCTTTTCACACCTATACGCATTACAAGAAAAACACATTTTTGCCACAACAAAATGAATGTGTGGCTAATATATACGTAACTAGACTCATTTGCCAATCTACAATGGCTAAACTTAAGTATATAACAACACTTTTTTTCTTTTGTGTGGCAAAAACTAGTGTAACAAAAGGATGTATTTCTTGTAGTGACGTTATCCTGATCGAATTTAGTCAAGAAATAATGTTGAATCTGACGAAATACGAGTCCGGATGATATTATTTTCAAGACCCAAAATTGGTTTCCTAACTGAAATTCAGTACGTACACCGATCAAAATCCTATCTAGCAGAATTCGAGTCAGGAAATACATTTTTTTCGGACCAAATATGAGTGGGGATGTTTGTTTATTCCAGACCCAATATCGATCAGAAAGCAAAATAGGTACTTCCTGCCTGAAATTCGGTCTGTAACCTATTCAATATTCTGTCTAAAATTGAATCAGAATCATTTAGTATTTTTTAGACGAATTAGTAAAAAAAATTAATGGTCAAACTAAAATTAAATATGATATGCCAAGCCTGGAAAAGAGCCGGCTGATTCACATTAGGCATGTACATAGGCCCAATAACGAATTCTGTCCTCGACCTAGTCATTCTGTCCCTTCGTAAGCTGGACCAGGATGGGTACAATCTAGCCCGCCTCAAGCCTATACAATACTCATCATTGGCTAGGCAATCGTCGTCGATCAGCAAAACTTTCATCTCGGCAGCAACAAGGCGACACGAAACACTAAGGGGCCGGCCCGCTCGCCCTCTAATTTGCAGTCTACCAAGTTGGACCAAGCCCTCTTGAATAAGAAAGCATAAGTCATATACGACAGTTACAAGGCGAAGAGCCTGCAGCGATTATGAAACCTGCTCGCCCTACTCAGGTGCCGCCATATCGGCCATGTAGTTAATCATGCCTTAATTATATGTAATTATCCCTTAATCTGGGCCTTTTGTAACTGCCGAATATTAGCCCCTATAAATACGAACATTTCTAACTTGAAAAGTGGATCGTCCAACTAATCAAAAACACAGACAACCTCTATGAATTTGTAGACAGTTTTATTTTTCTTCGTATCTATATATTTCCTTCATCATGCTCCTTAGAATCCTGAATTTGTTCTTGAGCACCACCACCTAATCACTGGAAAAATCACACATATTAGCCACGATATCCACTGCAAAACACGTTACTACCGGTTTTTTGATTCGTCCGACAGTATTAAAAAGTTATGCGTGTTAAGAATTTTTTAGATGTGAAAATACTTTAACCTTTTATTTCATAGAAAAGAGAAATTGGTAATATGACATTTTTTGGGACTTTTTGAATAAAAAATTCATTTCATATTTTCAAGCTAGTGACGATGCCCAAAATTGAACCTACCCACATGTCGCCTCCACATCAGCACAATAATAAATAAAGATAGAGAAAAGCCTCCATCAAGGGCCAGAACCACCAGTACCCGAGCTGCATGAGCTCGGTCACCATCATCCGACCCTTCCAGGTTGGCATGCACTTGTGATAAAACCTGCCCCTACCCGACCTGGTAGGTCGGTTCAAGTCCCTCTCGGACAAAACCTCTTTTGCATGCAAGAATCCGAGCTGATCTAAGCTCGGCTATTTTCCCCGACCTTTGTAGGTCGGCCCAAACACAGAAGTGTTCAGCCAGTTCAGCTCGGGCCATCTATGTCGGCCACAGTACATCCTCAATTGTATTTCCCATGAGTGTGATAATGAGATAAATGTGGGAAGAATCCCTCATATTTAATACTCTGATTCTGACAGTCAAATATGTCCATAATTATCTCCTAAAATTAAGGAGATTAAAAAGTAGCTATCTTTTTCATATGGTACACAACATCCAAGCCCAACATGGACAAGACCCACGGCACTTTAGGGCATAACTCTCCTCTATATAAACCATCCCTAAGTAACTACGGAGACTTGATTCCAATTCACGCAATAGATACGTAGGCAGCTTCAGAAATAACATCTCAAGTCCAGTCTAAACCACCACCAAAAAACCACATATTTTTATCGTTTTTGTTGTACATGGAGCTTTTGCAGGTTGCAATTAGGAGAATAACCCTGGATTTATCATCGACGATTTTTGGGATCGTCAAATATTGCTAGAAGGAGGGCCTCCTACTGGCAACTTTGTTAAAAATTGAACAAACAAAAACGCAGCAAGAACGGTGGTTGATTTCTGGAAATTGAGCCGTCAAAAAACGAAATTTATTCCATTCAGATTGAAGAATAAGGTGGAAGGAACCAGCCTTCAAAATTTCATGCCGATCGGAGTCCGTTTTAATGCCCGATCGTCGCCGTAAAGCTGCTGCTCCATCACAAAAACGCAGCAGTCAGATCTAATTCCAATTCCCAGATATTGAGCCGTCAAAATGAAATTTCCACCGTTTATATTGATAAAAAAGGAGGGGCAAATAAGCCCTCCAAATTTCATGTCAATCAGAGTCTTTTTGACGCCCGATCTCTCCACAAAGTTGCTGTTGTATCACCAAAATGCAGCTGTTAGATCGGCAGCCAATTCCCAATTGTCGCCGGAAACATGCTACTATAACACAAAGATAAGCTGCAAGCTTTCTCTCTTATTTTCCAAGATCTGGGCCAAGCTCCCCTGCATTCTATGATCCGAGCAGAGCTCCTCAGCTCTCCATGATCCGAGCTGAGTTCCCCAGCTCTCCAAATCTGAGCTCTCAAGATACAAGCTCTTACCAGGTTTTTCTACAACTTTATTATGATCACACTTATTCGTTTTTGGAACTCTCCCGACCTAAAGAGTCGGGGCGAGCTTTCATATATTTTGGAACTCACCCCCAGGCAAACCTTCTATAAGTCCAAATTTAATTCGGCATCATATATGGAACTCGCCCTCGGGCGAGCCTTCTATAAGTCTAAATTTAATTCGGCATCATATTTGGAACTCGGTGTTAAGGGTGAATTTATACGATTTATAACGCTATATTCTATGATATTTTTCCCCGTATTTGTACTAAATTGCATAAGAAACGAGGGTTTAATGGATATATTGAGCAAATGAGATTTTAAATGAGTTAATCGCAAACTTGGTTAATTTTGGCGTTTTAATTGTGATTTTATGATTATTTGAGCATTATTACATTTTGCGATGTTTTTATGTGTTATAGATACATGTTTGAGGCTCAAAAGATGATCAAAGGTTGATTAAGTTCGAGCTAATTGATGATAAAAGAGATAATGAAGAAGTGGGATAGAGATAGAAGAGATAAAGATCAATAAATCAAAATCGATCATATCAAACTGGCGTCCAGAATCTCCGTCCAGTGGACGGGCGTCTGGTGTAATCGAACGAGCGTCCAGGATGTCATCTTTGATTCAGGAAGTTTGGGACGCTGGAGTGGACGCGCCTGGACGGAAGCGTCTGGTCATGACTTCGCCCGATTCAAGTTTTATTGAAGAGTGGGACGGGCGTTCAAGGTTTCAGACAGGCGTCCGGTGGCCGACTTAGCGAGAACCGACTTTAAAATCTATATATAGTCGGTGTTTTCTCCACAAAGAGGATCATACACACAATATTCAAAACCCTAAACCTAGGGGCGGCTTTTAGGCTGCGTTTTCATCTTTTATTCCTATTTTTATGCTCTTAGTTTAGATTAAACACTAGTTACTTTTTATGCAATTGTTTTCGCAAATTTGAGTTGCCGAGGATGTTCAGAGGCTAAAAGCTTCATCAAACGAGTATTGTGAAGCCGTCCAACAATTGTTGATTTCGTTTTCTTCGATTATACTGTGAGTTTTAATAAAGGTTGTTTCTTATTCATGCTTATTCATGTTTAATTTGCTTTTATATCGGAAGATATGCATGTGTTGATTGTTTATTGTTGATGGAAGTCTTAATAAACCCTAGATCACCATGAATAAGAATAGTAACTCGAATCTATCATAACGGAAGTTAATAGAGTCGATTACTAGATTTTAAACACAAAGTTTGCACCTTCGGTTATTAAACGCGTTAATCTTACATCGGAGATAGTAGATTGATAGATGAACTTTCTAAGGAATTAGGGTTCATGTTTAGGTGAGGTGAATCACAACTGAATAAAAGCGCAATATAATCGAGATAGGGAATCAATGCTTGTTGGATAGGTGGATCAATCCTCGTTTGCTCGTTATAAATTTGATTTAAATCCTTAAAAGCTTGAATTTGTCTAGTTAGTTTACTTTTATCCGCATCTTAGATTAGTTAGTTTAAATTGGTTCGCAGCCCGTATCTTTCACGGCTTTAGATCATCTCTTACGTCGATTTTACGTTTTAGTTAAGTTTAATTTACGATATTCGTTTAGTTTTATCCGTTATTTAGCTTAGTAATCGTGACATAGGTTAGTTAGATAAAAACTAGAAACCACAATCGTTTAGTTCCCGTAAGATCGACCCGGCATTAACCGCTATTACTACGATCCTTATACTTGAGGTTAACGGATTATTACTTGTTTATTTTGTGTTGATAAAATCCGTGACAAGACAAGTTTTGGCGCCGTTGCCGGGAACCGGACGGTTGTCTAGTTTTTGTTTTCGTTTTCTGTTTTAATCCGTTCTAAATTCTGTTTTTAGTTGATAATTGTTTTAGGTAGTTGTTAAGTAGATAATTAGGGTTTAAAACCTTCCTTAGTATTTTTCTTGAAGTTAGATCTTCTTTTTTTCCTTTTCTAACGTTCTTTCTTCCTTCTTGCATTCTCTGCAAATTCACGCCTCTGTTCTAAGTTTTTCCGTGAGCAAGCGGCGATGCAGGATATTGGGCGCCCGTCTTTGCGGGAAATTATCAATCATGCCTGGTTTTATTCACTTAGAGACAGCGTCCATAAGTTTTGGGCGCCCGTTCGAGATTGTGCAATGCATCGAGACGGCGTTTACATTACTAAGCGCCCGTCCGACCTCAATTTCATCTGGGCGCCCGTCCAATCTTTTTGAGCGTCCGTCCGGTATTGTTTTCTTTAACACTTTTGTTTCTTTTCTTCTTTTCCTTTCCTCTCTTTAGGCTTTTAATTTTTAGTTTAGGCTTTTATCTCTTCTTAGTTTTAGGTTTTGTTCCACTTGTTTTTGGTCCGGTTTATGCAAACTCGGAGTCAAAAGGACCGTTGATATACACCACGATCCCGAGCAAACCATAGTCCGGCCAAACAGCGGAATTTCCGTTCTGCGGTCCGCGTGATGTGAGCCGGCGAGATCTTGAAGAACAACTAGCAAGAGAAATCACCGATTTTGTGATAATGGCGGCCGATAATAGACGTACATTGGCGGACTCACGCCATGCCAGGCGAAGTCAAGGTCAACCCGGCTATTGTTATTCCGACCACATTGCACAAACTTTTGAGTGAAGCCAGGACTTATCCGGATGATGCAAAGACGCATCAATTTTTCACGGCTACCAATCGAGAGAATCCGCGATACCCACTTACACACATTCTTAGAGATATGCGCGGTACTACACGCATCAAGGAGTAAGTGAGGATGCTATTAAACTTAAACTTTTTCCTTTTTCTCACGAAAGGAGAGGCTAAAGAGTGGTACACCTCTCTCCCATCTCGAATCTATCACCACAGGCGGAACTCGAAAAGGAGTTCTTGAGTCAATATTTCCCACCTTCAAAAACTGCCCAGTGCTTAAATGACATTTTCACATTTTATCAGAGAGAGAATGAATCTTTCTTCGAGTGTTGGAAGAGATTCAAGTCCCTTCTTAGAAAATGCCCCCACCATGGCTTGCCCTTTGGAAAGGCAAGTCAATACATTCTTGATGGATTGACCGAGCTTACAAAAGGCATGGTCAATAGTTCTTCAGCGGGGCCTTCAAGAAAACGCTTTGATGAGGATGGGCATTGTTTGAGGACATTGCCAAATATAACTATGCCCCCTCTTATCAAGCAATTCAAGCACCTCCTCCTCCCAAGGTTGAGGAAGTCAATTTACAAAGTTTGATTGCCATCTTTGCGCAAAGCGAGATGGTCCCCCTCAAGTTTCCAATCCTATAAATCAAACTTCCTCTTTTCCACAGAACCCTCGTGTTACGTATTGCGAAAAATTGTTGTCGAGACCGGCCATATGAATGGCCAATGTCAATTTAATCCCCTGCACTTATCAAGTGCTTATTTGTTCATGACTATGGACAGTACAATCAAATCACATGTCAAAATTGTGGCGAGGTGGGGCACACTTCTAAATTACGCGCCTATGAGCGGACGAATGCGAAGTGAATGCATTCTATGGCGAGAACAATCAAAGGTTCAATCGGTTTCGAGGCCAGGGCAATTTTCAAAACCAAGGGTTTAATCCATCTTCTAATTTCAATCCCAACTCAATTTTAATTGAATCGAATTTCAACGAAACCCTGGTTTAATCAGAATCAAAACTCGAATTTTTCCAATCCTACGCAAAAATTCAATCGAATTGGCCTTCCAATTCAAATTCTCAATTTCAAAGTCGGCCCATTGACCAAATTTATGCTCCAAATCTCCAAAACTCTCAAGGCCCCTCCCAACCTACAAATCTTGAAGCTAAGTTGGAGGAGCAGAGTAGATCGATGAAGAATCTTGAGAGACAAATTGGGCTGGCCGAGGTGGCGGTTGGTTTCTAGACCCAGGCGTTGCCAGTTTCAGCGATAAGAATCCAAGGGTGGTCAAGTTGCTCAGGCTGATGTGAACAAAGGCCCATGTACTGACCTCGTGCCATCAATTCAATACGGTAAGGAGGAGGCCAGTGCAATGAATCTTAGGAGCGGTACTCAAGTTAGTGGTCCTTCCCATCCGGGAAACCACTAGCCCCTCCTCGCCATTGATAAGGCGGGAGGAAAGCCGAGCACCTACACTCCCTCAATCAAGCTGCAGAGAAAACTCAGGTGGTTGATCCCCGAGAGGTGAAGAATTTGGTGATCCTCAGTGGGTGATCCTTTGAGGACCGAAAAAAAAGCAGCGAAAGTCGGGAGGTGACCCCGACGAATCGAGAAATCTGAAAAAGCTGTTCGTTGGAAGGATCGGAAGGCAGATTTGTCGGTGCATCCTCGAAAAGGTTTTCTCTAAGGATGACCTTAAGAAACTTCCATTTCCACGAGAAAGAGCAACATTCCCTTGATTGAGGATAGAAGTGCGAAAGGTGCTAAACCTTTTGAAAAATACTCAGTGAATCTTCCATTGTCGGATGTCTTAGTCGAGATGCCTAAGTATACAAAATTTATCAAGGATGTTGTGTCTTGAAAAAGAAATTAGCAGGCATGGAAAGGCAGATTAGTGAGGATTGTTCCATGATTAATTATGAAAACTTACCAATTAAAAGAGGTGACCTGGCAAATTTGTACTTACAGTTTTAATGGGAGGTCTAGTCTTCCCAAATTCTTTGTGTGATCTAGGTGCCTCTATAAGCCTTATGCCAATGTCTCAGATGCAAGCATTTCGGTTTACAAAGTCTTCTAGAACCCACTACTATGAGTTTACAATTCGCGGATAGATCCTCTAAGAAAGCTTACGGAATCTAAAAGGCGTTTTGGTTCAGATTGATCGATTTACCTTTCGGTTGATTGGTATGTTTTAGATATAGAGAAAAGCTAAAACGTTCCGTTGATTCTAGGAAGACCTTTCTTATCTACGGCTAGAGCTCTCATCGATTGCGATGGTGGGCACGTGACTATCCGGGTTGGTGACCAAGAGGTGAGTTACAATGTCTTAAAGTCCATTCAAGTACCCTCCGCCCTCCAACCGGTTTTTCCATTGATTATATGACGGATGATTTCACCGACTATATGGATAAGCAAGTCATGGTTGTAGAAGCGAGAATATGAGCGATTAGTTGATAATCTGAATACTCATGGTAGGGTGAATCTGGATCACCTAGCGGTGATTTTGAGGAAGAGTCATTTGGAAGGAGAAGCTTTGGCGGTGGGACCACAGAGTAAACTCAATGATATTGAGTTGAAAAGTGGAGATCTCAAGTCTAGTTTAGAAGACCCCCCTGCGGATTTGGTGTTAAAGCCGTTACCTAAACATCTTAAGTATGTGTTCTTAAGAGAGGCGACAAGCTTCCTTTAATCATATCCGCCAAGCTTTCCGTGCAGAGAAATGGCGATCAACGTCTTGAAGAAGAATGAAAAAGCTTTTGGTTGGCAAGTAGGAGATATCAGGGAATATCTCCGACATCTGCATGCACAAGATCAAGACGAATGAGGCGCCAAGTGTGTCGAGACAGCCCCGTGAAGGCTAAACCTCATATGCAAGAAGTCGTTAAAAGAAATCATTAAACTTCGGACATGGGAATCATTTATGCCATCGCGGATAGTGAATGGGTTTCCCGACTCAAGTAGTTCCCAAAAAGGTGGAATTACAATTGAGAAGAATGAGAAGGAGAGGAAATTGCATTGAGGCTTGTTATTGGTTACTGAGTGCATCGATTATCGAAAGCTCAATGAGGTAACCATGAAAGATCACTTTCCCCTTCCATTCATCGACCGGATGCTCGAAGCGTCTGGCGGGCACGATTTCTTCGTTTCCTAGATGGATATTCAGGATATTTCCGGATACCCATTGATCCGGTGACCAAGAAAAGACCACCTTCACTGCCGCTTATGGTACATTCGCCTCTGAGGCGAATGCCGTTCGGTCTCTGCAATGCCCCAGCTACATTCCGAGAGATGTATGCTAGCCATCTTTGACGGGCTTGTAGAAAAGTGTATGGAGATTTTTATGGGACGATTTTTCGGTTTTTGGTCGATCTTTTGATGATTGCCTTGACAATCTTGATCAGTGTTATCCAGATGTGTGGAAAAGAACCTAGTACTTAATTGGGAAAAATGCCATTTCATGGTAGATGAAGGAATAGTTCTTGGCCACAAGATCTCCGCCAAAGGTATAAGTAGATAGGGCCAAGGTAGAAGCTATTGAGAAGATGAGTTACCCTAAGAATGTTCGGGAGGTCCGAGGTTTCTCGGACATGTAAACTACATAGGAGAGGTTCATTCAAGATTTCTCCAAGATAGCCAAGCCCCCGCCCACTTTACTAAAGGAAGGCGTTGAGTTTATTTTTGATGAGAGCCGCAAGCAAGCGTTTGAGGAGCTTAAGGATCGTTTAATATCTCGCTCCGATTCTTATATCGCTCGATTTGGAACCTACCATTTGAGCTTATGTGCGACGCATCAAACTATCTTTGTTGAGTGCCGTTTCTAGGGCAAAAGATCAAGGAAAGTTCCAGCCTATCTATTACATAAGTCAC
This sequence comes from Gentiana macrophylla, assembly GCA_026214975.1. NCBI lineage: Eukaryota > Viridiplantae > Streptophyta > Magnoliopsida > Gentianales > Gentianaceae > Gentiana > Gentiana macrophylla. Next base: position 43,792,649 of record CM047812.1, read on the forward strand.
ACATTGAACCCTCTCAAGTTAACTATACTACTATCGAAAAGGAACTACTAGCCGTAGTCTTTGCTATGGACAAGTTTCGTAGTTACTTGTTAGGAGCTCAAGTGATCGTGTGGGTGATCACGCCGCTTATGTTATACGATGACTAAGAAAGAGGCTAAACCGCGCTTACTACGTTGGATATTGACCCTACAAGAGTTTGACGTTCAAATTAAGGACAAAAAGGGCAGTGAGAATGTAGTAGCGGATCACGTGTCTAGGATGTTAAATGAGGAAAAGAATGAACCGGATGATATAGATCTTTACTTTCCTCTAAAAAACATCATGTTGATCGATGGCGCTCCCCGATGTTCCATGGTATTCTTCCATTGTAAACTACCTTCATGGCCGTTATCTCGATCCGAGATGTCTTATCGAGAGAAGAAAAAGTTCTTCTCGGATTTAAAATATTTCGTTTGGGATGAACCTTATCTTTTCAAGATCTCAAAGATGGTTTGCTTAGGAGATGTATTCGTAATCCGAGCAACGGGACATCATTGAGCAAAGTGCCACAGTGGACCCACAGGAGGTCACTTTGGTCCTTGGAAAACCGTTGCTAAGATCTTTCAATCCGGTTTCTATTGGCCTACGATCTTTAAAGATCACGGAAGCTTTACGTAAAGCTTGTGATAGGTGCCAAAGAACCGGTACTCACGACAAGGCGTTTTGACATGCCTTTAAAACCCATCCTCGAATGCGAAGTCTTTGATGTATGGGGTATCGATTTTATGGGACCATTCCCATCATCTTGCGGTAATAAATACATCTTAGTCTCGTGGATTACGTGTCTAAATGGGTGGAGGCCCAAGCCACTCCTCACAATGATCATAAGACGGTGATGAAATTTCTAAAGAAGAATATTTTCGTGAGGTTTGGATGTCCACGTGCCTTGATCGGTGATGAAGGGACGCATTTACGCAACCGACCCCAGAGAAAGTACTTGAGAAGTATGGTGTCCGGCATAAAATTGGCACACCGTGCCATCCTATGACTAGTGGTCGAGGTTGAAAGGAGCAACAGAGCATTAAGAAGATCTGGAGAAGATCGTTATGATCATAGGAAAAGACTGAGTCTAAAGTTGGATGATGTATCTTTGTGGGCATATCGAATCGCCTATAAGACCCCTATGGGTACATCACCATATCAAATGGTCTACGGAAACCATGTCATCTCGCTCGTCGAGTTAGAGCATAGAGCTTATTGGGCTACAAAGTTTTCGAACTTTGATTCCCAATCTTGTGGGAAGCATCGACTACAAAGTAGATTACATGAGTGGACGAGTCGGACTCCAGGCCTATGAAAGTGCCAGGATTAGTAAAGATAAGATGAAGCTACTCCACGATGCTAAGATTAAGAAAAGAGAATTTCATGTCGGCGAACAAGTTCTTCTATATAATTCTAGGTTACATCTGTTTCTGGAAAGTTAAGGACACGTTGGTCCGGCCCTTTCGAGATTCTCCAAATCATTCGAGGCGTTCTAGAACTTCGTGGTTATAGTGGTGAACCGTTTGAGTCAACGGTCGAGGTGCAAACACTATATTGGTGAACCCAAAGAGACATCTTTGATTGTTAAATTTCTCGATATTCTCGGATGTGGTGTTACTCGTGTCGAAGAATTTGACGAGTTATCACCCGACTTGTTCTCCGAGGATGACGGTAGTGATCCGTCTCAAGAAGTTCTAGCGGGTAAAGTCTTGATATGGAAGAGTTTGAGAGGAGCGACAACTTAAAGCGTCATCGAGGAGTCGGAGGAGAAAGAACACAACCATGGGGAGACTTAAGAAGGTTTGGAGAGCTTTCAAAGATTTCACCCCATGTGTGAGATCTTTGTTCTGCAGCCCACACTCACGATCATAGCTTACACGAGGTAGTGGCTGGCAGAAAAGTCAAATGGCCTGATCCAGGCTGAGTTTTAAATGGTGTCGAGCTAACGACATTAACCAAAAGCGCCACTAGGGGGCAACCTAGATATCGTTCTTTTAGTTGTTTTGTTTTATGTTTTGATAGTATTAGTATTTAAGTTTAGTTTATTCAGTTTTAGTCTTATTAAGTTTTTGTTTTTATCTGTCAGTTAGTTGTGCTTTCTAGATATGGATTTCGGTGTTCAGCCAGAGGAGTTACCTTTCCTTAGGAGGATTCCACTCATTACTGTAGATGACGGACCGGGAGGAACCATCGTTTTGCACGTAGATTTTGACATTAGTACCCGCGTCAAGACGGTCACCTATGTTCTTATTGTTCCCCGTTGTTCGGGAGGTGGAGACTTTACTACTGAGGAGTTACAGGCAGCTCTAGGACGCCCTTACACCATCCTCAATGATCCGATGCTGACAGATTTAGCGCTAGTGCTGCAAGCTGAGCACTTTCGAGGTGTTGATGTAGCTGGTGAGGACTGGGGTTTACAAGATGAGTATGACTTCCCTCCGGCGATTGACATGCTCCGCCGTCTCATTCGAGTGATCGATTGGTCGGACATTTATGATGACTAGCGTTCTTAGGATGTTTCGTCGAGCAAACGACGTAAAACAAAAGCGCTGAGTGGGAGGCAACCCACTGTTTTCCATCTGTTTTTATTTATTTTCTAGTAATTCTATGTATTTCATTTGATTTTTATTTGTATATTTTGAAGTTTTATATAAGTTTAATAAGAAGGGCAATTTTGAATTTGATGTGTATGGAAATTTTATGATTTTTACACTTAAAGCTGCGTGGGACGCCCGTCGTAACTCGACGCCCGTCGCGCTTTGACCATTTCGGGAAGCGCCCACTAAGCCTGGACGCCCGTGCGCTTTATTCCTCCAATCTCGTATGTGATTCAAAATCTTGGGCGGCGTCTAATAACCTGGACGCCCGTCCAGTTCATCTGATTTCTCAGTGGACGCCCGTCCACTGAGTTGGACGAGCGTCCAACCTCGGTCTATATATACCCCTTCATCGAGTGAACCCTCACTTTTCAGAATTTCAAAAATCAAAAGCGGTTTCTCTCCTCCTTTTGCCCTAAAATCGTCGATTCTAAACCGATTTGAGCGATTCAAAGTGCTACTGAGCCGCCCTTGATACCCCCTCTCTTTGATTTTCATAACCAAATCCCCCAACACACGATATTTTTGAAGAATCGGGACCCACTTGATCGACTTTTTGAGAGAAAAATCCGATTTTGGGAGCCAATTTTGTGTTGTTTGGACTCGTTTTCACCTCAATCAACATCTACTCACCCTACTCGGTAAGTTAGTAACAACTTTTCTAGATTTCATTCACGTTTTTGTGAGTTCGATCTTTGGGTCGGCTCGTTTTCTTGAATGTCACCTTAATTTGTTTTTTTTCTGGTTTTGGTGTTTCTTTCTGCTCTGTTTTGGTGATGTGGTGTTGTGATGGGTGGTGAATGGATGATTATGGTTGTGGTTTGTGGTTTGGTTGATTTGAAATCCCGCTTTGGATGTTAAACGGGTATCTTTTGTGCACATTTGGATTGTTTGGTTTAGACTAGGCGTGGAAATGGTTCATAAGAAGGCAGTTGTGAAGAGGCATGGTAAGGAAGTGGCCCGGGAGGCGGGAAAAAGCGTGAAAGAAATTGACCCTACCTTAGTTGATCCTAACCGGGTGTGAGTATTCGTGAGCAACCCCCTAGAGCCACCCAAACTAGGGCACCCTTAAGAGATGAGCCAACTTCGGAGTCTGAGACCGATGATGATGTGCCTTTGGTACGGATGCCTAGAGTTCAGAAAGGTGGAGGTTCGTCTAGGGCTGAGGAAACTGTCGATGCTACCCGGGAGGAGGAGCCAGTTGTACCTAGGGCAGCCCCTCCTAGAAAGAAGTCTAAAACCGTTGCCCCGATGCCATTGCCTCGTCGATTCGTGAACCCTAGAGCCCATGAAGTTTATACTAAACACTACTTTTCAAGAAACATGTTGGTTGAGAGGGCTATTTTGGAGGCGAAGGTCGATCCGGGGTTCGTTAAGTTGCTTAAGGATAGGAAATGGGAAGCTTTGATGACAATCCCGACTACCCCGGTGAATAGCTCCCTAGTTCGGGAATTTATGCAAAGCTGTTCGGAAACCGACTTGGGGACAAAGGTAGTCGTGGTTCGAGGGTGGAAGTTCCTTTACACCGGAGGTAATTAATCGAAATACAACTTAGCGGCTTTCGAGGGTCGGGATTATAAGGAGGAGATTGTGCATAGGCAGTGTTTGGGGACGGGATCCTTTGGAGGAGTTGAGATTGAGAGTTTGCCCGGATGTGGCCTCGACGTTGAGACCGGGAGGAGACCGGAAGGAGTTGGTTACCACGACCTGGGACGGAGGACCTGGAAGGTCCGATGTCGATTTATTGAGTCGGTTGTTGCCTAAAAACAACTTGACACATTTTCATATTGGTGACCTAGGCATCTTTGTATGCGTTGACGTTTGGTTTGAATGTGGATGTGGGGCCAGGCATTGTATGACGAGATATCTATCAATCGAAGGTTTATACACGGAGCTTGATCGTCCCTCACTTGATCCACGGTTTGTGTCTCGATGCCGGTGTGCCTGAGTTTGGGGCGGATCATAAGCCGAAGAACCCGAGGCCTATACAAAGGGAAAAGAGTAAGCCCTCGGGACATTCTGAGCCGGAGGCACCTACGGAGCCTGGTTCATCGGCAACACCTCGTGCATCCTCCCTTCCTCCTTTATCTCCCGCTGTCAGGATGCGGTTAAGCATGGCCAATAGTTTCCGGGAATGGCTCGGTGATATTCGGGATACACAGAACAACATTTTGACGATTCTTCAGTGCATCTGTGAGGGCCGGCAGCCGAGGGATGACATGATCTTCACTCCGAGCTCCGTTGATTATCTTTTTACTGATGAGATTGAGCAGGTCATTGCGGATGCTCTACACGACTCTGAGTCATCTTCAGATGAGGAGCAGCCTGACTCGGCAGCTAGGGCTACGGCACCACCTTCTGGACCCTCCTCTGATCCTCCAGCTGATGATTCTGCGGCACCGAGCCAACCTTGATCTTATTTGTCTATTTTCACGTTGGTTGTTTTGTATTGACATTTTTACTTGGTTCGTTGTAATTTTGATATTGATACTATTTATTTTTCGATGGATCTTGTAAGCCATAAGGCGCGCGTACTTTCATTTCAACTGTGTTTCAACTTTCTGGATGTATTGAGTGCTCTCACTTTGATTTATCTTTATTTTTGATATCTCTTTTCATGTTGGTATGACTCCTCGTTTTCCCGAGATGGTTCCATGTTGTCTAAGTTGTGCAGTATCTACATTGTGCAGTTACGCATTCTTGATATCATTATGAAGGCTCGGCGACCAACGATTCGAGTTTCGATTTAAATCGGCTAAGTCTTTTCCTTTTTCTTTCGTTTTGCACAACATGAGGACATGTTGATTTTTAAGTGTGGGGAGGGAATGTTTGATATGTATCTACACATTTGCTTAATTCGTAATGTTTCTATGCAAATGAGCTAAAATTTTGAAATTTTCCGACATCGTCGCTTTTGTTTTGTCGAGTAGGCAATTCGATTCAATGTTCGCTACTTTTATAGTCATTTAAATTTGTGTATCATATATTTGGTAAGTTAGATGTTTCACACGACACTATTTTTCACGAGCCATAGTAAATGATGAGCTAATTTATAAAGTTATACCCCTTTTGGATTAGTGGTTTTGATTTTCTCGTAAGTCATGTGCTTAGTGCTACGTATATATCGTGAGGTTTATGATAGTTTGTATTTAGTTTTGAGTATGATATCATCGTGAATATCTAGACGTTTGAATGTGATAAGTAACACGTAGCTATTGTCAAAGTGAAAAGTTGAATTAATACTGAAATTATTTGTGTGTGTCAAAAGCTAGTCGATGATTGGAGTGAGATAGGGTATACCACGTATGTCCTATACCACTATGATGACTAAAAGCTCACGACAATGGAAGAAGTTGCCTTATGATTGGAGTAAGGTAGGTATTATCTCGAAATGTCCTATTTCGCTATGACAGGCAAGAGCTCATTTCGATGTGTGTTTTAAGTGAAAAGTTAAATCAAGCTGATAAAGTGTTATGAAATGTATATAAGACTAAGTTATCGTCTACCTTATCCCAAAGATAAACCGCCATGATATGTTGTAGGGATTATCCTCGAGTATTTTGAAAGGCCCTAGATATATTCGATCATTCTTTTCGGGATATATCACGTTTGTAGGGTGCATCTTATGAGTGTCCTTTATTACTAGTCTACAAGGGGGTATTAGCTAGTTTTGCTTTGAGTTTCTCGAGTTTGGATATAGTGGAAGTTTATTATGGCTATGCACACGCACAAGAGGTGAACCGATTTAGTGGATATGTGTTATGCACGTTTAGATGCCTGTTTTCTCTCGAGCCTAACTTTTGTTTTGTTTTGCTCGGGACGAGCAAAAGCTTAAGTGTGGGGGAGTTGTTAAGGGTGAATTTATACGATTTATAACGCTATATTCTATGATATTTTTCCCCGTATTTGTACTAAATTGCATAAGAAACGAGGGTTTAATGGATATATTGAGCAAATGAGATTTTAAATGAGTTAATCGCAAACTTGGTTAATTTTGGCGTTTTAATTGTGATTTTATGATTATTTGAGCATTATTACATTTTGCGATGTTTTTATGTGTTATAGATACATGTTTGAGGCTCAAAAGATGATCAAAGGTTGATTAAGTTCGAGCTAATTGATGATAAAAGAGATAATGAAGAAGTGGGATAGAGATAGAAGAGATAAAGATCAATAAATCAAAATCGATCATATCAAACTGGCGTCCAGAATCTCCGTCCCGGTGGACGGGCGTGCAGTGTGGCGAACAGCGTCCAGGATGTCATCTTTGATTCGGGAAGTTTGGGACGCTGGAGTGGACGCCGCCGTGGACGGGCGGCGTCTGGTCATGACTTCGGCCCGATTCAAGTTTTATTGAAGAGTGGACGGGCGTTCAAGGTTTCGACGGGCGTCCGGTGGCGACTTAGCAGAACCGACTTTAAAATCTATATATAGTCGGGTCGTTTTCTCCACAAAAGAGGATCATACACACAATATTCAAAACCCTAAACCTAGGGGCGGCTTTAGGCTGCGTTTTCATCTTTTATTCCTATTTTTATGCTCTTAGTTTAGATTAAACACTAGTTACTTTTTATGCAATTGTTTTCGCAAATTTGAGTTGCCGAGGATGTTCAGAGGCTAAAAGCTTCATCAAACTAGTATTGTGAAGCCGCCCAACAATTGTTGATTTCGTTTTCTTCGATTATACTTGTGAGTTTTAATAAAGGTTGTTTCTTATTCATGCTTATTCATGTTTAATTTGCTTTTATATCGGAAGATATGCATGTGTTGATTGTTTATTGTTGATGGAAGTCTTAATAAACCTAGATCACCATGAATAAGAATAGTAACTCGAATCTATCATAACGGAAGTTAATAGGTCGATTACTAGATTTTAAACACAAAGTTTGCACCTTCGGTTATTAAACGCGTTAATCTTACATCGGAGATAGTAGATTGATAGATGAACTTTCTAAGGAATTAGGGTTCATGTTTAGGTGAGGTGAATCACAACTGAATAAAAGCGCAATATAATCGAGATAGGAATCAATGCTTGTTGGATAGGTGGATCAATCCTCGTTTGCTCGTTATAAATTTGATTTAAATCCTTAAAAGCTTGAATTTGTCTAGTTAGTTTACTTTTATCCGCATCTTAGATTAGTTAGTTTAAATTGGTTTATGACCCGTATCTTTCCGGCTTTAGATCATCTCTTACTGTCGCTTTTACGTTTTAGTTAAGTTTAATTTACTGAGTATTCGTTTAGTTTTATCCGTTATTTAGCTTAGTAATCGTGACATAGGTTAGTTAGATAAAAACTAGAAACCACAATCGTTTAGTTCCCCGTAAGATCGACCCGGCATTAACCGCTATTACTACGATCCTTATACTTGAGGTTAACCGGATTATTACTTGTTTATTTTGTGTTGATAAAATCCGTGACACTCGGCTTCAAGCGAGCCTTCTATATGTCCGAATTTAATTCAGCATCATATTTGGAACTCGCCTTCGGGCGAGCCTTCAGTATGTCCGACTTCAGGTTGGCATCGTATTTAAAGACTCGCCGCCGAGCGAATCTTCTCAAGCCTGACGCGCTTAAAACTGGTCTCTACCTAAGCACAACACCGGTGCACTATGCTATAAGAGCCATACGTTATCTCAGTAGATCGCTCTAAAACAAGTCACCTCAACAAACGGTGTATCAAGTCGTTACAACTTTACACCATGACTCTCGTTTAAACATTTGAAAGCTTAAAGAGTATGGAGGCATTGATGTGTCGAATCAGTCCAAGTCCCCTAGTTCTGGCTAGAGCCCAAGGATTCGAACATGGCCCATACGTAAGCCCAGAAACTGATAAGCCCCTCGGCCTAGCCAGTCCGCCCCTTAATATGCCGGACCAAGCCAAGCACGATCAAGCACACCTTACACCATCACGATTCTTGTCATGATCTAATGCAACAGAAATGATGTAACAAGCGGCTTGCGTGATACAAAGCACAAGCGGCTCGACCTGCTCACCCCTTCAGCTTGCCATCCTTCAACCCGAACAAAGCCTCAAAGCTCATAAGCAATGCTCTCATGCCTCAAAGCTCATACAACTAGGGAACAATGTTCATAAGCATCGCTCTCATGCCTCAATGCTCTCAGCTCGACAAAGGCTCTCGTTTCGCCAGCTCTTCAGCTCGGCACTCTAAGACCGATCTCAATTCAACAGCGTCCCAGTTTACCAGCCCATCCAACAGTCTAGCGACAACCAACACATGGCCCTATAAGTAGCAGCATCGCACCCTTGACAAAAAAGGGGCTCTCATTTTCGAAGAACTACATAAATGGGTTTTGATCCCTTACAAGTTAAGTGTACGTAGGCAGCCTTCTACGGCTCAGCTCATAATAATAATCATATCTCAAACAAAACATTTTCTTCATCCTTGTTTTTGAGCACCCCCGTGCGACCACCATGGTGGGATAAAACACCTCGAATTCAGTGAGGTCATAGAAGAGTTACAACGGAACTCTACCAGATTGAAAGAATAGGCTGTGTATCAACTCTGTAAGTCTACAGAACAGTGCCTAAACTACAAACTTAAGCAGATCCAAGCCAGCCCCCCACAGTCTCGGCTGGATCTGGAAGGCTTATGATGTTTCCCAAACATGAACCTAGCCATGTGTCACCTCCATTTCAGCTCAATAATAAATAAAGATAGAGAAAAGCCTCCATCAAGGGCCCAAACCCCCAGTACCCAAGCTGTATGAGATCAGTCAACATAATCCAACCCCTCCAGGTCGGCTTGTACTTATGATCAAACCTACCCCTACCCGACCCTATAGGTTAGCTCAAGTCTCACTCAGACCAAACCTCTTTTGCATGCAAGAATCTGAGTTGATCCGAGCTCGGCTATCTTCCCCGACCTCTATAGGTCGGTCCAAACATAGAAGGATTCAACAAGTTCAGCTCGGGCCATCTAAGTCGGCCATAGTACATCCTCAATCGTATTTCCAACATGTGTGATAATCAGATAAATATGGGAAGAATCCATTATATTTAATACTGTGATTCTGACAGTCAAATATGTCTATAATTATCTTCCCAAATTAAGGAGATTAAATCGTAGATATATTTTCCTTATGGAACACGACATCCAAGCCCAACATGGACAAGGCCCACAGCGCCTTAGGGCTTAACTCTCCTCTATATAAACCATGCCTAAGGAACTACGGAGACTTGATTCCAATTCATGCATTGGATACGTAGGCAGCTTGAGAAGATAACATTTCAAGTCCAATCTAAAGCACCACCAAAACACCCCCTCTTTTTATCGTTTTTGTTGTTCTTAGAGCTTTTGCAGGTTGCAATTAGGGGAATAGCCCAGAATTTATCATTGACAAATTTTGGGATCATCAAATGGCGCTAAAAAGAGGGCTTCAAACTGGCAACTTTGTTAAAAATCCAACAAACAAAAATGCAGCAAGAACGGTGGTTGATTTCTACAAATTGAGCCGTCAAAACGAAATTTCCACCATTCAGATTGAACAATAAGGTGGATTGAACCAGCCCTCAATATTTCATGCCGATCGGAGTCAGTTTTAATGCCCGATCGTTGTTGCAAAGCTGCGGCTCCATCAACAAAATGCAGCAGTCAGAGCAAAGGCCAATTGCAAGAGATTGAGCCATCAAAATGAAATTTCCACCGTTTATATTGATTAAAAAGGAGGGGCAAATAATCCCTCCAAATTTCATGTTGATCAGAGTCCTTTTTTATGCCCGATCGTCTCCGCAAAGTTGCTACTATATCACCAAAAAGTAGCAGTTAGATCGGCAGCCAATTGCCAAAGATGGAGCCGTTGAAACAAAATTTCCACCGTTCAGGTTGAAGAAGATGGTGGAGGAACGAGGCCTCCTAATTTTATGCCGATCGGAGTTCGTTTCAATACCCGATCATCGCCGGAAACATGCTGCTATAACACCAAGATAAGTTGCAAGCTTTCTCTCTAATTTTCCAAGATCTGGGCTGAGCTCCCCAGCGTTCCATGTTCCGAGCCGAGCTCCCCAGCTCTCCAAATCTCAGCTCTCATGATACAAGATCGTACAAGGTTTTTCTACAACTTTATTATGATCACACTTATTCGTTTTTGGAACTCTACCGACCTAAAGAGTTGTGGTGAGCTTTCTAATATTTTGGAACTCGACCTCAGGCGAGCCGTCTATAAGTCCGAATTTAATTCGGCCTCATGTTGGGAACTCACCCTCGGGCGAGCCTTCTATAACTTTGAATTTAATTCGGCATCATATTTGGAACTCGCCTTCGGGCGAGCCTTCTATAAGTGCGAATTTAATTCAGCATTGTATTTGAAACGCGCCTTCGGGCGAGCCTTCTATAAGTCCTACTAAAAGTCGGCATCATATTTGGAACTCGCCTTCCGGCGAGCCTTCTGTAAGTATGACCCTAGATCGGCATCATATTCAAAGACACGCCGCCCAGCGAATCTTCTCAAAATTGTGGCCTTGCCCTCTCAAGCCTGACGTGCTTAAAACCCGTCTCTACCTAAGCACAACACCGGTGCACTACACTATATGAGCCTTACGTTATCTCAGTAGATCGCTCTAAAACATGTCACCTCAACAATCGGTGTATCAAGTCGCTACAACTTTACACCATGACTCTCGTTTACACCGTTGAAAGCTTAAAGTGTACGGGAGAATTGATGTGTCGAATCATTCCAAGTCCCCTAGTTTCGGAAAGAGCCCATGGATTCGAACATGGCCCATATGTAAGCCCAGAAACGGATAAGCCCCTCGGCCAAGCCAGTCCGCCCCTTAATAGGCCGGACCAAGCCAAGCACGATCAAGCCCACCTTGTACCATCACGATTCCTGTCGAGATCCAAGGCAACAGAAATTAAGTAACAAGCAGTTGGCTTGATACAAAGCACTAAGGGCTCGACCCGCTTGGACTTCCAGCTCGATATCCTTCAACGTGAACAAAGCCAATATAACTAGGGAAAAAAGTTCGTAAGCAACGCTATCATGCCTCTAAGCTCACGGCTTGCCAAAGGCTCTCATTTGGCAAGCTCTTCAGCTCGACACTCTAAGACCGATCTCGGTTCAACAGCGTCCCAGTTGTCCAGCTCGTCCTACAGTCTGGCGACAGCCAACTCATGGCCCTGTAAATAGCAGCATCGCACCCTTGACAAAAATGGGGCTCTCATTTTTTAAGAACTACAAAAATGGGGCTTGATCCCTTACAAGTTAGGGGTACGTCGGCAGCCTTCTACGGCTCAGCTCATAATCATAATAATATCTCAAATAGACCATTTTCTTCATCCTTGTTTTTGTGAACCACTGCACGACTACAAAGGTCGGCTAGAAAGCTTCGAATTCAGTGAGGTCATAGCAGAGTTACAATGGAAAACTCTGCCAGATTGGCAGAATAGGTTGTGTATCAACTCTGCAAGTCTACATAACCGTGGCCGAGCTACTACCTTAGGCAGATTAGAGCCGGCCCCCCACAGTCTCGGCTGGATCTGAGGGGCTTATGACGATGCCCAAACATGAACTACCCACATGTTGCCTCCACATCAACACAATAATAAATAAAGATAGATAAAAGCCTCCACCAAGGGCCAGAACCCCAAGTACCCGAGCAACATGAGCTCGGTCACCATCATCCGACCCCTCCAGGTCGGCCTGTACTTGTGATCAAACCTACCCCTACCCGAACCTATAGGTCATCTCAAGTCCCTCTCGGACCAAACCTCTTATGCACGCAAGAATCTGAGTTGATCCGAGTTCGGCTATCTTCCTCGACCTCCATAGGTCAGCCCAAACACAGAATGGTTCAGCCAGTTCAGCTCGGGCCATCTAAGACGTCCACAGTCCATCCTCAATAAAATGTCCCACATGTGTGATAATCAGATAAATATGGAAAGAATCCCTCATATTTAATACTCTGATTCTGACAGTCAAATATGTCCACAATTATCTCTTAAAATTAAGGAGATTAAATCGTACCTATCTTTTCCTTAGCGAACACGACATCGAAGCCCAACAAGGAAAGGCCCACGGCGCCTTAGGGCATGACTCTCCTCTATATAAACCATCCCTAAGGAACTACGGAGACTTGATTCCAATTCACGTATTTGATACGTAGGAAGCTTGAGAAACAACATCTCAATTCCAGTCTAAACCACCACCAAAACACCCCCTCTTTTTATCGTTTTTTTTCTTGGAGCTTATGTAGGTTGTCATTAGGAGAAAAACCTTGGATTTATCATCGACGATGTAATATTCCAATTTTCGGGAAATGGGCAGACGTGTCATTTTGTGAAAACGAAATATTATTATTTCTACTTCTACTATTTGGAGTTAAGTATTTTGTTATTATATAGACATATTGGTCGAAATATATGTATATAATTCAAGGGAAAATCTGACTTTTAAGGGTAATTAAGGAAAGTAAGATATTAGGATAAATTATTGGGGTTTTTCCTATTTAAGGAAAATAAACCAAATCAGTTTCCCTAATGATCGCATGCAAAGCACTTACTAGCAATAGGACTAGGTCTATTGTAGCAGAGTACTGGCGAGTCAAGGTCGAATCCCACAGAGACTCGTAAGTACGTCTAATTATCAAGATTGAGTTGTCACAATAACGGTCTACGACCAACTAAATATATAGACAATAGTATCGGTGCCTCAAACTAACAAGAATATGCAAGTTCAACAAAGCAACAAGAGTTTCTAATGTATTAATTCAATATGAGTAATTAGTTATTTCCCCCACATATGCAACAGTCCTCCCCATTGGTGAATTTATTCATTGTTCAACTACAGGTACAACTCATAACCCTATCTACTCCGACAATACCAGTAGATAATCTATACCCAAGCTACCCTCCTTAATTGGTCCGTAATAGGCCATACGCATAAAGAACTAGAGCTGCCGATATTGAGTGTTACCTCATACCGCAAACCCGCCTAGGCAGCTGTCGATATTGACCAGCACGTTCCTAGCGTCCATTCTAGATAATGTCCTAATTAACACTTCATTTGTGGTCCTTCATGTTAATTTACGATAACATGCAAATAGTTGATCAGGCTACTATCATGTAAATTAAATCTATCGATCAACGTAGCTGGCGCCGATTATCATGAATTAGTAATTTACTAGGTATTCAGATCTAGCGATATAGACCGTCGCAGATCTAAAAAACGCAACTACTATTTCATGATTTTTTCACCAACAAATTAGATCTATAACACATGGGGTAAAATAAACTAACTACTACATTGCTAAACTAAATAGCAATTAAAACATACTAGTCGAATATAACAACGATAGATCTACATCTTGGAAAAGACAGAAAATCATACCCTCGAAAACGAGGGTAGATCTCCTTCGGTTCTCTCCCTAGGCGGAGACTCCATCATATCTCCGACCAGAACTCATAAAATAAATAAAATAAAGAACAAGAACTTTTATTGCATAATTTCCTTGAATAATTTGAGTACATTTTGTTCTGAGGAAAAGCCTCTTATTTATAGCTATCAAAACCGACTTAGAATCATCTAGTTTGACCCTTCATCCAAGAAAACGCATTTCGGAAGATTCTGGACCCTCGGTAAGTCGGCACCGCCCCTCAGGTTACCGAGGGTATTTTTGTCATTTTTCTTCAACCGACTTAACTTGGATGCTTCTAGAATACCCTAGGCCCATTCCTTTCATGCTGTCCACCCCAGATTCATCCATCATGCTTAGCCCAATATTTCGTATCTTGAAAATCATCAAATAACGCACGAAATAATATCGAAACAGGGAAAATAAATGCTAAGTGCAGATTTCTCAACTCACGAACCCGGCATATGATATTCAACGTAAATGGTTCATATTTATAGGTCGAAACATCTATTTTTAGCTCATAATTGATAGAATATTGATGCCGTAGGATTGACTATTTTAACCGTCATCAACTACAACCCACTAGCCTTCTGCTCGTCTGTGAGCAGAGTATCAAGGCGGAATGTACCTCCAAGAACAATCTCCATCAACTACCACCTATTCAATAAAGATTTCCGGCAGAAACATACATCAAGGCACAATCCATAAGCTCCCCATTAATCACCACTTATCACGCATCAATGTGTCGTGTGATGAATCAGTCGTGATAGTGCGTTCGTGAGAAGAATCAAGTTGTATTAACCACACAATCTTAACTTTCTTGCACATACACTCGCTCATCTTGCTTTCAGACTAGGTTACACAACATGGTACCGATATTGGTTCGGACGGACTCGGGGACTGAGCATCACTCTTAAGTCCTCGTTTGTTTCTTTTTATGCGAGGGTCGTGCCCTTTTTACACAAGTTCGCTTCCCTCACTGCCTTTATTTAATATAATTTTTTCATCATTTTTTTCATTTTTCTTTTTCATTTTTTTGGCAGATTTCCTCACTGTTTTCTCTCTCACTCACAAGTCCGTTTGTCCTGGTCACCTTTCATAATCCAAGTTGCTTCCCTTGTCTTACAAAAATTTGTTGAAGTATATAGACAGACAAATAACGATTCCCAGTTAAAACAACTCATCATCTAATCTTAAACACTTCTCACACAGATTATGTACTCAAATATTGATTGCAATGATAGAATAATAATTAATCAGTTACTACTTCACGCAGCATAACATATGCTCGTTCTTCCATACTAAATTGAATATGCTATAGCTCACTTCAAATTGAACTTAGGCTCTTTTTCTACCGATTCCTTACTCGAAAATTTGCAAATAGCAAGCTAAAAACAGTGTTAAAATTTAAAAAATATTCCCTTTTTCAACTACCCAGCTAAGACGCCTTACCCCCCACTTATTATAGACATTGTCCCCAATGACTAATAATTAAGAGAAGAAAAATTACTTAGCTCTGAAAATGTCGGCTGAGTCAAAATGAATCCCGGAGCATAATCGTTAGCTCCTAGGTTATTCCTCTTCCACGTTATTACCTGCTTACCAAATGCTTCCAAAAACTGTGAGTAACATGCGAAGGGCAATAAGAAAATAAGGTGGCGGTAATTGTGCATACCAGAGGAATGTGCAAAAACAGTTTAAGCCACTTTATTCAGTTATTGGCCTAAGCAAGATGCGAAAACTTTTACGAGGGTATCACATGAGATTCGCGAAGGAAAAAACCACATATATCTCTAGTCAGGTGACTGAAGATATATGTGATGAAAAAAACCTTGCGATTGTCATGCTACTTTATTGACTCAAAATATACTAAACAAAAGAAATAAATAAGGGTTTAGAAATAGTTCTGAGTTTATAGTCGTCAGCTCGACTGTACTAATAGGGCACCTTCATTCATATTATGGCTCATCTAACGCAAAGACTTCCAATTCAGGGTTATAATTGTGCTCTATGTAATGTTTCAGCTAGTGGCCGTTAACTGTGAAAGTTTGCCTAGAGTGCTCCCAGGATCATTAAGGCATATAGTCTCAAGTTCCAACAATTTTCTCTTGGTAGAGATGGCTTCTTTCAAGAATTTTGCATACTCTGGCATTCCGACTAGAGCTTCTACCAAAGGTATATTCACTTGAAAATTTTTAAACATCTCTATGAACTTTTATAACGCGCATCATTATTATCCAGCTTATATTTCGTAGGGTGATAGGGTAAAGTAGCAGGATTAATAGTTCTGATTCATGAAGACTTACTGCGACTCACTTCGCTCACCGCTTTTGTGCTCCATTTTCAGACTCCCGGTTTACCGAAGCATTGTTCCGGGTTACCAGCCTCTCTTTTTCTCCAGATTTTGTTGCGTTCTGCTGCTGACTGCTTTCTGATTCTTCCTGGATAGTTGGAATAACTGGTCCAGGTAATTCCTTTATACTTCTAGTCATAATTGCATTCAAGTCCTTCGGATTCTTCTCAGTATTACTTGGAAATCCTCCCGGAGGACGGGCTGACACTTGTTCTGCAATCTCCCCACTTGGTGCGACAGATTCTGCACTTAGACTTTTTGATTGGTCAGTCTTGTATCATTCTTCTGACAATATGTGGTGAAGTTTGTATTCAATTCAGTGATGGATTTCGTAAGTTGGTTGACCGTATCGGTCACAGTTGAGCTCATTTTATCCATGGATGCTTCCCAACCACCGGACTTATTGAATTGAGGTAGGAATCCACATGTTTGTCTCGGTCTCTCTCCACCGTTTGAGTCACTTTGTCAAAAACCCCCAGCAGGGTCACTCATTCTAAAACCAGGGTGGTCATGAGAACCCCGCCGATATCCGCCCCCGTAAGGATTTCCTTGCCTCCTAATATAGTTCACGTCATCAGTGTTGGTCATTTCGATCTCTTGAACTTTCTCACCCTTGGCTATGCAATCTTGCATGCCATCTATCTTTTCATTCATTGTCATTAGCTGGTATAAGATCTTTTGTGAAGTATCTTCTCCAAATATGCCTCCAGCTACTTTGGCAGTTTCAACTTGATGCGTTCCCCATTGACTTGTAAGCGCAATTTGCTCCAATTTCACTTCGGCTTCTTCAGGTGATGGCAACGCAAAACATCCGTTACTTGATGCATCAACTCTCATTTGATCACTTGGCCGTAATCCATGATAAAAACTATGCATTCGTACGGGCAAAGTGATATCATGGTGAGGGCATCTCCTCTGTGCTTCTTTGAATCTTTCCCAAGCCTCTTCAAATGTTTCATTGGGTCTCTGCTTGATGTTCATGATCTCTTGTCTCATCTGTAATGACATCCCAGGTGGGTAGTACTTATTCATAAATTTCTGCAATAGATCGGTCCAAGTTTGGATCGATCCTGGTGCTAGAGACAATAACCATATCTTTGCTTTGTCTTTCAGAGTGAATGGAAACAATTTCTGCTTGATATTGTCTCTTGGTACTCCTGCTGGCTTAACCGTACTGACTATTTCCAGAAAGTTGGTGACGTGTACACTAGGATCCTCATTCATTACTCCATGAAAAGTAATGTAATTGGTCACCATTTGTATAACATTCGGTTTAGGGTGAAATACTTCAGCTGCATCCTCAGGTTGAACAATTGCTGGCATGAATTGCTCAATCGTTGGCATTGCATAGCTCTGTAGATTTCTCCTATCTGCTTGGACCACAACTCCTGCTCTATTCTGTCTGGTCTGTCCATTCTGCGCCATGTTGTTTTCTGTATCTTCTAAAGGTGGAATCTCTTCCTCCTTCGGGCGAACTCAAGACTGAAAAAGAATTAAAAAAAAGGTTTGTTACTTGCCTCGGCGGTTGTTACACACGCCTGGCAGACTCAAAAATACAGACTCCGGCTACTGACTCGACTCTGAACTAACAAAAATGATTCTGGCAGAATTTAAACCCTCCAGAATTCACAGAACTGACTCTGTACGACTTTATTATAAACATACTATAAAAAAGACTCAATTAAACAGACTCAAATATATACAAAAAACTCAATCATAAATAAAAAGTATTCTTGACACGAGTCCCCGGCAACGGCGCCAAAAATCTTGATCGCGTGCAAAGAACTTACTAGCAATAGGACTAGGTCTATTGTAGCAGAGTACTGGCGAGTCAAGGTCGAATCCCACAGAGACTCATAAGAACGTCTAATTATCAAGATTGAGTTGTCCCAATAACGGTCTACGACCAACTAAATATATAGATAGTAGTATTGGTGCCTCAAACTAACAAGAATATGCAAGTTCAACTAAGCAACAAGAGTTTCTAACGTATTAGTTCAATTATGAGTAATTAGTTATTTCCCCCACACATGCAACAGTCCTACCCATTGGCGAATTTATTCATTGTTCAGCTATGGGTACAACTCCTAACCCTATCTACTCCGACAATGGCAGTAGATAATCTATACGCAAACTACCTTCCTTAATTGGTCCGTAATAGCACATACACATAAAGAACTAGAGTTGCCGATATTGAGTGTTACCTCAGACTGCAAACCCGCCTAGACAGGTGTCGACATTGACCAGCACGTTCCTAGGGTCCATTCTAGATAATGTCCTAATTAAAACCTCACTTGTGGCCCTTCATGTTAATTTACGATAACATGCAAATAGTTGATCAAGCTACTAACATGTAAATTAAATCTGTCGACCAACATAGCTGGCGCCGATTATCATGAATTAGTAATTTACTAGGTATTCAGTTCTAACAATATAGACCATCGCAGATCAGAATAACGCAACTACTATTTCATTATTTCTTCACCAACGAATCAGATCTATAACACATGGGGTAAAATAAACTAATTACTACATAATTAAACTAAATAGCAATTAAAACATACTAGTCGAATATAACAACGATAGATCTACATCTTGGAAAAGATAGAAAATCATACCCTCAAATACGAGTGTAGATCTCCTTCGGATCTCTCCCTAGGCGGCGACTCCGCCGTCTCTCCGACCAGAACTCATAAAACAAATAAAATAAAGAACAAGAACTTTTATTGCATAATTTCCTTGAGTAATTTGAGTACATTTTGTTATGAGGCAAAGCCTTTTATTTATAGTTATCTAAACCAACTTAGAATCATCTAGTTTGACCCTTCATCCAAGAAAATGCGTTTTGGAAGATTCTGGGCCCTCGGTAAGTCGGCACCGCCGCTCGGGTTACCGAGGGTATTTTTGTCCTTTTTCTTCAACCGACTTAACTTGGATGCTTCTAGAATACCCTAGGCCCATTCCTTTCATTCAGTCCACTCCAGATTCGTCCATCATGCTTAGCCCAATATTTCGTATCCTGAAAATCTTCAAATAACGCACCAAATAATATCAAAATAGAGTATATAAACGCTAAGTGCTTATTTCTCGACTCACGAACCCAAGATATGATATTCAACGTAAATGGTTCATATTTATAGGTCGAAACAACTATTTTTAGCTCATAATGGATAGAATATTGATGCGGTAGGATAGACTATTTTAAACGTCATCACCTAACCTTTTTGATCAGATTTTCCACCTCTTAATTCGTATCAACTGCGTGTGAGAGGTTGAGAATATGGCTGAGAGATTTCTTTCATTTTCTAAGTCGAATCTCAACCATTTTCAGATCCGAAAAGTGCGTTGGAATCGTTGTGAAAGGATCGTCATTTCAACACTCAAAGTTTAGAGCTTCGATATGGTATGAATATTCGACCTACCTGCTATTCTTGGATGAGTTTTGAAGATCAAAACTCATACCTTTCGTAGTTTGTTGTTTTTGGAATTGTGTGATCGATTTTATTGTGAATTCAAATTGATCATATAGGTTTCTCTGCAAAAGTGTTCGAGTCTCTATAGTTTTTCTAAGCTTTTGGAATTTGGAATAGCTTGCTAAAGGTAATAAGGTCTTCCTACACGTTAATTACGGTTTATAGGATCTAAGTAATGATTTTGATGATGTTTTGATGATTAGAATTCATGCTATGAATCATTTAGAAATCACAGGATGTTATGGTCCATTAAAGATCAAGTTTTTTTTGTGTTTTCCTGAGTATAGTCATGCTAAATAAGTTTGGAAACGATTAGGAATTGATTAGGGTTCAAAAACTAAGTTTTTGGAGAATGGCCGCGATTGTTAAGGGCGCACCAAGCCCAATGCGGACGCACTGGAGGTCTAGAAAGTGAAATTCCCGTACAGAGGCTTCTGGTGCTGGTGCACCAGGTGAGCCGAATCCCTATTTTTGCACTCAGAGGCTCAGTGCTGGCGCACTAGACCTTTTTTTTTTAAAAATCCTATTTTTAAGCTATGTAATGAGTTCTAAATGTTAATCATTGATCTAATAACATTAATTAAACTTGAACAAGCCCCTATTGAGCTTCTGATGCATTTGGATGTGGCACCAAACGTATTCTTAAAGGGAGTTGAAGTTCATGACCATCGGAAGGGCATGAAAGGGCTTGTGCTTTGATGTACTAGACTTCATCAAAAGCTGTGCAATTGCTAGGCCTTGTCAGTGTCTAGAGGTCTAGGAAAAAGAATTGAGTTTGTGAGGGAGCTTACTTGAAAATACTTAGGTGGCTACTTAAAAACCTAATAATAAACATACTTGTGTAATTAATAAATTAAACATCATGTCATTCTTTGGTAAGGCACAATTCTATATCGCAATGTGTAGGCTTTCAGATGAAAAGAGTAAACTTGCTGGCCTTTCTAGATGCACCAGGAGTAGAGGGTACTCGTGCATGGATAACTTTGTTGGCCATTAGAGGTCACCAGTAGTAGAGAGACTTCACCGAACGCATATACTATCGGGACTGGCCCGTGGATTTTGGTTTGATCCACTAATAGGTTGCACCCAGATGTCTCGTGGTGGGCAGCACCATGCGTAGTGCACTAGAATGCAGATGTAACAAAGATAAGCAAAGTTAGAAACAGTTAGTCATGACATGTTGATGAACATGGAATGAACCTTAGATTGAGTCGGTCTCATAAAGATAACTAATATAATAAAAACTGTTAAAGAACCTAATTAAAGTGTAGCTTCTACTTCTTGTTGTGTACAATGTACTTACCTCAAACGCATGTTTATCTATGTGTTTAGGGGAGAGAAGATGAACATGTAAATCTGGAGTTCGAGGAGGACTTCGATGACGACGTTTGAGGGCACCAAAGTTGAAGAGTTATTTATTTATGCTTTATTTATTATTTTAGACTCGAAGTTTGATTTGGAAACATTGTAATTTCTTCTAGTACGTTTGGAGGTTTTTCGTACGTTTGGTTTTCGTTTAGTTTCTTTTTCCGATGTAATTAATGTTACATTTCTACCCTTTAGTTATTCTTTCTATTCATGGTTGTATGGAAAATTTTACCTGCGGTTTTTGCTTCCATTTGCTTTATTTGATACGACATAGTAGAGGCTTACATGTAATATTAGATTTATTTAATATTATGCGTGCCGAACGTTCCATTTCCGGATAAGGGCTCTGTATCCGGGAGCAGGGCGTTACTGTTGGTATTAGAGAGAAGTTTCTTTTAGGCTTCCTTTCTTTTAAGATATGTTTCTCTAGATCCTTTAGTAACGTTCTAGTTTTCTTGATCATCAGGATGGTGTTCACTAGAACCGGAGTGGGTGCAGAAGCTTCAGGAGTACGACGTGAGAGTCGGACACCGGTTGTAAGAGGTGGTTTTTTGCGGCAGAATCCATCCCCTCATCAGACTAACACACCAAGGCCTCGTCAGAACCCTACTCCACGACCACAGCGGAGTGTAACACCACGACCTCAGTCTAACCAGGAACAAAGGTATACCAACATCTATTGACAACCCGAGGAAGCACCCATCCATGTCACTGTAGTAGGAGACATTCCACCGGTTTATGTACCCCTAGCAACCAACATATATCCTCCACTAGTGAGTGTTTATCCTGCACCGGTATGCCACCCCTCTCCACCAGTTTTTCACCACCAACAACATCAGACCTTTTACCCTCCACCAGTAGGTCACACTCTTCGACCTACTATACCCCCTTAACCCTATTTTCACCATTAGCAGGGCATTGGCTATCCACCTTACGGTTTCTACCAACCGCAACCATACCAGCAACAGCCTTACCACACACATGTACCTTTTGGATACCCTTCAGTATACCAACAGTTCCACCAGTTAGAACGGCTTTTGAGCAAGCACCAGCAGTTGATTGGTACACAAGGCTAAGAAGGAACCGAGTTCAAGATTTTTTTGGGATGTGGAATACTCAATGGCTGAAGAATGGTTACGGAGTTTCGAGAAGGCTTGCAAAAACATTAAAGTCCCTGAATATGAGATGGCCCAGTTGGTAGTTGGTTTTCTCTTGGGCGCAGCCGAAGCATGGATTGATGCCATAGAAAGTAGTAATAGATAAGTAACTAACTGGGAAGGCTTTAAGGTTATGTTTTACAATGACTATTTCCCAGCAACAGTGCAGGCAGACAAGGCAAGCCAGTTCTTAAGGCATAAGCATGGTAATCATATGACAGTATCTCAGTATACCAACAAGTTCAATGAGTTGGGAAGGTTTTACCCTGAGCTTATGAAGGTTGAAGAGAGGAAGATGACACTCTACAAAGAAGGATTATCCTACGAGATACAATCTGGTATGTTGGGTTTCATGACAGGAAACATGGCTGAATTGTTGAATAAAGCTTTGGAAATTGAGACCTTCAAGAAAAAGCCAACCATTGTCATTGGAGTAAAAAGACCTTTGGAGAGTAGACAAGTAGAAGATCAAGAAGCACCTCAGCAGCAAGATGAGAAAAAGGGTTACGGCATCTCTAGCGGCTAGGTCATCCGACAGCGCAGTGGGTTGTCCAAAGTGTAACAGGAATCACTGCGGGGAGTGTCGGGCAGATACGAATGGTTGTTATCATTGTAGAGAACCCGGACATTATGAAAGGAGGTGTCCTATACGGAACACAAAGGAAAGTCAAGGAAATGGCAATGGAGGTGCAACTCGACCAACAATGGTGTTTGCTATGGATGCAGCCATACCAGGTACCTTTTAGTTCGTTTGTTTTCTTAAAGTATGCTTATGACATGAATTAAATTCACGTTGTAATTGTTGCTAAGTAAATGAACTAACTTTTAGGCACAGAGAAAAAAACGGGTAACATTGCTATATCAATATTAATTAATACGAGAGTGTCAAAGCTTTGTGTTAAGTAAGATAGCTAGCAAGTTAAGCCTGCCCCTCAACCTTTAAGAAACCTTTATGGATACCATCCGGGTACAGTGAATTAGAAAAGGCTTAAGTGTTTGGTAGAAGATTGGTTAAGTGTAGTTCAGAGATTTAGGAGTGTTTGGTCAGTCAGTTTCAAGAGCAAGGGTTTGGGACATTCCGGGAATCAGTGGTGTTTGATTACGAGGTTAGCAATGGTAGTTTTGTTAGAGGTTGTCTGTGGGAAAACAAGTGAAGTTTGGATTTGGTTTGTGTTGAAGAAGAAGTTGCTATGGGAGGTCAATGGATTGGGTACGATCAAGTTTCGAGGACGAAACTCCTCTTCAGGGGGGATGAATGTAATATTCTGATTTTTGGGAAAGGGCAGACGTGTCATTTTGCGAAAATGAAATGTTATTATTTCTACTTCTATTATTTGGAGTAAAGTATTTTGTTATTATATAGATATATTGGTCGAAATATATGTATATAATTCAAGGAAAAATCTGATTTTTAAGGGTAATTAAGGAAAGTAAGAGATTCGGATTAATTATTAGGGGTTTTCCTATTTAATGAAAATAAACCCAATAAGTTTCCCTGACCTTTTGAATAAGATTTTCCACCTCCTAATCCCTATCCTCTGCATGTGAGAGTTGGAGAATAAGGCTGAGAGATATATTTCATTTTCTAAGTCGAATCTCAACCGTTTTCAGATCCGAAAATTGCGTTGGAATCGTCGTGAAAGGAGCATCTTTTCAACACTCAAAGTTCAGAGCTTCGATAAGGTATGAATATTTGACCTACCTACTGTTCTTGGATGAGTTTTGAAGATAAAAACTCATACCTTTCATAGTTTGTTGCTTTTGGAATCGTGTGATCGATTTTAATGCGAATTCGAATTGATCATATAGGTTTCTCTACAAAAGTGTTTGAGTCTCCGCAGTTTTCCTGAGATTTTGGAATTTGGAATAGCTTGCTAAAGGTAAGAAGGTCTTCCTACACGTTAATTACTGTTTATAGGATCTAAGTTATGATTGTGATGATGTTTTGATGATTACAATTCATGCTATGAATCATTTAGAAATAAAAGATGTTATGGTCCGTTAAAGATCATGTTTTTCTGTGTATTTCTAAGTATATTCATGCTAAATAAGTTTGGGAACGATTAGGTATCGATTAGGATTCAAAAAATAAGTTTTTGGAGAGTGGCGCGCACAGTGCACGGTGCACCAAGCCCAGTCTTGATGGACGACTTGGAGGTCGAAAGTGAAATTCACGTCTGAGAGGCTTACAGTGCTTTGGCGCTCGCCACTGCATCTTGGGTCACCGAGCGAGCCGAATCCCTATTTTTTCACTCAGAGGCCCAGTGCTGGGGCACTAAACCTGGTGCTGGCGCACTAGACCTTTTTTTAATGAAAATCTTATTTTTAAGCTATGTAATGAGTACTAAATGTTAATCCTTTATCTAATAACATCAATTAAACTTGAACAAGCCCCTATTAAGCTTCTGATGAGTTTGGTTCCGGCACCGGACGTAGTCTTAAAGGGAGTTGAAGTTCGGGACCATCGGAAGGCATGAAAGGGCTTGTGCTTTGATGAACTAGACTTCATCAATGTCTATGTAATTGCTAGGCCTTGTCCGTGTCTAGAGGTCTAGGAAAGAGAGTTGAGTTTGTGAGGGAGCTTACTTGAAAATACTTAGGTGGCTAGTTATCAACCTAATAATAAACATACTTGTGTAATTAAAAGATTAAACATCTTGTCGCACAAGTCCATATCGCAATGTGTAGGCTTTCGGATAAAACGATTAAACTTGCTGGCCTTTCTAGAGGCACCAGGAGTATAGGGTACTCGTGGATGGATAACTTTGTTGGCCTTTAGAGGGCACCAGGAGTAGAGGGACTTCACTGAACGCGTATACTATAGGGACTAGCCCGTGGCTATTGGTGTGATCCACTAATAGGTTGCACCCAGATGTCTCGTGGTGGGCAGCACCACGCGTAGTGCCAGAGATTGCAGATGAAACAAAGATAAACTAAGTTAGAAACAATTAGTAATGACATGTTGATGGATATGGAATGAATCTTAGATTGAGTCAGGTCATAAAGATAACTATTATAATAAAAACTTTTAAAGAACCTAATTAAAGTGTAGCTTCTACTTCTTGCTGTGTACAATGTACTTACCTCAAATGCATGTTTATCTATGTGTTCGGGGGAGAGAAAACGAACAGGTAAATCTGCAGTTCGAGGAGGACTTCGATGACGACGTTTGAGGGCGCCGAACTTGAAGAGTTATTTATTTATGCTTTATTTATTATTTTAGACTCAAAGTTTGATTTGGAAACGTTGTAATTTCTTCTAGTACGTTTGGAGGTTTTCCGTACATTTGGTATTCGTTTAGTTTCTTTATCCGATGTAATGAATGTTATATTTCTACCCTTTAGTTATTCTTTCTATTCTTGGTTGTATGGAGAATTTTACCCGAGTCTTTTGTTTCCGTTTGCTTTATTTGATACGACGTAGTAGAGCATATGTGTAATATAAGTTTTATTTAATATTATGCGTGCTAAACGTTCCATTTCCGGATAAGGGCTCGGTATCCGGGAGTGAGGCGTTACAGACGATTTTTGGAATCGTCAGGTACTAATAACACTTCCCATGTTCATATTAACACCTTTATTTATCGAGGGAAAAATCTTTTAAAAAAACAGAGAATATAAAACCAAAACTAAAAGAATAACGTAGAGTTCTTATTTAATATAAGTATATATTACTTCAAAGCTAAGAAACTAGAAACTACTACTATGGACTTCAAAAAAAAAAAAGAAACTACTACTATGTATTCGTACTTATGTTAAAAAAAAAAAGTGAACACACATATCCTACTACTCTTAATAAGAAGAGAGTGACGCTGGTGACGTGTTCGGCTGGGGAATTATTTCAGCAAATACTATTCCATCTATACATTGCTTGTTAAAAAAGCACATTATGAAACTAAAACCCTACTATATATAATTTCTTTGCCGAATTTGGCAACCTAAACATTTCATTCATCATTCCACTACTCCTAAATCCTCTATTTCGTTCCCCGTCTCTTTTCCGTGGAAAAAGAATGATCGGACCGCAGAGCTAAAGATCGTTTGAGAAGGCGGAGGAGGCGTTTTATTTATATTGTTGCAATTCTATGAAAATCCTATTACCGTTCTTTGCCTCTCTGATTTCTTCATTTCCTTCGCGTGCTGCAAATGGTAAGAATCGATCCACCATGTGATTCAATTCACATATGGAAGGTTCGATTGAGAGAAAGTTGCTGCTTTTGAGATGATTCGGTGATCATTCTGTCCGTCCCAAATTCACAGCAACGTGGGTTACCATGAAGGCGTGATTTTCTGGGCATTCAATTCGCGATTCGATTGATTCGAAATAAAGGTGCATTCTTTCCTTTATATATCGTATTTATATCATGTATTTTTCTGATTGAGAACGATATCTGCCTGATTACTTGCTTATTGCCGTTGTGAAGGTTTTGGATATGAAAAGTCGGATCTTTCATTGATACGATGTTGATTTCGGCATTTACTCCCCGATTTCGAAGGATACGCAGTCAAATTGAATGATAAGGTAATCATTTTCTCGTTAATATCGTCTATATCATTTGTACTGAGTTGAATGTGATATCTGCCTGATGTTGCGCGATTTGGTGATGAATTAGGTATGTGGCTAATTGGATTCAGAGGATGGTAAAAAGTCGGACTTTAAATGGCTATGAAATCGAATTATGTATCGGTTCAGACTTGTGCTACAAACCGGTTTGCTCGGTATAAATACGATTCCTTTACATTTCTACCCGGTTTAGGTTTGTGCGAAGGTCTACACCCGATGACAATGATGTCGGTTTAAGCATCGATTAATGGTGGTTTAAGTCATGAGCCCTATTATTCGATTGATTAAGTGTCCCTGTCATTTTGTCTCGATTATGGTTCAACCGTATCTTTATGGTTGAAATATAATCCTAAAACCAATATGATGACAAAATCCCTACTGTGTTGGCTTGATTATTTTTTGTGGGGTTGTCTGATTGGTCTCGGTAAGCTGGTGTTCAGTTGCATTGGAGATTCTGATGTTGCAACATTTGATTTGATGGGAAAGATATGTCCGTATGCATTAATCCAAAAGCTTTAGATTCTTTTTATGACCACAACTTACATGATTTTACGCAACCATATTGGAGACTTTCTAATGCTGGGTTTAGGACAACCCAATGTTCAGGTTGCATTGCAGATTCTGATGTTGCAACATTTGATTTGATGGGTATAGCACTACAAAAAACTTATCTTTTAGCGGTGGATTTTGGCGGTGGAATTTACATCCGCCAGCAGTAGTGGTATGATTTATCGGCGGTTTTGTGACTCGCCAATAAAACATGTAGGAGATTCATTGAAGAATTCATTTAGCGGTGGATTAAAAACTCCACAACAAAATCTTTTTTTACCGGTGGATTTTCACTATCCACCGTTAAAAATGTCATTACTTAACATATAACCTGGATATTTTTGTGTGACCCCCGTGTTTTTTTCACAAAAAGCATGTTTACTTATGACAATATAAAACGTCAAAAAACAAAAACAAAAATCGAAGTATTTTTTTTTATGGGGAAAAAATCGAAGCAGCAGCAGATAACACTTTTCCCTTAAATATAAAAAAAACACTTTCTCTCTGAGATTCTCTCAGGAAACTTCGTGAAACCCTAGTCGCCATTGAAGAAATCGTTCGTCTCTAGCGTTTCTCCTTCACCGTTTCATGTCCTTTTTGTGTTCGAAGCTTCCATTCTTTGTAAGCATCCTTAGATACACTATTTTCGCCCTTCGCAGTTGTTGATTTTCGAGATCTCAGCATTTTTGGGATTTTTTTGCCCTTTTGTTTTCTACTCTGATTAAATCCGATCGTGGATCTCCTGCATCTTCATCTACACCGCTTTGGCGTTGTTCCGATGGCAGATCAACCGCAGCTACGGTCCTATTCCTCTGTGGCTCGAATTGAAGAGGATTCAAGATTTGAGTTTAGCTGCGAACTGATCGATCTATAAATCCGCTCTATCAAGTTGTGGAGGTCAAATGTTTGGATCTCGAACTCTGCAACAACAACCTGGTGTGTAACCTCATTTTTATTCACGTTATTATCTTCATTATTGTAGTTTTTTGTTCAAATGCTTGATTGTTGTTGTTTTAGTTGTTTTCATTGGTGTTGATAAACTCTTTATGATGCCATGCTGTATGTTTCCTTCTTAATTTCTTTCCTCTTCCCTTCTATTTATTTTCTTCACTTTCTACGATTGGCTCAGATTCAGACCAAGGGGCTGGAGCATCAACTATATTTGAGGCCATTAGACAGGTAACAGGTCGCTTGGCTAAACACCCTGTTGGAGAAAGCACATTTTCAAGCTCTGTTCTCGGATCATTTTTACTTTTTTGTTCCAAATAATTGTCTTTCTTAACTCCCCTGTCGGTCTGTTTAATTATGTTAACATAATAGAGGTAATGTAATTTTGTTGAATACAAAACTTTCCCTTAAAGTTTTTTGGCTTCTTTTTCCTTTTGAGTGTGGCTTCTTTTTACCTTATTGTGTATTCTCGAAAATTTTGAAGGGTTTGTTGAGTTTTCTGCATATTCTCAACATTAAGAATTATTGAGAAGAGAGAAAGAAGCAAACATTAAGACAGATCCTGATATTGAAATTTACATGAAGGTGAGTGCATTTTTCGAAGGACATCGATTCTTATCTGGGATATTTGTTGAATGCTTAAAGGCTAAAGCAAGAAGCTTTTTGATATTTTGTAGATGAAGTGAAGTGTTTGAAGGGTGTCCTTTAAATGTACTGGAGGAGCTGGCTATGGCAGAGGAAGCCATTGGAGAAACGTTCCAATCCCGAAACGGACAGCTCTGAATCAGTATCATCCCATTCAGAAAGAATCTCTTATGAGCAGGTTTGTTCTTAAACACATTTTGTCTTCAACAGATTGCCTGCCTCTTTGTTCATGTCAAGTCATGGATCTGCTTTGATCTGTGTGCATCTTGTTAAGTTTGTCATCTTGTTTTGTACATGTTGTGCCGAGTTATCTGAACCTGCAATTTGTGACTTGAAATATTTGTAGTGCACTTAAGTGTCCCCCGTTTGCCTACATTTGTATCATATACACTCTCTGCTATTACTCATTGCGAGTCGTTTAAGATATACCATGCTTGTTTTTTTGCTTGCGTTTACTTACTTATGCTTTGTTTATTATATGCATATGTTACCTTTATTTGCTTATTTTTATTTTTATTCCACTCTGCAGCCACATTTGAGGAATGATACTGAATACATGTTACAAGTAAACAAGGATCCGGATGAACATGTGGCTCTTGAAGCTTGTGATTTTCGGTAAATATTTCAAGATATATGGTGAGCATGTATGTTCCAAATGAACTTCATGGAGGAATGATGAGTTTATCTCTGCTTTGTTCATTCTGAATTCTTAATCTTTGTTTAGGTTTGTCTGAAGTCTGTATTTATGCATTAGGTCTTGATAAGTCCAGCTTGTTAAGAGGCCTGGTTATGCATCTAATTTAATGTCTGAATCCTCTGTTTTAGTCTGTCAGGTCTTGAGCTTTAACTCAGCATCCTCCAAGGTGTGAGTCAGGTAAACTACCATATTGTCTATTTCCAAGTTTACAGGTGATAGATATTGGAAGAATTTCATTCTTTTGTAATTATGTGTCTTTAATACTTAAACTCTATGCTAATGCATAGTTCACTAGCGGTTATTTTCATTTATATGCAGATTGTTAATTCAGTGATTATAAACCACCATGTTACCATTTGAGACGGGCTGAAAACCGTGGTCCCTTCTCAACTTCTTTCGGAGAGTGGCTCTTCTCTTGTTGTCATCAATCCAGGTCCCTTCTTAACTAGCTACTTCTAGTTTTATGCTTGTTTTTTTGGAGTGAAAATTTGTTTACGGGCGTACTAATCGTGTGTTAATTTGGCATTTAACTGTTTATGTAGGCTCTATGTGCCAATGTTTGTTGTAGCAGTCATGGCAGCAATCATAGGAATACACTTACAGTATCAAAATTTGCCCTCTGTGATTTGTGTTTTTCATGACTAATTCATTTACATTTTTTGCAGAGTATCAAAATTTGTCGTCTTTAAGCTCTGGAGACTGTTTGTTCAAACATAATGAGGGTATGCTTTGATGCAATCAGGAATTTCCACTTTAGTTTGTTATTATAATTTTTTTTTGAGGGGGTTTGTTATTATAAAAATTTTGTTTTCTGGTTTCTTGCAAATCTTTTGGTGTGTATGGTGCAGTGAAGGTATCATTGATCCTGCAGCTATTAAACCTGTTTTTAGTTTATTATTATTAATATTATTTTTGAATTAAATCCGCCGCCAAAACCATATTTTACCTGAATTTTGTCTTGTAATGGTGTTGCCTGTTTTCTGGCGGTTTATTAGTTAATTGCCGGCGGATTAAAATCCGCCACAAAAGATCTTAGCGGTGGACCCAAAAATCCGCCAGGAAAGGGCCTAAAACTTTTAGCGGCGAGGGCAAATACGGCGGATTTTATACTGCCGCGAAAAGGCTTTAACGGCGGATTTTCAGCTTTAGCGGTGGGAAAAATCCGCCGCTAAAAAGCATGTTTTTTGTAGTGGTAAGATCTCTTCCTATGCATTAATCCAAAAGCTTTAGATGCTTTTCATGACAACAATTTACATGATTTTAGGTTAATACACGTTCTTTAATGTGGAACGCAACCACATTAGAGACTTTCTAATGCAAATTAAAGGATGCAAAACCCTTCCACTTAAATGCAAACGCTTCAGTTTGTTTATTGTCTTGAATAATTGAAAAAAAATGTTGTTTGGATTTGGTTTGAATGCAATCACCGAACCTGAAAATGTCATTTTTTTTACTCAAAGTATTTACTTGTAAAATTGGCTTTTAGGTCGAAGCAAGAAGAGATTTTTTGCTTCTTTTGTGGACTCAATTATGGCTGGTACATCTCTATGGTGGGTGTGGAAGACTTCCTCGTTACTGAAAATGTGAAAATTGATGGTGTCACCCAAATTTCACTAAAAACTCAAACAAGAAGACAAAGCCCAAAGAAATAATACTGAGCTAAATTGTAGTAGCTTTAATGCTCTATTGATAATATGCTTGCAATATCTTTTGTATGGTGTAAAGAAAGTTAGATGCCATGGCAGAATAAAGACTAATGGTTATTAATATTATGTTGAATGTTTTCTTGATCCTTTTCTTTTGCAGACTGAGAGACAAATCACAACGATGGCCTGATATCTCTAATATATTTAGTAAGGGTTGAAATTAATGTAGTGATATCAACTAGGATGTCTCCTATGTCTTATGAAAGTATTCAGCTTCATTGATTTGTGCATATGGTTCTGATGAAGGAAATTTTGAAGCATATGCTGGTTTTTATTTCCATTTCCCTTGTGCTAATGCTATTCACCCCCCCTATAAAATGCAGGAGTTTGAGTGTTGTGAAGAAACGGTTCTGATCGTCAAGGAAGGGGACATTTGCCTTTTGTTTACTAATTCTGATAAAATTTGACATTTTGTTTTTTTCGTTGATATCTTTTTCTATTTTTTCTTCTGCAATTCTGTTTGACATAATTTAATGACTACGTTATTTTTGTGCAATTTATAAAACTTTAGGGTTTGCTAGAAAAAAGAATAAATAAATCCCCTTAGATCTCTGATTACTCCGTTATGACTATGTTGCAGATGATTTTGTCACTGATGGGCTAAATAAAAAAGTCTTATAAGTGCTAATCTTACTATATATCTGTAAGTAACATTTTTATTTCTATTTTTTCCTTCTTTGTCATTCACAGATGATGGAGTGGAGTTACCGGACAAAGCTTCAGCAAACTATATTTGATGAAAGCCTTACATGAGAATTGAATTTTCGCTTTTTGCTTGGTTTGGGGCTGTAGCAATTCTCAGAGTTTTGAGGACACTATTTTCTTTTAACCAAGTTTAATGTTTTGCAGAAGTTTGGTGTCCTATTATATAATCATGTTTGTGATTTTCCCGGTGGATCTTTTGATTAAATTTGAGATTCAGTATTTGAAAAAAAAAAAAATTTATTATATCTATCTGTTTCCTTCTAAATTGTTGTTTCTTTTAGATGTATTTTTTATTTACTGATTAATTTGATATTTCTTCCATGAATAGTTGTACATTAAAGCCACAGAGTCTAGAGATTTGTTGGCTTGAGAGTTACAAGCCCGTGGAGGTATGTGTGTTGCGGTTTGTATTTTCTTATGGGTTTCTTTATTCCAAGTGGTAAGTGTTTTGGCAGTCTTTTAAAAGTTTGAAACTTTTAACATTTGCTATTATTTTGGTGCACATGCTATGATTTGAGGTATGATTTTTCACCTTTAAACATGCACCGGGTTTATTCAGAGAAAATATATGTTATATTAGTTGTGGTTACTCTGTTTTGCTGAGACTTTCAATATTGTAGATGTATATTATTGGTTTGGTGGAGTTAACCTTCAATATTCATATGTTCATTAAAGCTAGTTTATTGCTATTGGATAATCTGAATGTCTTTTGTATATATATACACACGGAAGTTAGAGAGATATTTTTTATTTTCTATTTTTTATTTTTTTTTCAGAAAGAGTGATGTCTTCAACCTCTTTATCACTCATGTGATATTTAGTAGGTAGACAAAAGATCATCACGTCATAATGGCGGCCGGGCATTTATTCCGGATAATTACCTAACGTTGTACCGATTAATAAAGCCATGACATATCACACGTGGCTTTACAGTGTGAAAACATTCGTAGATCATATCATATATGCCGATTGTATATTATGTAATTGACATACACAAACTACGTGTTATATTTATAACACAAGTTATAACACATAATTTTTATAACACTCTGTTAGGAAAAATATAGTTTTGATGATGACCTGATCAGCTTTTAAAGAAGTCTGAATGAGTATATAAGTGATCATATGTATAGGCTTACTAGAAGTCTGACCTTGTGTAGGTTTGCAGGCTAAGCACCGTAATAGTAGTCTGATAGGTCAACTCAGCAAAGTGAAGACCAGACAAGGAGTCAGGTCAGTAGAAGGATAAGGAACCAGACTCAGTGAAAAAGACCTATGGACTGGTTTACAGTCAAGGAAGTAGTGATGACTTTGAGTAAGCCTATGTAAATCAGATATTTGATACGATGTTAATCTGAAAATTGTGGTACTCTGACCTCACCCAACTTATGGGTCAGAGATAATAAAATCAAATGGGTAGAATGAATTTAACCAATTAAAACCAGCAGAGAAGCATTCTGCTCTAAACACAGTCATACTAGTACAAGTAAGTTGAGTAAATTGAAGACTACTGACAAAACGTTGATTCAGTTAACTATTGAGTTAAACTCAGAAAAACACATGATGAAATCAGGGAATGAAATCGTTGTTCCCGTGAAAAGGTTGACTTGAGTTTGGAGGGTGGGGGTGAATAAACTTGTCACCAAAAACTGGATTCTTAAAAACTAATGCTTGGTTCAGGTGAATAAACTTTTCACCAAAAAATGGATTCTTAAAAACTAATGCTTGGTTCAAATAAACTTGTGTGGAGTTAAGCTAACAGAGCTGAGATTAAGTCAAAGTGAGTTAACCGGCAGCAGATTAAGTTTTAGCCTTTTTAAAATGATCTTATTGTATCTATGAAAAAGCTGATATGCGAAAACTGAGATCTGTTAGTTTTGCGTTCTATGTGAAATACACTCAGTTTTGTATGCTTGGAAAAACAATATTATCACAATCACAAATACTGAGAAGTAAATAACAATAAGTAAATGCGTAAAATAAAGTAAGTAAATGGGGCAAGAAATTATAGAGGTTCAAGGTGGTGTAATCCTATCTGTCCTCACTTTCCCTATGATGTAGGAGGAAAATTCCACTAGAACTTCTTCAGATTGATCAATTACAAAAAGTCCTAATCTGATAGTCTTTGACTAATTCCTGGCTTCACTATCTAAGCAACTAAAGAATAGGTTGTAAGCTGCTCTGCAACTGCTTCCACAGTTCTTTATAGGGTAGTATTGCCTATTCTCCAGCTCCACCACAACCACAGTCTGCCCGACTTCAAAACAAACAACTGTACTTGACAAATCCTAGACCGGATTTGCTTCACAGTCTCAACCTTTGATTAAAAATCAATGTTGGGCTTCGAATCAAGTATGTGATTCTTGCTTGTGGTTCTTCAAAGTGTTGATATCTTGATTATGTCTTTGTTGCTTGAACACTTGAAGATTTCTTGATATATCTTTGTAAGCACGACATGATAGCAAAATTCTTGAATGCACAAATGAAAAGAACTTAGGCTCAAAAATTCTTGAATTCTTGGTGTGTGTGATCCTTGTTGCTAAGTCCTCTTTTTATTGTGTATTGTCCAACGTTCATCTTGTTTGAATTTGAATCCTTATAGCTATCTGAAAGGGAATGATTTTCATGTGTCTTTTCTCTTTGATTCAAGGGTATAATATACAAAGTTGTACGGTTACAATGCCTTGATTGTAGGCAACAGAAAAAGAAACTGAATGCTAAATCTTTGACTATTTAAATATGGTATATTCTAAGATAAATGAAATATATTCAAAATATATACAATATATTCTAACACACCCCCGCAGTCGAAGCCGGAGGTTCGTAAACGCTGAGACTGGCTCGGAAGTCATCAAATATAAAACATGGGAGACCTTTGGTGAAGATACCAACAATATGAAAATGAGAAGGGACATGATGTACCCGAACTTCACCCCGTATTACTTTTTGAACAAAGTGAATAACCATTTCAACATGCTTGGTGCGTTGATGTTGCACGTGATTGGTGAATAGGTAAATGGCGCTAACATTATCACAGTAAATCAAGGTAGCCTTGGAGATCAGGCAGTGGAGTTCCAAGAGAAGGTTAAGAAGCCAACAGGACTCAGACACCACATTGGCAACGCCACAGTATTTGACCTCAGCACTGGAGCGGGACAGGGTGGGTTGGAATTTGGACGACTATGAGATAAGATTCTCACCAAGAAAAACGTAGTAGCCAGAGGTGGAGCGGCGAGTGGTGGGGAACCCACCCTAGTCAGCATTGGTGTAGCTGAGAAGAAACGAAAGAGATGACTTGTAGAGATGTAGGCTGAAATGTAATGTTCCTTTGAGATACCGCAATATACGCTTGAGGGCATTCATATAAACGTCCTTAGGGTCGTGCATGTGTAAATATATCTGTTGGACTACATAAGAGATATCAAGGCGAGTAAAAGTAAGGTACTGTAGGGCCCCTGCTAGACTGTGATAAAATGTATGATCCTCATATGGTGTCCCTGTTGCAGCAAGTTTGGACTGAGAATCGACAAGTGTGGAGACCGGTTTGCATGAAGACATGCCTGTATGCTCAATTATATCTTCGGCATACTTGCATTGATTAAGGAATAAACTTGTCGGATGACAGGTAACCGAGATCCCCAAGAAGTAGCTAAGCGGACCAAGGTCCTTCATGTCAAATTCATAAGCAAGGAAAGACATGATATAATTCCACAGAGTATCTGAGGAGGCGGCGAGGACGATATCATCCACATATAAAAGTATATAAGCCAGATCCGTCCCGTTGTGATAAATAAAATGTGAGTGATCCGAAGTACTATGAGAAAAACCAATGCCCGAAACATAATCAGCAAAGCGCTGGTACAAGGCACGGGGTGCCTGCTTGAGCCCATACAAGGATTTTTTGAGGTGGCACACATGATCAGGTTGTTGAGGATCCCAAAAACCCATAGGCTGGTGCACATAGAAAGTTTCATGAAGATGACCATGAAGGAAAGCATTTTTGACATCAATTTGATGAATAGACTATGATCGAGAGAGAATACTCAGAACAGTCCATATGGTTGCCGGCTTTACCACGGGACTAAACGTCTCATAACAATCCACGCCAACCTGCTGAGACCTGTCATCACCAACAAGGCAGGCTTTATACCCCTCAAAAGAACCGTCAGACTTAGTTTTGATGCGAAAAATCCACACAGAGTGAATTATATTAGTATTAGGTGGACGAGGCATAATCTCATTTTTAATAAGTGTATTAAATCCGTCGGTCATGGCAGATTTCCAATTAGGGTCGGAAAAAGCATCTTTCGGTTTGCGGGGAAGTGGAGAAGGCGAGACTAAGGAAGAGAGATTATAAGTCTGTTTGGGCTTGAAAATGCCATGCATTGCATGAGTTGTAATGGTGCAAGAAGGATGTGGTGAAGTTGGGCTGGTAGGCCTGGAAGAGGTGGAGGATGTGTTGATTGTTGCATAAGAAGTGAGAAAGTAGCTGATGAGGAGATGGGTCCGATACCATGAAAGGAAATGATTTTCCTGTGTCTTTTCTCATTGATTCAAGTGTATAATATAAAAAGTTGTGCAGTTACATTGCTTTGATTGTAGGCAATAGAATACGAAACTGAATGCTAAATCTTTGACTACTTAAATATGGTATATTCTAAGATAAATGCAATATATTCTAAAAATGCTATATGTCAGATTTGTCAGTGACCGTTCTGCCATGTCAATCCATCATCCAATGAAAATGCTTGCTTTTCAACGTTCCGATTTTTCTTCAGTTCTTGGATGATTTATGTATTAAACTTAGTACTGGGTAGGTCAGTTTTCACTTTCCAAACTGATGTAGAGCTTTAACTCAGTTTTTTACTCTTCTTCTAAAACTGAATACTCTAATCTTCATATGATCATTATTGACTTGACTAGAGTACACTTTATAAATCCATATTATCTAAAATATCATTGTCCTTATGTATTTTAGGTCTTTATACAATATCTATAAAGTCAGTTTAGGCTATCACAGACTTACCTGAATTCTAACTTTAATTACTGTCTTCGATTTTGTCATCATAAATTGAGTTTGAACCTTCAGTTCTTCTTTCTGTGTCCCTCAGCCTTCATAAACTGAGTTTGTCCCCTCAGCCTCAAGTTTTTAGATAATTCAACCAAGTTTGATCCCTCAACGAACTTACCTTCTTCAGTTCTGAATACTTCTCTGTTTTAGTTCTGAGTAACACATTCAATTTCTTTATCATTCTGATATCCAGTTTCCATAAGACTTCCAGTTTTCAGTTTTACGACTCTCTATCTATTCTAATTCTTGTCGGATGCAACCTATACAAAGATCAGACTCTAGTAAATCATATGCATTAAGTTATAGACATCATTTAGCTTTTCACTATAACAGTTAGTTCCAGCACTTCAACAATGGGGTCTAAACAAATAATTAAATAAATATAGATGAATAATCAGCAAAACTTCAAATTTTATTTCTAACAATTTCCCCCAATTTTATGATGCCAAAACCCTCCTTAAAAGAAAAGCTTAAAGATATAAACAATCTTAAACTAATAAAAACAGAGTAAAATAGAATTTGGATATGTCATTAGAATACTCAAAAACTGGTTTCATACACATATAATTACAAAAGATAATTATAAAGTCTAAGCTTCTAAACTTGATGTGTAACATTGATAAACAATATTTCCTTGTCAAACAACCTATATTCCTCTTCTTTGGCTGAGTCTTCTTTGGAGAACATGTTGTTGTAGTCAACTTGACTCGTTTCTTTCTATTTTCTCCAAGATGCTAACTTGAAAAGATCTACATTGTCTCTGTAGTACAGTTCAAATTCTTCAATACCGATCTTCATCTGTTCTCTTTGGTCTTTGACTCCAAGTCGCATTCATTCTTCCGAGTTTCTTATGTTCACTCATTTTATGAGAATAAAACATCCCTGATAGAAAAGTTATCAAAGATTCTTCATAAGTTTTGTGTATATATTTGGTTTTCAGATGATTGTAGTCTTTTTAAATTCCATCCATTGATATTTTATAAGAGCTATCCTCTTTTCTCCAGGTTCTCTGTACTTCAAAATAAGTTCTTCATCACTAAGTTGAATAGGATCTCTGATATCTATTTCCAAAACTGATTTTTCTTTATCATTCTTCAGTCTTGCTTCATCATGATTGGGCTTAGCTATCTCAGCTTTAAGTTTCAACTTTTGTTCTTCTACTTCGCCCTTTTTGGGATTATGCAGCTGAACGAACTAGTCATGAGCCAGTTTCTGGTCTTCTGCAATGCCTTTCTGTGAGGTGCAGAGTTCTGATAGCTGTGTTTCTGGTCTTAATATGTTGTTGTCTCCAATTTTTCTTTAAATTGGAGAATTTCTGAAACTTAGTTTGATGTAAATTGTTTGATTGTATCTAAATTTTAACTTACAGTTACATCAGTCTTCTTCATGTAGTGTAAGTATCCTGAAATACTTGACAATACATTTTATAGTCTTCTTTCTGAGTGATTAGACCATATAAAGCTTTTGTACTTTACTCAACTCATCAACCGTTAGGAACTCAGTTGGATCAGTTTCTTGATTGAGTGCTGACTAAGTCCGAGGATCCACAATCATCAGTTCATTTCCACTATCCACAGTTTTCTTTTGATTGTCAGTTGTATGTGATCCAACTGGCAATTCTTTTTTATGATAAACTGATTTCACTTGATTTTCAGTTTTGTTTTCAGTTTTCAAACTGAATCTTGCTCTGTCAGTTTCTTTGAATCATCATCCTTATCTTCATCATCATCCTTCCTTGATTTCTTATTTGGTTATGAAGAATAAACTAACTTCTTCTTCCTTTGCTTAGCTTTTTCTTTAAGTAGCTTGTAGCATCATGTTAAAAATTCTTCTAAGGGAAATAATGCATACAGATCTTCTACTTCAAGGTTCTTCAGAAACCATTCTTCTTCAGATCTCAAAGTTTCTTTGAATAATTCCTGAGTGTCCATGGTTTGCACCTTCATTTTCATGAGGATGATTATCCTTTCTTGTGCAATAGAGCTATCTTCTTATTGTTTTTGCTGAGTTTCTTCTGTGATATCCATAGCAGAAACTTGTTTCACTGATATCTTCTGCTTCTTGTGTAATTCACCTTCAGCTAACTGATCATCTGCAGATGTCAATTTCAGTTATTGTTCCTTCAGTTGTAGACTTGATGCTTGTTTAGTTCCCTTAACTGAGATTTCGGGAAACAAATTTCTTTCTACAGCTCTTTTGCCTTCTAAGTAACTTTACGCTTGATTCCTTTTGTTTAGCTATTTGTTGAGAAACAGTCTTCCTTCCTTATACCTTTGATGGTTCTCCTGTTGAACTTACAACTACTGCAGTTGAGTAAGTTTTTCTTGATGCAGCAGCTTGTTCAACTTTTTTTTTCATATTTCAGTGTCTCCAAGTAATGTTATATTACTAAAGTGAGTGATTTCTTTATATGAAGTCCGCCAATCTTCTTTTTACCTTCATCTTTGGCTTTGCTGATCCATTTAATTTCTACAACATGTTGCATTCTAATTTGATTGAAGACATATCCGGCCCAATTAAACTCTAACTCATCCTATTTGACATTCATTGGATTGATCTTGTCAATGGATAAACAATCTAGCCCTTGAAAGTGACCAATGACGTTTTTGCTTATCCATCTACTATGCAGGGCAAATTCCGGCTTGAGACTTTCCATTGTTGAATAAACATCTGTTGGTTTCTCTGTTGATGAAATTTTAGAGAGAAAGGTTTCATGCTTGAGTGGTAAGCTAATTAGATTGATTCATTTCTCAATTTGTTTCTTGAAATCAAACAACTATCTTAGTATCTATGTGCTGATACAGATCCTTTCTCCATGAACGGTTGTTGTAAGAGAATGCTTCACAATCTTCATATTCTCCCAAAATTGACTAATTGATTCAATATCCAAATCATTCGGCAATCTGTTGTTCAACAGATTTTCCAGGCCTTGTACTTTTTGAATTTTTTCACATAGAAGGCTAGCTAAAAGAATTTCATCACACTCTTTTCAAATTGTTCCAAGCAAAAGGTTTCACCTTTATCTATCAATCTTGCTTCTTGTGGAGAAATTTGTTTAGAGGCCATTTCGCTTTTTCTTTTGAAAAGATGAAGAATTTTTTTGACAGAATGAAATGATATACGGTCTTAGAATCATCCCACGATCTTTACATGATTGTGTAGTACGGTTTGAACTCCCCCTAAGTATTTGTGTAACCGATGAATGTACTATTTGGCGTTATCCGGGTACACATGCAACAAGTTCTAACAATTACGGCAGTAATTTAATATGATGTAACTCATGTCGTTTATATCAGTGTTACCTTTTTGACTAACTTTGACTCTTCAATAATGTAGAAACATATATTGAGACTTGATAGTCAGTTCTTTGTCTTTAAAGAAATGTTAGTTTTTCCAAAAATTAATTCCAAGGTATGTTTGAGATCATTGATGTCAATGACTGATCTGTCAAGTGAACTCACAAACCATGACAAAGACTAACCCCCTTGACGGATCTCAGTTCTGTAACTGACTTTTATAAGTCCTAATTCAGGTCTAAGTTTGGAGAATCTTTCTTTATCAAATGGTTTTGCAAAAATATCAACCAATTGGTCATTAGTCGGTATATAGAGAATTGTGACATCCTTCTTCTGTACATGTTCTCTTATGAAATGATGTCTTACATCAATGTGCTTTGTCTTTGAGTGCAAAACTGGGTTATCTGTTATTACAATTGCACTTGTATTATCACACATGATAGGTATCAAACCATCTTCAATTCCATAGTTTCTGAGTTGTTGTCGAATCCACAAAACATGAGCAAAACAGCTTCCAGATGCAATGTATTCAGCTTCAGCAGTAGATGTTGAAATTGTGTTTTTCTTTTTGCTAAACCATGACACAAGTCTATTTTCACGTAACTGACATGTACATGTCTTAGTATAGCACTATAAGTTATGATGAAACGTGAGAAAAAAGAAAACATTGATAAGTTGATATCTGTTTGTTTACTTTCTAGCGCCACAAATTTTGTTGTGTGACACATTATTTTCCGGTCAACAATTTAGGTCGATTCAACTTGCATAACATCCCACGTTTACTTTATGTGGGAAATGGACGAGAATGACAAAGAATGTCATAAATGGGGATGGAAGGACATTTTCCCTTTTGTGTGATTAAAAAGGACAAATTTTTTAGGGATAAATTGGAGTAAATGTTGTGCCATAAATTGGAGTAAATCTCGTTCCATAAATTTTGGAAAGTAAATCTGCGAAATCAGTTTCAATGTTGTTACTCAGTAGCATAAAAAGAAATAGTAACAATCAACTAAATATAGTTGCAATACAAAATGTAGGAACACAATAAAAAAATATAGTAAAATATTAAAAAAATAGTTACAACAAATGTAATAAAGTTACAAAAAAGACGTAGTAACACTCGAAAAACAAGTAGTAACAACCAATAGAAACAGAACGGTCAAAAAATGTAGTAACATTGAAAAATGAGTAGTAACAACCGATAAAATAGATGTAGTTATATATATAAAATATAGTAACACTGGCATGGATCGAGTAACATAGGTGGAGTAACTTTGCATCAAATTTGTAGAAGAAGGTGAGTATTTTGTTTCATATTAAAATTAAACAAATTGTTTTTAAAAAGTGTTTTGTAATTGATACATAAATAATGGAGAATTGATTGGCGGTTATTCTAAATGACGAAGGAGAATTAAATTCATTAAATGCATTGATTGGCCTTTTCTTTCCTAGAAAAACATTAAATGACATACTTTTTAAAAAGGGCGTTGTTGGAAATTAACCCCAGTTTTGTCCTGATTAATCATCATTTTCCTTGAATCCTGATTTATTCATAGGTTGTCATTCTTGACAAAAATCTATATTTTATGGGCATTAAATTCCTACAAATATTTGGAGAGTAATATTCTTTCACTTTCCATTCCTTCGTATATCTACAATTAAAGATTAAATATTGAGACTGAAACACAAATATTTTATTTTATAAACCTGAAAAATTGATAATTATACATTTTTATGGAATCTGTTTTTAAAAGGGAACAGTTTATTACTAGGCTTTCAAATAGGCAAAAACCAAATTACGACTGCGTTTTGAACAGTTAAAATAGGTAACAATCTATACAACAAGCAAGTGTAAGGCTGAAAGGTCATTATATGTGACGCAATTCTAGAACAAATTTTATGCTGAAGGAGCATTTTATGTATATATTACGATTATTTTTCTTAAAAAATTAAGGCTAAAGGAGCATTTTATGGTGTTTCATAAAAAACAGTCTATGAATAATGGAAGTGGAAGATTCCAGATATGAATTTCAAAGATGGCTGGAGTACAAACTCAGAAGTATAGACGGTATAAAGAACTTCTAGCTAATGGTGATGTATAATTTGTAATAATTTTGAACATCATTTATTATTTTGAATAAAACAAGTCTGATTTCTTCTTTTTATTCTTAATTATATATGTTTATTTATGTTCAGTCTGATGAGAGTTTAGACATCAGAAAAAAGGGAAATTGTTAGAAACATTTAA
Source organism: Gentiana macrophylla (assembly GCA_026214975.1). NCBI lineage: Eukaryota > Viridiplantae > Streptophyta > Magnoliopsida > Gentianales > Gentianaceae > Gentiana > Gentiana macrophylla. The sequence continues at coordinate 43,835,419 of CM047812.1, forward strand.
TATAGTTATGATGATGCACTACAAGAAATTTCATTTTTTGGGACGGCAAAAAGTCGCCCCAAAAACATAACGTCGTCCCAAAAGATATTTAAAGGGACGACACCCCGTCGCAAAAAAGTCGTTCTTTTGATTCGTCCCAAAAGATACAGAAATATTTTCCGGGACGACTCAGCCGTCCCTTAAAATGTGTTGCTGACGTGGCAACAGTCAAAGCTTGAATTCTCAACGCGTGACGTGGCATTCTTTTTAGGGACGACGGTCGTCCCATTAAATAGTAATTTAATTAAATTTTTTTGAAATAAATTTTATTACAATATAATTTAATTTTTTTAAACAAAAAACTGTTGTGTTTTTTGGGACGCGCGTCATCCCTTTAAATATTTTTTTGAAAATTTCAAAATATTTTTTGGGACGAAGTGTCGTCCCTTTAAATGTTTTTTAATATTTTTGAATTTTATTATTTTTCTGGATAATAATTTCTAGCCCCGATCTTTTGGGACGCCTGTCGTCCCTAAAAATAATTTTTCCCACAAAATCAGGTTTTCGTTTTTGCATGGCCTCCCATGCTAATTGTAAACCATACCTGTGTTTTTGACCAATAATAAGGAAAACAATCACAATAGAAACGGGGATCATTCACTAAAAAGTTATATATCATCGTCACTAAAAATTAAAGAGAAGCAAGGTTTAAAGTAGTCTACTAGTCATAATCGTCCAACCCAACATCGTATTCATCTTCATCTTCATCTTCATCTTCATCTCCATCTCCATCTCCATCTCCATCTTCATCTTCATCTTCATCGGCATCTTCATCTTCATCTCCATCTCCATCTCCATCTCCATCTTCATCGGCATCTTCATCTTCATCGGGAAGGCTTATCTTCGGAATTGTTAGGTTTGGAATTTGAGCAGCTGTGAGACTTCCGATGACCGCCGCAAAAGCATCTTTCCATTTCTTATTTTGCTCCTTGACTTTCCTTTTCAAGTTGGTGATGCTTTTTTCCCGACTCTTTAACAATGCTTCTGACAATTGTGATTGATTTTGTGTAGGAATTGATGGCGAGGGTTGAGAGGGTCCAAGTCCAATAAGGTAATCTCGCCTTACCCCTAGTACTCGACGGAATATATGCCTTTCTTGTTCAGCTGTAAGACGACATCCTTCCGGAGCAATTTGAAATCTCAACTCCATCATCTCCTCCTAAAGAAGCAAAAAATTTTTTTTGTAAGTTAGAATAAAAACGAGGATGCATGTAAATTGCAATATAAAAGCAAGGTATAACACTTACAATTTACGCCTCATTGTCTCATTGACCCATGAACCGTCCTTATTCTTGTGCTTATCCCCCGGATAATAATCGGATCCAATCCCTCGGGATTTGCATTTGGATTACACTTAAAAGAAAAAAGTAATGCGTAATAGTTAGACTTGAATATTCAATGAAGTAACTTGATATCAGTTTAAAATTAAATACTTACTCATTTCATCCGATGTCCGGCCAGGGACATCCGTCCCTGCTTAGTCGTATACTTGTGTTTTCCACGGTTTATAGCATTCTGCTTGGATCGTTTCTACAAGAAAATGTTCAATTGTGATTAGATAGTTAGTAATAAGAAATAATTACTCAAACTAGTTAAAGCATGGACTAGAATAAAAAGTTTACCGTAAAATCCGGAGTATCAATTTGGTGGAGAAAGTCATTCCAGATTTGGTTTGTTTCCACGTTTTTAGGCTTGGGAGGTGGAAGAGTATTATTTTTCGCCACAAATTCTTTTGCTTTGTCCTTAATTTTATTCTTCCCTTTTCTAAAAATGTTTGTGCATCTGATAGCACAATCTCACGACGAACGTTGTCAAAATTTCGCTGAGAACACCAAAAAATAACACTATTGATATCCATATAGAATGAAACATATATTGTGAAAATTGAATGAAACATATATATTGATGAAGCTAAATAATTACCTCAATTTCGTGTACTATTTGGTCTTTCACACGTGTGTCGATACTCTCCCATGCCATACCAGGGGGACATAGCACCCTTGTGATCCTCCCCACCTCAGATTTATATATAGCCACATAGTTTCCCACAGGTGAATTTGTCCCGTGCCACGGATCCCATATAAGTGGTAGCTTTAATCCCCCATTTTGCCTCCATGCCTTTAATACTTTGGTACCTTTAGCAGGCCCACGTTGTCCCCGCTTTTTCTACAAAGGAAAGGAGGGCCGAAGATAAATCTGCTACGGTTCTACATCTCAGTAAATAATCTACAATATATATATATATATATATATATATATATATATATATATATATATATATATATATATGTGTGTGTGTGTGTGTGTGTGTGTGTGTGTGTGTGTCAAAGTTAATGCAATGAATTAATAAGGTTCACGCTATAAAAAAAAAAATAAGACTGTAATTACCATCCTCTTGACTTTGCCAGCAGCTAAAGCGATCTTTGGTGTGGTGTCGTGGTTGGGCGCCTCCTAACGATCCCGCGCAAGCCATACGAAGTACCTGTGTGAGGATATAATCTGAGTAACGTGTTAATTCAAAATACATTAATCCTGGACTGACCTTAACGGAACATACCATACAAATATGGACTGGTGAAATCAATTCATATCAATCATCGTTATAAGCATTGTTGTTTGGCATCCAGTCATATATGTCATCATCAATATCACCCATATCAACGTCACTACCACTTGATGCATACTCATTGCTGCAGCTAGCATCTTCTCGTTCATCAGCACTGTTTGAAACAAGCGGTTCACACCCCTCAGCACGCATGCTTGACGATTCTATCGGTGGCAGTTCAACAAACAGTTGGAAATTTCCATGGGTGGTTTCGTCAACAGCCAAATCTTCAAGTTCAATAGGTACATCAGCATTTGGTGCGTCTAAGATATGACGATGTTGAAAATGTTCAACAACTTTCCAGTTACTTCCATTATACAAATCATCTATCTAGAACACTTGTTCTGCCTGAGAAGCAAGAATGTATGGCTCATCGTCATACCAGGTGTTTTTAATGCATATACTTGTCCTATTCTTATAGACATGAACACCCTTCTTGGTTGTACTTGTATCGAACCATTTATTCTTTGGGTAGTTTACTACGTAGATATCTTGTAACACTCCATACCATGTAATTCCTTCGCCTCCCTCGCGAAACTCGCTTTGAGTTCTCTGGCGTGAGATCCCGTTTCTGTGTCGTGAATCTGACACCGTTCATCACACAACTAGAGTAGGATATGACCGTTGTCAAAGATCTACACGCAAGTGCGAGCAATTGTGCATTTATTTCTGATGGACTTTGCCTAGTGATTACAAGCATCTACGTAATGGACCATGAACAACGTTAAAAAATTATCTGAGTATACAAACTAATGTACTAAAGAACATTGGTTACTGAAGTGATTAAGAGAAAAAAAAAAAGAATCGATCACTCTCATGCCTAAATTATCAACAAATACCAATCTAGAAGAGATATGTACTTTTTAACTCATTTAAATTAACTAAACAAAGCAACTAAACCATCGTGAAGGAAATATATCATCCATAGGCACAACTTTAGCTCAAACAAATATCCAACAAAAAAAACTACAAGCAATGAAACTAATCGATAATTTGAACCAAGAAATGTAGATAGAAGACACGAAAAAGAGAGTGAAACAGTTCATATTCTAGAAAATTTCATAGCAATCTGAATTACAAGACAAAAAAAACAGTAAGCTAGTAAAAAATATAAAATAAAAAAACAGTAAGCAATATTAATGTCTAGCACAGATTATCAGTTCACTTAAAGTTCTCATGATGTAATCACATCTTGTAAATAGTCTATGTTTCAGAATCAAATCAGATTAATTAAGGAGATGAAGCCAATTAATATGCAAAACAGATACAACAACTCAAACACTAGACATATTTCACTTGATGCAACAAAGTTCCAGAATGTAAAAGGTTAGCTTCTCAAATGTTCATGTCCACCAACTCATAATGTTACTCAAAATAACACAATTAATCAAAGCAGTCATATACACAATACCCTTAAAGTAATGCATGACAAGTGTGTTTGCAGTACCTTCAAATGAAACCATTTGGGAAATTGTTCACGGTGTAGTCTAGCCATACTTCTCGATAGTTGAGTACGATGTTCACTGTTCCACATGTACAAGGATAGTTAGCTGGAATGGATTTAACACAACCGATAATAAACAAAAATACTGAGTGGAAATTGTTAACTTACTTGAGGTATTTATCGATCTCCAGACAGTTTTGCAAAATGTACCACTCAACCTTCTCTCTCTCATCCATATCAAATACGAAGCACGTCATTGACCCAATTGATCGGAAAGGATTCTTGAAGACTGATATATGGTTCTTGCTTGGTTCATCATTCTCAACCTAGTTCCTGTTAGGCCTGTTGAACTTGGTCTCGTTTCCCGAAAAATACAACGAACAGAATATTAGGGTTTCATTGGCCACGTATGAGCCTTCTAGTCTTGCCCGGTTCCTGATATACTTCTTTAACTTACCTAGGAATCGTTCAACTGGATACATCCACCTCAAATGAATAGGTCCACCCCTAATCGCTTCTTCATGCAAGTGCATGATCACATGTATCAAGATGTCAAAAAATACTGGTGGGAATATTGTTTCTAGTTTACATAGTATTTCTAAAACCTTCTCTTTGCCTTCTCCAAATCACTAACCCTCAACGTTCGTGCGCAAATCAATCTGAAAAAATCACTTAAATCAGTGATTGTATCAGCAATTTCTTTTTTCAAGAAAGGTCGTAGCCCGATTGGTAAAAGCCTTTGTAGAATGACGTGACAATCATGAGATTTTAGGCCGGTTAGTTTGTCCTTACCTGCCACATTCTTATGTAAGTTTCCTGTGAAACCATCGGGAAAACGAACACTTTTTAAGAAATTGAAGAATTTAATCCGATCTTGTTGGTTCAGCGTGTACGCCGCTTGCGGTTTCATGGTCTTATTGCCACGTTTAAACTCATGTAGTTCACTTCTCACGTTCATGTTTGCTAGATCTTCACGTGCCTTGATAGTGTCTTTGTTTTTACCATCAATACTCAAAACCGTACCCATCACACTATCGTACACTTTTTTGTCAATGTGCATAACGTCTAGATGTGCTGCAGTTTCTACCCATTCCAATAAGGCAACCTCCTTAATATGCTGTCCTTCTTCCAATTCAAGCAACTTTTAGGATACTTGATCTTGGTCCCACCATAATCTGGGTGTTTCCCTGGGATGTATTCAGGGAGGTTACTTATTTGTTGAAATATTTCCTCTGTGGTTTTCGGAACTGGAGGGCTTAATGTTTCGATTTCACCGCTATACCCCTTTTTCTTTCGCATCGGGTGATCCTCATGAAGCCACCTACGATGCCCAATATATCCACTCTTACTCGACAAGGGTACCGAAGGTGTGTCGTCATTGCAAGTCGGACACGCTTTATATCCCTGACCATTCCAACCTGAGAGATAACTACGGGCAGGAAAGTCGTTCACGGTCATCATCAATGCAACCCGCATTCTAAATGTAGTATTTGTAGCAGCATCAAGCACAACTACCCCTTCGGACCACATTTCTTGTAACTCATCAACCAATGGCCTCAAGTAAACGTCGAAGTCCTTGCCCGGAGATGTTGGTCCTGGGATAAGCAGACACATGTGTTTATACAGTTCGTTATTGCAAACCCATGGTGCCGGATTCAACACTTGCATCACAATAGGCCACATGCTGTATGATCGACTTGTATTACCAAACGGATTAAAACCATCGGTGGCCAGACTCAAACGGACATTTCTAGGTTCTATAGCAAAGTCAGGGTGTTGCTCGTCGAATTCTTTCCATTATTTACCATCGGTTGGATGCCTCATCACATCCTCATCCGTGGAACGCCCCGTCTTATGCCATGTCAAGGCCTGCGCTGTGTGACGGGAAGCATACAAATGTCTCAAACGAGGCTTTAACGGAAAATAGCGAAGCACTTTCTCGGGTACTTTCTTGCCTTTAGCTGCTTTATAACGACTCGTTTTGCATACCGGACAAGATTTGAAATTAGCAGTCTCTTTATATTAAATGACACAGTCATTAATGCATGCATCGATCTTTTCATACCCCAGACCTAATTTGTCAAGTAAAGTTTTTGCCTTGTAGAATGAATCAGGTAAATTTGAACCTTCCGGTAGGACTTCCTTCAATTTCACTAACATAACGTCGAAGCTTTCATTTGGCCACTTATACAACACTTTAATGTGCATCAAATCCGCTAGGAACTTCAAGGCGGATGACCTTTTACAACCGGGAAACACATCCTCATGCAACTTGGATATAAGTTCATCTATATTGTCATCGTCCTCTGTCTCTAACACTTCTTTTTCTGGGGCCCTACCCATGAAATCATTTATCACTGGAGCCATCTCGTCCCGGGATTCATCAACCACTGTTCGTGCACGTTTGCTCACTGGAGCCATCTCTTCCCCATGGTAAAACCATATTGTATACTCAGGAACAAATCCCTTATCGAAGCAGTGTGCATACACAACATCTAGGTACTCCATACTCATGTTGCAACACATTTTGCAAGGGCAATGAATCTTTTCTTCCTCGTTAAGAAATTGTGATGCGTGATCTATGAAAGCTTTCAAACCATCTCGAAATAGGGGTGAAACTCTGTCACCATACATCCAAGACTTGTCCATCGACATCCCTAATAACTAGACCAAACAATAAGAAAAATGCCATGCAGACAAACTAAACAAGCGAAACACCCTTCAATAAGAAAAAAGATAAAAGATTAGAGGTGATGTTGAGCTTTCAAAATGTAGGGCTACCATTAACAACTAAAACAAATCATTTGCTAGATTAGAGGTGATGTTGAATTCGATGAAAAACTCAATAAACCCAATAATTAATTAGTCACCTCCCTTCTAAATCATCTTTGCAATTAATCAGTAATTAATTGCTCATTAATCCCAGCAATCACTTATTTACCTTCCTTTTAAATGAACAAGAAAGAAGAAAGATAAAACAGAGGTAGTAATATCTGCTGGAATAATGGAAAAGGTAATGATAAATATGATCTAAACAGAGCGAATAATTCAGCGTAAAGTATAGTTATATACTTTATCTATCAAAAAGAAAACAAAAAAAACTGCGTAACCATCGGAAAATATAAGCAGCTCTGATTTAGGCAGAGAAAATGGTTACCGGTAAATGTTGGTTGATGAGGAGGAGGAGAACGCTGGCCGAGCTACTGCAGCTGCCTTCGATTGATGAGCTCCGGCAGAGGAACGTAGCACCGGTGAAGGGAGAGCGGGGGAGAGCGGCGGAGAGCAATTCTTTTCTTGGCAGAAAATCGGGGGTAGCTCGAAGTGTAAGAATAAAGAAACAGGGAAGAGGCCAGCTTTTTCAATTAGGTCATCTCCGTTATTTGGGACTACGTGGTGTTTTAAGAGACGATAAAGTCGTCTCATTAAATCAGATTTTACATAAAATTAATATTAATATATATATATATATATATATATATATTAATATAGATATATAAATAGATATATATATATATATATACTAAACCTTATATTGAACCCGGGTTTGAAATCACTACTAAATAACAAACATCGGGTTTGAAATTTTGAAATCTTAAACTAACTAACGAACCTCGAGTTTGAAATCTTAAATTAATTAATAACGAACCTCGGATTTGAAATCTTAAACTAACTAATGAACCTCGAGTTTGAAATCATCAATTAATTAACTAACGAACCCCTGTTTGAAAACACTACTTAATAAGGAACCTCGAATTTGAATCACCACTTTATAATGAACCTCATATTTGAATCTACTACTCAGTAACGAACCTCAGGTTTGAAATCTTGAACTAACTAACGAACCTCGGGTTTAAAAGCATCAACTGACTGACTAACGAACCTCGGGTTTGAAATTTTGTGATAACTAACGAACCTCGGGTTTAAAATCATCAACCGACTGACTAACGAACCTCGAGTTTGAAATTTTGAGATAACTAACGAACCTCGGGTTTAAAAGCATCAACCGACTGATTAAGGAACCTCGGGTTTGAAATTTTGAGATAACTAATGAACCTCGGGTTTGAAATCATCAACCGACTAATTAACGAGCACTAGGTTGAAAGCAATAATCAATAACAAACCTCGGATTTGAAATCTTAAACTAACTAACGAAGCTCGGCTTTGAAAGCATCAACCGACTAATTAACAAACCTTAGATTTTAAATCACTACTCAATAATGAACCTCAGGTTTGAAATCATGAACTCAGTAACGAACCTCGGGTTTGAAATCTTGAACTAACTAACGAACCTCAGGTTTAGAATCATCAACCGACTAACTAACGAACCTCGGGTTTGAAATTTTGAGATAACTAACGAACCTCGGGTTTGAAATCATCAACTGACTAATTAACGAGCACTAGGTTGAAAGCAATAATAAATAACGAACCTCGGATTTGAAATCTTAAACTAACTAAGGAAGCTCGGCTTTGAAGCATCAACCGACTAATTAACAAACCTTAGATTTTAAATCACTACTCAATAACGAACCTCAGGTTTGAAATCATGAACTCAGTAACGAACCTCGGGTTTGAAATCTTGAACTAACTAACGAATCTCAAGTTTAGAATCATCAACCGACTAAAACCAAACCTCGGGTTTTAAAATTTTGAGATAACTAACGAACCTCGGATTTGAAATCATCAACTGACTAATTAACGAGCACTAGGTTGAAAGCAATAATCAATAACGAACCTCGGATTTGAAATCTTAAACTAACTAACGAAGCTCGGCTTTGAAGCATCAACCGACTAATTAAAAAACCTTAGATTTTAAATCACTACTCAATAATGAACCTCCGGTTTGAAATCATGAACTCAGTAACGAACCTTGGGTTTAAAATCATCAACCAACTAACTAACGAACCTCGGGTTTGAAATCATCAACCGACTAATTAACCTGCCCGAGATTAATGATTTAGTTATTAATTTTATGAAAATATTATAAATAATATAATTTATTAATTTAATTATAAAATTATTAAATAAAATAAATATTATTAGAAATGATTTAGTTATTATTATTTTTTGATGATAAATTTTATAAAAATATTTCATTATAGATAAAGTTTTTTTTATGATTTATTTATTAAATTTATGAAAATATTATAAATAATATAATTTATTAATTTAATTATAAAAATTATAAAATAAAAGAAATCTTTAAAGGGACGACATAGTCGTCGCTTAAAATATCAAATTTTTTGATTATAAATGTTATTCGGAAACATGTGAACATAATAATATTTAAAGGGACGACGCCGGCGTCCCAAATAATGATAATGTATACGTGGATTCCACGTTGGCACAATGTCGTCCCAAAAGATACTTATGTCGTCCCTTAAAATCCAATTATTTTTCCGCCATAAATTTCCCACCAAAAAAAAAATCCCTCGTTTCCAATATAGCGTCCCAAAAAATTAATTGCCGTCCCAAAAAATCGTTCCCGCCAATTTTTCCCACCAAAAAAATCACCTGAATTTGACTTTTCTCGGATTATTTTAAGGGACGCCGCGCCGTCCCAAACAAAAGTTACTTTTGGGACGATTTGATGTCGTCCCAAAAACTGTTGTCATAAAAAATGTTATTTCTTGTAGTGATAGGTATGAAAAATGAGGAGACTTTTCACATGGGAAGGGGGTTCCAAGTGGGGTTTATTGTGAGATCATAGTCTATTTTTGTGTGTTTTTCATGAATTTTTTTTTTCAATTTTTTTTATAAAGTTAAGATTATTGGAATATGGGAAGGGGGTTCCAAGTGGGGTTTATTGTGAGATCAGGGGTTTATAAAGTTATTAGTATTTGTAAAATACGATTACTGGAAATTATAATGTATATATTGCCTTAACTTTTTGGTTGAGAAACTAATTGTCATTTAGGCTAAATTTTTTTGGCTTACCCATAAAATCCCCTTCTATCAATTCTTTATTCATGGCAATATGAATCATGACGATGCCAATAATTGAACCTACCTATGTGGCACCTCTTTAGGACTCATATTGGACATTACGAATTATTGATTATTCGTTTTGGTCTGACAAATATATCAGTTGCTTTCATGGATTATCTTGTGGGGTTCATCAACGACATCTTGAATCAATCTAATGATAAGAAAGAACATGCTAAACATTTAATGATAGTATTAAGAACTTTACGAATAAAGCTTCACTGGAAAATGCTTATTCTTGTATAACATTTAATTATCCATTCATAACCGGTGTCCCCAAATACTTTTTTGACAAAGTGCATTTCATTTAAAAAAGGGCAATAGTCAATTTACATATGCATTGCAACTACAATTGGACTTCTCACTACTTGTGTCCCCCGAAGATTGACCCAACTGAGATAGCCGGCAACAACTGGGAATTCCAAAGTAGTTAGAGCGTTGATGGTTAGGTTGAAATTTAGCTTTTGAAACATATCATGAAACTCTAAATACTGAGGCTGCACACTCAAGTTGAATCCCTTTATTGATGTCAATTCAGCAAAATAACGTGAACCTTTCTCTCCAACGTTTGTTACGGTTCTATGGAACACATATCTAACCGGAAAAGATGAGTCGTTGTGGATGTAAGCAATAAAGGATGGATAATTAAGATCTTTATTAGGACGAGAGCAGCTAAAGGAGTTTGAACGGACAACCGCTTTGATTTGTTTAGTTGTCCAATTCAATGCACAAAGGAAATTAATGTAATCTTCTCTGGCGATGTCGTAAATGAGGCCAGGGTCTAAGGCTTTGTTAGGATTTAGAATACCGGCTCCCATAGCCAGAGGAGTAGCTGCCTGGCCATTAAATTCATCTTCGATAGGGTTGTTGGTGTTGTCCAATATATCAGCGGTGGTCATGATTGCCGACCGGATTGCAGCAGGACTCCATTCGGGGTGTGCCTTCTTCATTAGTGCAGCTACTCCTGCAACATGGGGGGATGACATTGATGTCCCGCTTTCCAAACCAAAACCAGTGTTATTTATCACTGTATGTCCTATCTCGGTAGTATATGGAATCCAAGATCCCAGTATCATAACTCCAGGGGCAGTAACATATCATTTTCTATGGCAGCTAAAAAATCAGATAAACAAGCAAATTCATTATCAAAAATTGTCTTATACATGGCAATGGCTGCTCGAGGAGCCATACCCCTGGCAATGCCAGATGCATACCCAAATGAGGAAGCTCCATCCACATAGTTTCCTGCTGCGATGGATGAGGTGTGTGAGCCATGTCCATCTGTGTCACGAGTTGAATTCATTGTGAGCGTCACGTTAGGATCATGTGCAAAGATACCCTTGCTAAAATGACGAGCCCCAATGAGCTTTTTGTTACACATAGATGAATTGAACATAGTTCCGTTCTCACACTCTCCTTTCCATTTTGATGGGATTGGGGCCATTCCATGATCATTGAAACTGGGAGATTCTGGCCATATCCCTGAATCCACCAGACCAATGATTATGCCTTCTCCGAAATTTGATGCTGGCCAGGCCCCGTAGCCATAATTAAGACCAAGGAAATGTGGTGTATGAGTTGTGTGCATTTTCCCGGGCCTATCTTTAATTGATGACATAAATCCTTCTGATCTCCTTAGAAATCGAAGCTCTGCAGGGGTAAGCAAGGCCGAAAAACCATTTAGTGCATTTTGATATGTGTACAATAGCTTTGTATTTCCGGAATTTTTTATGTCAACAATGGCTGAATACCAACCTGTAGCATTTTGAAACACATGAGGCATTGTGTTTTTGTCCATGAGGACAATATCAAATTCACATTTTTGGCATGAAACTATGGTTAGGATAGTGAAAAGAGAAAATGCACTTAAGAATAGCTGAAACATGGTTATAGTGATTACTAAATGTCTCACACGATTTTGAGAGTAAAGCAATGCAAGTGAGAATAAATACAAACGTTTGTGTTTTGAGTGAGGGAGATACCCCGCACATAATATATATATAATAATAATGCAATTCTCAAAAAAATCAGACGGAAAAATAATATGGGGAACAAACTCTTACTTACCAAATCATCATTTTAATATTTGTGTATAATATAAGGTGATTTATGCAAATCGAGCTTTTCTTTTAAATTCTTCTTTCATTTTATTAATAAGTTATTACGCACTTTGTTTTTGTTATCTTTATAAAAATCAAAAGGTTTTTTTTTTATTTTTTATTTAAAATGTATGGTAATCATCACTTTATAAATATAAAAAAACTCTAAAATTTATTATATTTGAAGACGAAATAATCGTATAGGTATTTCTTTTAGATAAATGTATAGATGTAGCATATATTATATATATGGGGTCTTAGTATCAGATAAAAGAAAATTTGAGAAAAACAAAAAAACCATGAACATAGATTGGGTTATATATGTTTGGTAAATTCTAATGCTATGTTTTCGTAATGATTCTAGTCAAGTCAACTTTCATAACCTCCCGTATTTTTTTATTTTTGTCAACATTCATAACCTCCTGCATTAATTTCCTACAACTATATTGAATAATATAATGTTTCATTACTCCTTCCGTTTCAAATTATTTGAGACAGTTATAAAAAAACACGCTTATTAAGAAAGTGATTTAATACTATGACTTTTCGGATTCAATGACTAAAAAACCCCCTATATTAACTTCGTTCTTAGTATTAAATAAGGGTAAAGTAGGAAAATTTGCAATAAATGCTGCTTTGAAAAATGTTCTGCCTCGGTTATTTTGAAACAAAACTTTTTGATAACTGCATCAGTTATTATGGAACAGAGGGAATACTTTTTGTTGTTGCTTCGGTTATTCGTTTTTTAGAGTCAAATAAATTTTTAGTTTTCTTTTCTCATCTGTACGCATTACAAGAAAAACATTTTTTTGCCACAACAAAATGAAAGTGTGGCTAATATATACGTAGCTAGACTCATTTGGCACTCTACTGTGGCTAAACATAAGTATATAACAATTTTTTTTTTGTTTGTGGCAAAAACTAGTATAACAAAAGGGCGTATTTCTTGTAGTGACGTTATCCTGACCGAATTTAGTGAATAATAAATGTTGAATCTGACCGAATTCGAGTAAAGATGTTAGTATTTTCAAGACCCAAAATTGGTTTCCTAACTGAAATTCGGTCCGTACACTGATCAAGATCCTGCCTAACAGAATTCGAGTCAGGAAATAATATTTTTTCGGACCGAATACGACTGGGGATGTTTGTTTATTCCAGACCCAATATCGGTTAGAAAGCATAGTAGGTACTTCCTGCCTGAAATTCGGTCCGTAAACTATTCAATATTCTGTCTAAAATTGAATCCGAATCAATTAGTTTTTAGACAAATTAGTTAAAAAGTTTAATGGTCAAACTAAAATTAAAAGTGATATGCCAAGCTTGGAAAAGAGTCCGCTGATTCACATTGGGCCTGTAAGTAGGCCCAATAACGAATAGGGTCCTCGGCCCAGTCATTCCGTCCCTTCGTAAGCTGGACCAGGATGGGTACAATCCAGCCCGCCTCAAGCCTTTAGGATACTCATCATTGGCTAGGCAATGGTCGTCGATCAGCAAAGCATTCATCTTGGCAGCTACAGGGCTACACGAAACACTAGAGTGCCGACCCACTCCCCCTCTAGTTCGCAATCTACTAGGTCGGACCAAGCCCGCTTGAATAGGAAAACATAGTTCATATACGACGGTTACAAGGCGAAGAGCCTACAACGATTATGAAACAAGATCGCCCGACTCAGAGGCCGCCATCTCGGCCATGTAGTTAATCATGTCTTAATTATATGTAATTATGCCTTAATCAGTGCCTTTTGTAACCACCGAATATTAGTTCCTATAAATAGGAACATTTGTACCCTGAAAAGTGGATCGTCCAATTAAACAAAAACAAGGACAACCTCTGTCAATTTGTCCACAGTTTTATTGTTCTTCATATCTATATATTTCCTTCATCATGCTCTAGAGAATCTTCAATTTGGTCTTGAGCACCACCACCTAATTAAAGAAAGGTAAGCAAAAAATAAACAGAGGTTTTTATTGATACTTTCTTGATGATTCGAACTGTACATAAGCTTACAATTTATAGTGCAATTTCCGGAAAAAATAAAATCTTGGATCTAAACAGAAAATATCACATTCAGTTGAACTACTTCCTAGATTAGAGGGAGAGCAGCCTTGGACTCTTCATCACATTCACACATATCAGCCGAATTCCATAAATTTAAGATGATAATTGTGATCAACCACCCTTATCTCTCCTGCCCCTTATCTCTCCTTGATCACAGGTAAATCGGATTTATTTAACAGAGTTTGTTTTTTTTCTGTTTGAATTTTCGGATAATGTTTTGATTTGGATAATATTTTGACTTCTGAGTTGTTGGTCTGTTAATACCCCCCCCTCAAACGAGGCTAGGGTTAGGAACTAGTCCGAGTTTGGGTCTAAGTTGTCTGAAGGTGAATTTGGACAGAGGTTTAGTAAAAAAATCTGCTAGTTGTCCTTCAGCTGGTATGTGTTTAGTGATTAGGAGTTTTCGGGCCACTTGCTCTCTAACATAGTGATAGTCCAGCTCAATGTGCTTGCTGCGAGCATGAAACACTGGATTGATGGTCATGTATAATGCACTGAGATTGTCACAATAGATGGTAGGTGTATCAATGAGTTGAACTTGTAATTCTTTGAGTAGATATGTGAGCCAAGTTATTTCTGCAGCTGTATGAGCCATGGCTCTATATCCGGCTTCAGTAATAGACCTGGACACTGTAGGTTGCTTCTTGGCACACAAAGATATAATATTAGAGCCTAGAAAAGTACAATAGCCAGTGACTGATCTTCTGGTGATGGGGCATCCAGCCCAATCTGCATCAAAGAATGCAAACAGAGTGAATTGTTGAGAAGCTTTGAGTGAGATCCTCAATGTGAGTGTGCCTTTGATGTATCTTAGGAGCCTGTGCACCAGCTTCAGGTGTGCTTGAGTAGGAGCCTGCAGAAACTGGGACAAATGATTGACTGTGAAGGAAATATCTGGTCTGGTGAAGGTCAAGTACTGGAGGGCCCCAATGAGACTTCTGTAGTAGGATGCATCTGGGAGTGCTGGGGAATTGGCAACTTCTGTGACTTTGGTAGCCATGGGTGTACTGACTGGTTTGCAGTCTGTCATGCCTGCCTTTGCAAGAATTGTTGTTGCATAATGAGCCTGATGCATATAGAGACCTATAGAGGTCTGTTGGATTTGGACACCTAGGAAATGGTGGACTGCTCCAAGGTCTTTCATGGCAAATTCTGTACTGAGCAAGTGAATGAAAGAGTTGAGAAGTTCATAATCAGATCCTGCAACAAGCATATCATCCACATACAAGAGAAGGACTAGGGTGCCCTTGTTAGTGTTATAGTAGAACAAAGAAGGATCTGATAGACTACAGGTAAAGCCAAAGTGTAGGAGAAATGTACTGACTCTATCAAACCAAGCTCTAGGAGCTTGTTTGAGACCACACAGTGCTTTATCCAATTTGCAAACATAATCAGGGTAATGAGGATTAGCCATACCTGAGGGTTGTTCCATGTAGATGTGTTCTGATATGTGCCCATGAAGAAAGGCATTTTTGACATCTAGCTGTTTGATGGCCCAGCCTTTAGTAAGAGCAATACTGAGGACAAGTCTGATAGTGCTAGGTTTCACAACAGGAGAGTAGGTTTCTGTATAATCAAGGCCATCAACTTGACTGTAGCCCTTGGCTACTAACCTGGCTTTTAACCTATCAAGGGTACCCTCTGGTTTGAGTTTGGCTTTAAAAACCCATTTAGACCCTATGACATGCATGTGAGGAGTCCTAGGCACTAAGTGCCAACTCTGGTTTTTTGACAGAGCATCTAGTTCTTCTTGCATGGCATGTTTCCAGCCATCATGTTTGAGGGCTGATTTAACTGTTTTGGGTTCCTGAGGAATAGTGGAATAGGAAACAGTGAGGGCATATTTAGGGTTTGGTTTGATGATCCCAACCTGAGATCTAGTGGTCATAGAGTGTGAAGTATGCTGAAGTGGTGCCTGAGTTGGATAAGAGGAAATAGAATAGGAGTGGACTGGTGAGGGAGTGGGATCATTCTGAGAAGTGTGTGGGATTGGGGCATGAGGCTGATTAGAGGAAGAAGATGGAGAATGGATGGATGAAGGGGAGTCATTGTCTTGGATCATAAGAGTATGTGTTGGTGTAGAGGGTGGAGATTCTGGAGTGGAGTGGTTAGGTGGAGACAGAGGTGTGGTAGATGGACTGTTGGAATGTGGGAAGTTGAAGGACTCATCTTGAGATGTATCAGGTTCTGGTATAGGGTCTGGTAAGGGCAAAGAGCAAGTCTGTTCTGGAGATGGAATGGTATTTGGGGAAGGAACAGATGGTTGAGTAGTGGATGGTAGCCAGGAGTCAAAGATATTGAGGACATAGGGCCTATTTATAGTGGAACTATGTTTGTAAGGGAAAATAGTTTCATCAAAGGTGACATGTCTGGAGAGAAAAAATTTCCTAGATGGTGGGTGGTAACACTTATATCCTTTGTGCTGGTTGCTATACCCTACAATGACACAAGGCAGGGTTTTAGGATCAAACTTATGTTTTCTGGTGTCCCAAGTATAAGGGTAACACTTGGTTCCAAAGATTTTGAGGTTGGTATAGTCAGGATGTTGATTGTGAAGCTGGAAAAAAGGTGATTCAGACTGCAACGAGGATGAGGGGACTCTATTCATGATGTAAACAGCTGTGGAAAAAGCTTCTACCCACATAAAAAGAGGTGCTCGACTGTGAAACAGCATAGTAAGGCCTAATTCTCTAATTGTTCTGTGTCTCCTTTCAACTATCCCATTTTGTTGGGGTGTGTGTGGACAAGATATTAGATGAACAATGGCCTGTTTTAGGAGGTGATCTGTGAGTTTATTATTGACAAATTCCCCTCCCCCATCTGAATGAAATTTCAGAATATGTTTGTTAAATTGTTTCAGCACATAGTTCTCAAAATTGACAAAAACATTAAAAAATTCTGATTTGTGCTTTAAGGGAACTATCCACACATACTTGCTGTAATCATCAACAAGACTTACATAATAATGAAATTTATTCAAAGATTCAACTGGAGCAGGGCCCCATAAGTCACAATGCAATAATTCAAAAATACTAGAGCTGGTGTGTTCAGACTGACTGAAAGGTAGCATATGAAGCTTACCAAGCTGACAGCTTTCACACAAATGTTCTTGTTTGTTCTGTCCTACAACTTGAATAAGACCTTTATTTTTTAAAAGAAAAACAGTAGGAAATTGAATGTGGCCCAATCTCTGGTGCCATTGTTCAGCAGTGCATGGTTTTACAGTCTGTGAAACATGTGCCTCCACATTGCTTGAGACTGTATAAAGATCTCCTCTAGAACCCCCTCTCAGAAGTATTTGCCCCGTGATCCTTTCCTTAAGAGTGAAATCATGATTAGTGAACACACAAATAGAAGAGAGTTGATCAGTGAGTTGTTTCACAGAAATTAGATTTTTTTTCATTTGTGGTACTAGGAGATCATTTTTAACAATTAAAGTCTCAGAATTATGATGTATATGTAAATCTCCAGTACTGTGTATCTTAAGTGCATTTCCATTTCCTATAATTACATATGCTGATCCTGTATATTTGTGAATGTTATGTAGGAGTGTGGAATTACCTGTCATATGGCTTGTTGCCTCTGTATCCACTATCCACTCAAGATCTCTGCAATGTAATTGTCCAAAGGTCGAGCGAGACAAGGCTTGGGGAATGACCTCTTCCTGTGCTTTTGTATTCCACCAGCAGATTTTAGCAACATTGCCTGATACTCCACAGAATTGACAGGTTTCATTCTTATATTGCTCCCTCTCTGATTTGGTCATCCTTTTATAAACTTTCCTTGGTTGATTGGTTGCCTCTGATCCTCCTCTGGTTTGTTGTGCTTGGAACCCCCTACCAGCTGAATTGAACCTTGGTGTGTTTTCTGTTCTCTGTTGTTGCCTTTGACCATAAAATGCAATCTGAGTTAAGTCATGATTGTCTGAACCCTTCACTGCAAACCAGGTCCTTCTTTGATCCAAATTTTGCAACTGAGAAACCAGCTCAATATAAGAGGGCCTGGGAGGTTTAAGCATGGTAGTAGTGAAGGTTTCATATTGAGGACCTAGACGGGTAAGTAAAAAATACACTTTTTCTTCATCTGGAATAGGTTTCCCTATTGCAGCTAGACTGTCACAAAGTCCTTTAAAGTGCTGAATGTGTTCATTTACACCTTTTTTCTGCATCCTTCCTCAAATAGGTGATTTGCTGTTTCAGGTTGAATTCTCTCTCCTGGGAATCCTGTGCATATGCACTATTGAGTGCATTCCATACTGTAAGTGCTGAATCGAGTCCAATAACCAAGCCAAGAGATTCTTCAGAAAGTGACCCTATGAACCATCCTCTTAAGAGCCTGTCTGCCTTTTTCCATTTCTGAAATTCAGGATTCAGATTCTGGGTTGTAGAGGTGGCATTTATTCCATTTGTGTTGGTTGCAATGTATTGTTCTGGTGTAGAGGTCTCATTGGTGAGGTGACCGACCAGGTCTTGGCTTTCTGCTAGTGCCAGGGCCTGTTCACGCCACAAGGGATAATTTTTGGAGGTGAGTCTGTGTGAAATGAAGCTGGTAACATTTAATGACAGAGTTGTCATGGCTGTATTTTAATGATATGTGGGGTGATCAAGCACCAATGTCTCTGATACCATAAAGAAAGGTAAGCAAAAAATAAACAGAGGTTTTTATTGATACTTTCTTGATGATTCGAACTGTACATAAGCTTACAATTTATAGTGCAATTTCCGGAAAAAATAAAATCTTGGATCTAAACAGAAAATATCACATTCAGTTGAACTACTTCCTAGATTAGAGGGAGAGCAGCCTTGGACTCTTCATCACATTCACACATATCAGCCGAATTCCATAAATTTAAGATGATAATTGTGATCAACCACCCTTATCTCTCCTGCCCCTTATCTCTCCTTGATCACAGGTAAATCGGATTTATTTAACAGAGTTTGTTTTTTTTCTGTTTGAATTTTCGGATAATGTTTTGATTTGGATAATATTTTGACTTCTGAGTTGTTGGTCTGTTAATACTAATCACCACGAAAATCACACATATTAGCCACGATATCCACTGCAAAACATGTTACTACCTGTTTATGATACGCCCGACCGTATTAAAAGGTTATACGTCTTCAGAATTTTTTTAGATGTGAAAATACTGTAACCTTCTATTAGAAAAGGGAAAATGGTAATATGATATTTTTCGGGACTTTTTGTATAAAAAAGTCTTTGCATATTTTTAAGGTAGTAATAACACTTCGTATGTTGATATTCACACCATTATTTATCGAGGGAAAAAACTTTTAAAAAAAACTGAGAATATAAAACAAACAAAATTCATAAAATTTAAAGAACAGGAAAGAAAAAAAAAAAACTAAAAGAATAACGTAGAGTTCTTATTTAATATAATGTATATAACTTCAAGGATAAGAAAATAGAAACTACTACTATGTATTCGTATTTATGTCAAAAAAAAGTGAACCCACATATTTATTGCTTTTGGATAATCTGAATGTCCTTTGTATATATATACATGGAAGTATGAGAGATATATATATTTTTTTATTTTTTTCAGTAGGAGAGATGGCTTAAACCTCCATATCACTCATGTGATATTTAGTAGGTAGAAAAAAGATCATCACGTGATAATCACGGCGGGGTAATTATTCCGGATAATTACAGAACGTGGTATCGATTAATAAAGTCATGACATATCACACGTGGCTTTACAGTGTGAAAACATTCATCGATCATATTATATATTCCGAGTGTATATTATATAATTGACATACACATACTACGTGTTATATTTATAACACTAGTTATAACACATAATTTTAGGGAATGAGGAGAAGGACGAGAAATATTTCATCAATTGAGTAGAAGGACGCTTTTTTGAAACTTTTGCATAAAGGACAAAACTATTTATTCATGTCGAAATTCACTTGTGTTCGAAATTCAATTATTTAAATTAATCGATTTAAATTCATCGTTTAAATTCACTAATTTTCAAAATTCATCGTCGAAATTCACTAATTTTAAGGATTCATGTCAAAAATTCTTTCGTCGAAATTCATCGATTTCGGGATTCACTGAGGAGATTCACCGATTTTGGGATTCACTGTTTGTCCTTCTCGCTATAAAAATTATGCGATTGTCCTTCCTATATAAAAATATGTAGTTGTCCTGTTACTTAAAAATATTTTGATTGTGTCCTTATCCCTAATTTTCCATAATTTTTATAACACTCTGTTACGAAAAATAAAGTTCTGATGATGGCCGGATCAGCTTTTATAGGAGTCTGAATAAGTATTGAAATGATCATATGTATAGGCTTACTAGAAGTCTGACCTAGTGTAGGTTTGTCAGGCTAAGCACCATAATAGTAGTCTGATAGGTCAGCTCAGTAAAGTGAAGACCAGACAAGGAGTCAGGTCAGTAGAAGGATGAGGAACCAGACTAATTGAAAAAGACCTATGGACTGGTTTACAATCAAGGAAGTATATGATGACTTTGAGTAAGCCTATGTAACATCAGATATGTGATAAGATGTTAATCTGAAAAATGGTGTACTCTGACCTCACCCAACTTATGGGTCAAAGATAATAAAATCGAATCGGCAGAATGAATATAACCAATTAAACCAGCAGAGAAGCATTATGCACTAAACACTGTCAGCCTAGTACAAGTAAGTTGAGTAAAGAGAAGACTATTGACAAAACGTTGATTCAGTTAACTGTTGAGTTAAACTCAGAAAAACACATGATGAAATCAAGGAATGACATTGTTGGTCCCATAGATTTAAGTTTAGGGGGTGTAAATAATCTTGTCACCAAAAACTGGATTCTTAAAAACTAATGCTTGGTTCAAATAAACTTGTGTAAATTTAAGCTAACAGAGTTGAGCTTAAGTCAAACTGACTTATACTCAAACTGAGTTAACCGGCAGCGGATTTAGTTTTATCCTTTTTAAAATGATCTTATTGTATCAATGAAAAATCGATATGCAAAAGCGAGATCACAAATTTGTGTTCTGTGTGAAATACAATCAGATGTATGCATGGAAAAACAATATTAGAAAAATCACAAATACTGAAAAGTAAACAACAATAAGTAAATGTGTAAAATAAAGTAAGTAAATGGGGCAAGAAAATATAGAGGTTCAAGGTGGTGTAATCCTATCAGTCCTCTCTTTCCCTGTGATGTAGGAGGAAAATTCCATTAGAACTTCTTGAGGTAGACCAGTTACAAAAAGTCATAATCTGATAGTCCTTGACTAATCCCTAGCTTCACTATCTAAGGATCTAAAGAACAGGTAGTATGGCTGCTTTGTAACTACTTCCACGGGTCTTTAGAGGGTAGTATTGCCTTCTCTCCAGCTCCACCACAACCACAGTCTGCTTGTCTTCAAAACAAATAATTGTCCTTGACAAATCATAGACCGGATTTGATTCACAGTCTCAGCCTTTGACTAAAAACGAAGTTGGGCTTCGAATCAAGTAAGTGATTCTTGCTTGTATTTCTTCAATGTGTTGATATATTGATTATGTCTTTGTTTCTTGAACACTTGAAGATTTCTTGATATATCTTTGTAAGCATGACGTGATATCAAAATTCTTGAATGCACAAATGAACAGAACTTAGGCTCAATAATTCATGAATTCTTGGTGTGTTTGATACTTGTTGCTAAGTCCTCCTCTATTTACAGTGTATTGTACGATGTTCATCTTGTTTGAATTTGAATCCTTGTACCTATCAACGGCTATATGTCAGATTTGTCCGTGACCGTTCTGACACATCAGTCCATCATCCAATGAAAATGCTTGCTTTTCAACATTCCAATTTTTCTACAATTCTTCGATGATTTATGTATTAAACTGAGTACAAGGTAGGTCAGTTTTTAGTTTCCAAACTAATGTGGAGCTTTAACTAAGTTTTTAACTCTTTTTCTAAAACTGAATACTCTAAACTTCCTCTGATCTTTATTCATTTAACCAGAGTACACCTTATAAATCCATATCATCTTGGATATCACTGTCCCTATGTATCTTAGTTCTTTATACAAGATATATAAAGTCTGTTCAGGCCATCATAGACTTACCAGAATTGTAACTTTACAGTCTCGGATTTGGTCTTCATAAACTGAGTTTGAACCTTGTTAGGAACATTTTATTATGTATTGATTATGGCCATACTAGCTGTTATAGCAAGCCTGAAATAAGTTAGAATTCTCTGTATCAGTTTTTACTTATAGTCTGACATGTTGTATAAGTTAAGTCAGACAAGTATTGTACTAGTTGGTAGGATGGCTAAGTAAAAACAGATACCCGGCAGAGTGAAGCTAGCCAAGTACCAGCAGAGAAGTATGAAGACACTATGGTCTGACTTATAACCAAGGAGGTCTGTGATGACCTTGGATAAGTCTAAGTAATGAAATAATTGTCAAATATGGTGTACACTAATCTCACCCAAGTCAAGGATCAGTGAAGTACAAAAAGTACTCGAAAGAATGAGAGAAAACAAAAATGCAGTAAACCGGCAAAGTAAACTGACTTTCGGCTAAGTAGAGAAAGAGCAGTGAAGAAAGAACCAAGCAGCCTAGTCAGAAGCAATCACTTAACCGTTCAGGGAACGATCAAGTAAACTTTACTCATTCAGATTTCAAAAGATGAAGATCAAGCATTAAATGCACAATCAATTGAGGATCAATCAAGGACGGATTCTCTAATAAACGTTTGAAGAAAAATCAGATTACTGTTATCCAGGACAATATAATTAAGGGGGAATCAAAAATTAAATCAAGTATTATTCTCCACATTAAATAGCCAATGGACGGAAATTCAAATCAAGGACTATCAAACCTATAAATAGAAGGCATTGACAGAAAAGAGGATAACGTTTAAGTCTGAAAAATTACAAGCAGAAACTCTGTCAAAGTAAAAAGCCTTCCATCAGTTCTAAAAGGAAATTTCTAGAGATCAACTCAGGAATCAGAACTTCAAATTGCAAATCAAGTTCTGAGATTGATCAACAAATTTGTGAATCCAATTCACATCATTTGAGGCAATTGAATCAGAGGAATCTGAGAATGAGTTACAACCTTTGTGATAGCTGCTGAAAGATTTATTCTCAAGGAGCAGTGATAGAGACTGAGTCACTGAAGCTTTTAAAGCCATGTAGTGATAGTCTTGAAGATTGTGAAACTTATATAGTCGAAGACAATCGTACTATTATATCTGTGAAAACAATAGTGAATTCCTCCAGTCATCACAGGAGAAGAGTGGATTAAGGGATTACACCACCATGAACCACTATAAACTTTTGTGTCTATTTACTTTCAACACTTTATTTCATTGCATGCTATATATCTGTGATTGCATAATCTACTTTGAAACAACAGTTTAAGAAGGGACTTATCCGCTGCCCAAAAGCTTTTAAATACAAGAAAAGTTTTTGAAACTCCACTATAGTCATTCACCCCCTCTCTAACTATAGTTTTACCCTTCTTTAGGACCAACAATTGGTATCGGAGCAGTGTTCCTTGTATCAGAACCTATTCAGATCTAATTTCTGGTAACAAGGAGATCACATATTTTCAAAGTAGTTTTCAAATTTGTGCTTTCTATATATATATCACTTATTTGTATTTATGGATTCCTCAAATTTTATGTCAAAGGTACCTATATTCAATGTTAATAATTTTGATTAATGTAAAATAAGAATGTTGTCTCATCTTGCAGCAACTCATGAGGAGATGCTGGATGTAATCAATGATGGCCCAATCAAGATCACAACTGTGGTATCCATAGGAGCAGATCAAGGAAAAGTAATAGACAAACTCATGAAAGATTAGACCAAGGATGACAGGAGAAGAGAAAACCTTGACTTCGTGGTAAAAGACATAACCTTGAAGACTCCGGACAGTAATATGTTCATGAGGATCAAAGATTGCAAAACAGTAAATAAGATGTATGACAAATTGGCACTGATCAATGAAGGATCAGAAGTAGTTAAAGAAAACAAATTGTCTGTTGCAAAACAAAAAGTTGAGAACTTCAAAATGAAGGCTTGTGAAACCATTGATCAAATGGACAACAGATTATCAAGCATCATCAGTGAACTGCAACAACTTGGACACACATATCCACAGAAAGAAGTGTGCCTGAAGATCTTGAGAGGCTTACCTGAAAGATGAAAGATCATCACATCAGTAATCAGAGAAACAATAAATCTTGCAAACACTGATACCTTAACTTTAATGTCTCAGCTAAAGGCTCATGAATTTGAGTTGAACGGTGAAGACAGTGCACCGGCAGAGGCACATAAGGCATGTGCACTAATTGCACCCCAGAAAAGTAACATAGCTTATGCAAACAGCAAAGAGACATAGGAGCTAAAGGAACATGTAGCTTTACTGGTAAAACATTTTGACAGGTTTAGCAAGAAGAAGCAATTGAAAGGAGGATCATCATCATACAAGAAGTCTAGCACAAGCAAAGACATGAAGAAAAAGGATGATGAATACATATGCTTCAATTGCATGAAGAAAGGTCATTTCAAGGCAGACTGCCCTGAAGAAAATGACAAGATGAGGATAAAAAGAAATACAAGACAATTGATAAGAGAAAAAGCAAGAAAGCACTAAAAGTTGAAACTAGCAGTGAAAAGAATGAAGAGTCGTCTGAAAATGATTCTGGAGATGATATTGAAGCTGACAGCTCAGACATTGAAAAATATTACCTATGCCTTATGGCTAAAGAATCTAATGAAACTGAGGTAACATCCAGCTCACACTCATCATCTAGTGCATCCACATCTGACACTTTTTCACAATCTTCTATTGTTTCACTAGATTCTGCAAACCTAATTCAAAATCTCATGAGCAAATTTGAAGAAATTGAGATGAATCATGAAATTTTGGAACAAGAATGTGAGAACCTAAGAAAGGAAAATAAAAGATTAAAGAAAGAACTGGACAAAGTAAAAGCTGAACAAACTAGTAAGGAGATCCACTCAACTGATCAAAAAGCAACAGATGATCACCCATCCAATGTTGAAAGGCCAGTTGAGAAAATCTCCCTACCAGTTAAGATCACCATTGCACCACTTAGTGCACCAGCTTACAAACCGCCAAAAAGGTTTGGATCTAGATCTGATCTTGGCTACAATAGTCAGGATGACAATAAAAACAATGGTCAACCCAAATATGAATCTAGGATCAACAATGGACCAAAATTCAGAAAAGGACAGGTCATAGTTTCTACCACTCATCCTGCACCGGTGAAGTCAAAACCTAGTGTAGTGAAACAGTAGAGTAAATCATCAATCCAGCCAAGTAAAAGCAAAGGAGTTCAAAAAGGTAAGGGAAGCCTTTAGCCTACTTAGGATGATTGGAATATTACACCCCCAAAATATAAGAAGAAACCATTTCATAACATGCATAATGTGTTCAAGAAAATCCATCCAAGGCATATTCCTGGACACAAGAACCAGCATGGAAATAAGGTTCCTTCTACATATTGGAGAGTGAAAAAGGATGCAAATGCACCAAGAAGTAGAGAAAAGTATCAGAATACCTTTAGTAAATTGATTAAAAGATATTATGCCATGTCTTATACATATGAAATTGATGACTTCAACTATCCAAAGAGAAGATCATTTGGATATACACTTGGAGTAGGAGGCTTGACTGCTAACAGGCATGGACCCAAACAGTGTTGGGTACCTAAACAAAATTAATTTGTTTTGTAGGATGTCTGGTACATAGACAGTGGTTGTTCCAAAAACATGACATGGAACAAAGGATGGCTCACTGACTTTAAAGCTTTTGATGGACCCAAAGTCACTTTTGGAGGCAAAGAAAACCCTAGAAAAATTAAGGGGGAAGGCATAATGCTCAAAAAAAGCTTGAAGATTCAAAATGTGGCTTATGTTAAAGGACTGAATTTCAATCTACTAAGTACCGGTCAATTCTGTGACAAAGGCTACAATGTGCACTTCAACAAGGAAGGATGCAAAGTGATTCACAGCAATACCAAAATAGTTGTACTTGTAGGAAGAATAGAAGATAAAATGTATGTCGTAGATTGGATGACAGCAACATCAGAAACTTGTTTGCTTGTCAAAAGTAAACAATCAACCCATTGGATTTGGCATATGAGACTGAATCATCTCAACTTCAAAACCATCAACACACTGACAAAGAACAAGCTAGTTGAAGGCTTACCTGAGATCACATTCAAGAAAGAAGGTCTATGTGATTCATGTCAAAAAGGGAATCAAATTATGAGTTTCTTCAAGTCAAAGCCCTATCAGTCAACAACAAGAATCCTACATCTATTGCATATGGACCTTTTTGGATCAGTCACACAAAGTTAGCGTAAGTGGAAAGAAATACACTCTAGTAGTGGTGGATGACTTCTCCAAATTCACCTGGACCATATTCATGAACAAGAAAAGAGAGACACTCAAGAGGCTGCCAGATTTTCTAAGAAGAATTCAAAATGAAAAAGAACTAAATTATTTTCTTGGACTACAAGTAAAGAAAATGAAATATGGAATCTTTATCAATCAAGCCAAGTACACAAAAGACTTGATACACAAGTATGGCATGGACACAAGTGGGACATCAGATACACCAATGTGTGCAAGAGTCATTCTTGGAAAAGATGAGACTGGAAAGGATGTGGATCAGAAGCTTTATAGAGGAATCATTGGATCCCTACTTTATTTAACAGCAAGCAGACCTGATATAGAATTTGCAGTAGGAGTATATGCAAGATTTCAAACTCAACCAAAGGAATCACACCTCCTAGCAGCCAAAAGAATAATCAAATATCTGAGGAACACCATCAATGTTGGAATCTGGTATCCAAAAGATTGAGGATTTAAGTTAATATCATATTCAGTCTCTGATTATGCTGGATGCAAGATAGATAGAAAATGTACTTCTAGAACCTACAAAATGCTAGGCAGCAGACTAGTTTCATGGTTTAGCAAAAAGTAAAACTCCATATCCACATCAATAACTGAAGTAGAATATATAGCAGCAGGCAGTTCATGTGCACAAGTACTATGGATCAGACAACAACAAAGGATTATGTAATGGAGGAGAAGACAATTCCAATAATGTGTGACAACACAAGTGCAATATCCTTTACTAAAAATCCAGTATTACACTCATGAACAAAACACAGTGATGTAAGACATCACTTCATTAGAGATCTTCACAAAACCACTCAGTCATGAAAGATTTAGCAAGTTGAGAACTGAGTTAGGAATGATAGAAATTGATTTAGTACTAAGGAGCAACTAACTGAAGTAATCAGCTAAGTAATTTCACCAGCTATGCGAACCTTTGCCATTTTAAGTGAGCTCATTTGGCGTGTAAGGCACTGGTAATCAGTGAAGTCAACTACACTGATTGTTAGGAACAGTTAAAAACAACAGCTCAGTGAATATATAAGTCACTACACCGGCTTAGTGACCAGCCAAGGCTCTCCACCAAAATGTATACTGGAGCAAAACAGCAAACTAAAGTGTGAACTAAATCTGTTTCATACACGTGGAAAATCAAAAAGTTATGGAGGATTATCTTGTGGAAGAATTACACACGTGGAGATCAATTCTTAATCGTGGAGGTAACTATATTATTTTTGAATTACAAACGGCTCGATTCCCGGGATTTATCATTACTTACCTCAATCCACTCCCCCACTACACTCAAATACCGTGATTAATGTACATAAAATCATGCCATTATGTCACAAAATCCTTCCATATTCAACCACGTTTACACTACCAAAAATCATCATATATAAACCACACTTAGAGGTTTTTCAGATTTCTCTACACTCTCTACCAAAACATAAACCCTATTTCTTTCTCTAAAAAATCAAAACTCTTCTAAATATCAAAATTACTCAAACAATGGATTCCTCTCCCCAAAACACTCAAACTGGAAAACAGGATGAGAAATCGATTGCTACTGGATCGTTCTTTCAAGAAGAACACTACCTAAAACTGTGCGGAAATGACGAAGAAGCAAAAAGACTGGCAGCTGGTTGCAAAAATCTGAGATTACTAACCTTTCTAAATCCTCCATCACCGATGTTTACTATGAAGGTCTAATCTCCTTCTGGAAGACTGCAAAGTATTTCTCTGGGCTCCTTGTAGAAGAAGGTGATGATTGGGAGGAAGACAAGATCATTGCATCTGTCAACGGCACAGAATTAGTCATTACAGCGAAGGTAATTCGTAAACACCTTAAACTTTCAAATCAAGGTCAAGCAAAAGTGGCCTTGGTACCACAAAACTTGGATGAATTCTGGACAACAATTGCCAAGATAGCAAACCCAAGATCTAAGAAGGTCAATTGTCTTCGATCCACTTTAAAGAAACCCTTCAGTGAGTTCAGTGCACTAAATGGAAAATGCATTGAAGGAAAAACTGCAGGCAAATAATACCATGACAGAGGTTATAATGCATCTGATTGGAATCATCTACAATAATCTAGAGTTCAATTGGGCCAACTACTTCTTCCTTAGAATCAAAGAACAAATCCATGGAGAGGAAAATGCGGCCAAGAAGGGAATAGCAGAAGGCAAGAAGAAAAATGGACACTTTTTTGGTGAAAAAGTCCTATGGGATTCAATTATACTATCTGTTGCCATGTCTACAAGTCCCTGTTGTAAAACTCCACAAATTACATGAATCCAAAGTCATGTTTAAATATGTCAAACCAACAAAGAAAGCAGAAGGAGGAAAGCGAAAGAAACCAAGCAGAATCACAACTAGTCAAAGAAAGAAATGAAAGGTACAAAGAAATATGAACAAATAGGAGTTTGGAAAATTAATTGATGAGGAAGATGAAGAAGACTTAGAAGAAGAGGCAGAATAGCAAGAGGAACATAATGAAAGTGAGGATGAACAACATGAAATAAGGAAGTCGCAGGAGACACTGGAGATGATGAGGAAATTCCAGAAAAACTAGCACAGATGTCTGCAACTGATATTGATGATCGAATTGCAGATTATCTTGAATGGAAAGAAGGTGACTCAAGAATTCAGTTGCAAAAATTAGCACACATGCTTGCTGAGGAGGATTGGTTCTTTGACCTTCTGGGGATCACAACCCTGGTTGGTGTTCTTGATGAATCTCCACTATGGGAACTGGTGGATACAACAAAGGCAAAAACACATCCAACCTCTAAGAAAAAAAGTGATGAATCATCTAATGATGATGATTACAGTGATCATGATGATAATCATGATGGTGCTGATCAAAATGATGCTGGTGATGACAAAGACACAGAAGTTGAACAAACAGATGATGCAATTGATGACAACATTTTCTTATGTTCTTTTCTACAAACACATGAAACAGCCAAGTCAACACCACCATCTAAGACAACTCCTCAACAGCTGTCTATTAACACTCCAGCTGACCCTACAATAGTGTTGGACACTGGCTCAGCAGCTGCAACACCGGTCAAGGCACCTACCGGTAGAGAGCTAGGGGGAATAGGAGAAACTACTGCACCACAATTCACCTCTACTCAAGTACTTGAAGAAGTAGAAGCTGGTGTAGATGTCACTCAACATATAGATAGAGGACAATAAACAGAGCCAGGACTTGCTGATATTTGTTACAAAGTCACTCAACCGACCACTGGCATATCTAATGAGGCTTTTGAAAAGGCAACAATTCTGCTGGCAGAAGAAATGGAACAACAAGCAATGTATCTCAAATATATGACTATGGCATTTAAAGATGAAAGTTACTCCATTGAGAAAAGATTTTAGGCGGTTGCTGAGTACATTGATGCATAGAATATTGTCGTGCAAAGACAAGGAGACTTGCTGAAACAGTTAAACCTCAATATCACCAACAATCTTGCAGGACTCAGACATCACATTTCTCAAGAAAATGAGTCCATGTCACTTGATTTTGGCACTAGATTTCGAAGTGTAACCTAAAACCTGACTGATCATGAATCAAGGTTCACATCCATTGAGTCCAAACTGGACACTCTAATTGGTACAGCTAAAGCTACAAATAGTATATTACTACAACAAAAGGATGATACTGCCAAAAAGGGGGAAAGAAGTGATAAGCCTGAGGAAGGATCAACAGTTAGACCCCCAAACTTCACTGAAGAGTAGCTAAGAGCAAGGGACAGAGAACTAAGAATTCGAAATGAAGCTGAAAAATAGCTAAGAAAAACTGAGAGGAAAGGGAAAAGATGTCAAATGAACCTTGCATGGGTTTTCCACACCCCATCCAAAGAAGAGATGATGATAGAGACAGATCAGGTAGACAGCAAAGACCTAGATTAAATCAACAAATAGGATCAGAAAGCCAACACAAAGTCAGTACTGGCAGAGGTAACACCAGTAGAGGAAGCAGCATCACCAGATATACTGGTGAGAAAAGAACATTTTCTACTCATAGAAACATGGAAGAATATGATGCTGAAGTACTAAATAATGTTAGAGTGTTCTTCAGGGTCCAAAACGGTCTGTATCCAAATCAAACGCAAGATGAATCTTGGGCAGACTGGCTGAGATATCAGGATGAGAGCATGAGAATTGACATGGCCAAAATTTACAATGATGTTAGGAGACATCATGCATCTCTCAACCAGAATACTGGATTCGACTCAACCAGCAGACCAAGAATAGCCATACCCCTCTCTGCACAAGGACCAGAAGATTTGTCCATTTGAATTATAAGGCAAAATTCTTCGATCAAATAGGGAAAATAAATCAGCAAGAACAATGGGGTCTGTTCAAGAATCTCAAGTTTGCTGACTCACACATTGCTGAAGCTAGGGATAGACATGAAAAATACATTGGAGAACCTAGAGCAAATGAGACTATGCCTAAATTTCGTAGACTCTTTAACAAGAAGATATTCCCGGGAGTCTCTGAGTACACTGCTATGGCATACTGGAAGTGGAAGTTTCTAGAGATTGATTGAAAAGACACGGAGGAGGTCCAGACCACAAAATGCAAGAGGTACAAAGCAAAATTACGTAAAATGTAATCATAACACTCTGAACTTACTTACCTTATTGCCCTTGAATTGATGAATAAAATTATTGAGTGTTGTCCTGTTATTTATTATAAAAAAATAAAAAAATGTAAAAAATTTGAAACACTTATGTTCAGGTTTCTGAGGGTTTTGGCATCATAAAAAAGGGGGGAAATTGTTAGGAACATTTTATTATGTTTTGATGATGGCCATACTAGCAGTTATAGCAAGCCTGAAATAATTTAGAATTCTCTGTATAAGTCTTTACTTAGAGTCTGACATGTTGTATAAGTTAAGTCAGACAAGTATTGTAATAGTTTGTAGGACGGATAAGTAAAAACAGATACCCGGAAGAGTGAAGCCAGTCAAGTACCAGCAGAGAAGTATGAAGACACTATAGTCTGACTTATAACCAAGGAAATTTGTGATGACTTTGGATAAGTCTAAGTAATGAAATAAATTGTCAAATATGACATACACTGATCTCACCCAAATCAAGGATCAGTGAAGAACAAAAAGTACTCTAAAGAATGAGAGAAAACAACAATGCAGTAAACCAGCAAAGTAAACTGACATTCGGCTAAGTAGATACAAAGCAATGAAGGAAGAACCACGCAGCCAATTCAGAAGGAATCACTTAACCATTCAGGGAACGATCAAGTAAACTTTACTCATTCAGATTTCAAATGATGAGGATCAAGCATTAAATGCACAATCAATCGAGGATCAATCAAGGACGGATTCTCTGATAAACGTTTGAAGAAAAATCTGATCACTGAAATCAAGGAGAATATAATTAAGGGGGAATCAAGAATTAAATCAAGGATTATTCTCCACATTAAATTGCCAATGGATGGAAATTCAAATAAAGGATTATCAAGGCTATAAATTGAAGGCTTTACAGAAAAAAGGATAACGATTAAGTCTGAAAAATTACAAGCAGAAACTCTGTCAAAGTAAAAAGCCTTCCATATGTTCTAAAAGGAAATATCTAGAGATCAACTCAGGAATCAAAACTTCAAATTGCAAATCAAGTTCTAAGATTGATCAACAAATTTGTGAATCCAATTCACATCATCTGAGGCAATTGAATTAGAGGAATCTGAGAAGGAGTTGCAACCTTTGTGATAGCTGCTGAAAGATTTGTTCTCAAGGAGCAGTGATAGAGTCTGAGTCACTGAAGCTTTTGAAGCCAGGGAGTGATAGTCTTGAAGATTGTGACATCAACTAGATAGGAAATAAAAAAAAATAAAAACAAGAAAAATGGAAAAGAGCAACAATGAAAATAAAGAAAAACTAGTCCTCATCATAATAATCCTCCCAGTCGTCTCTAGGCTCAAAACCGGGAGGTGGTGCAGTACTGGAGGCAGCAGCGGCCGAAGATGAGGCTCGGTGATGTGAGGGCAGTCCTAGGTGGTGGGGTCACAGGAGGAATGCCAAAGATGTCTATAATCCTATCCATCTTGCGATGCAGACTCGCAATCTCTCTCGAGTGCTCCTCTAGCATAGCTCTCTTAGTCCGTGGTGCTTCGAGGGCCGGAGTACACCCCCTCTCAGCTCTCCGGCCGACCTATCTTGGTACACGTTGAAAAGTAACAAGAACGTTGAACTCAATAATCGAGAATGCGAATTAATTTTTCAGAAGAGGAACTCCCTCTTAAGCCTTCAAACTTAAGTGATATTGATGAGTATGTCAGTGTTGTCACTCGTGTTGAACGATAGACGAATGAAATTAGTTCAAAGATGATGAGAATGTTTTGGTATCAATCTCATTAGACATCCCGCACTTCACGATTAGTGTCTACTCAAATGAACTTCTAGTTCATGGCCATTTCGTTTAATGAAAGCTAAGAATGGGACGGTAAATGTCTATGCATATAAGTCATCCACAACTAAAAGTTAAAGGCTAAACCGAAATATTAATATAAGAAAGCGTCGGAAAGAGATTTCGGATCACTGACCTATGAATCCTTAGAGACTTTCTTAACTGAGTAATTTGACTCGGAAGCTATAGTTCTTTTGTAAGAACAACGTAGATGGGCATTCATGATGAAGTGTAGACAACGAGCAGTTATTTTAGCTAAGATAGTGGGAGTGACAAGGAAACAAATTTCGGATTTTAATCCTTGAATATCACACAAATTTGATTTCTGTTTTTTTTTTCGGATTCATAGGAATGAATGGATTCACTTTTAAATCGGTAATATAGCTGCCTCAAAGTGAATATGACATTTGTATATGATTTTGAGACTCGGACTTTTATTTGATAAAGTCAGAACCACTAAATAATGCTGAAAATGTATTTGTAACACATAATATTTATTCAGGCAGATGTTTTCCATATTTAGATAAACGATTCTTCAACATCTATTAATTAGTGGATTTATCATAAAGATAAGATTTGAAGACTGGATAAGGGTGATTCCTATCTCCCACTCTAAGAACACTATCGCAAAGGAAAAATGACTAAGTAACCTTTCAATTAGGAAAGGATAATAGAGCTGAAGAAGTATCACAGCTTGTTCATATTGACTTTCGGGGTCTTTGAAAGACATAAGCTAGTGGGTGCTTTTGAGTGGTAGACATTTTGTCTGACGACTACTCGAAACGCCGATTAGCTTATCTGAATATTAGGAGGAATCTCTGATATTACTAGGGAATAGAGTCTTCCATGCTCAGATATAGGCTATAGCATAGTATTTTGAACTGATGCTCGGCATACCTCCGAGTGAAACGATTTCCTGAAAGGATAAACCATGGATTGCCTTATATAGCTATTGACATGCTACAATACACTGCTTAACTCAATTAAGATATTGGTTGCAAAATAACGGTTTACCTTTTTTATGTAATACCGAGAAGTCTACCTAGAAGATGCCTATAAGTTTGTGGATAAAGAGTGAAGTACATTTACTCCACTTCCGCGAATAGATGCATTTAGCACTAGTGCTTGAAGGTAGGACTGTAAATTTTGCATACACGTTCAGATGGTGACTGTTCGTGAAACATCATAATGAGATGATTGAAGGTTGGTTATAAGATTCTTAAGATCAGATAGTGACGGTTGTACAGTCATAGCCTTTCTGAAAGAATGCATAAAATAACAACCTTGGCCCTTGAAGTAAAGTTACTCAAGGAGTTACTATCTGATTTAATCAGACCACACCCAGCATTGGTTATTAGGGGTTACGCTGATAAATACTACTAAACCAGATCAGATTGTCAATCCACCCAAATACAATGGGAGTATGGTTTATCCATTGACTCGCTCTGATTATGCAGACTTTATAGTCTGCTTGGGGTGATTGATAACCTATAGTCTTTTGAAAGGACTGTATAGGATTCTAAAAATAAGAGGTTGGATTAAAGCCATGAACCTATAAATGGAGTTTTGGTACTCCATGTTTGTTCACACTCTTGTAGAACCGCCTTGAGTGTCTCAGGCCCAGTGGGAGTAATTGGATCTACATGGAAAAGAGTCGAATGAACAGGAAAGTTTATCTTTTCAAAACTAACTGGTCTAGGGGTAATTCCCTGAGAAGTAGAGAGTTAACCAGGTGTGATGCCCTGAACCCTTTCACCACTCAACCTTGCATGACTTCTTGGAAAGCAGAAAGTTCAATATGGGTGATGCCCTGAATATTTTCTTGCCAAACAATGGAGTCGGATCTCATTCGGAACAGAAGGGTTTTAGCTTAAAGAAAATGGCAGATTGACTACCTATACTTATATCTATTGATGGATTAAAGTAAACCTCTAGGTCATTAAAAGTCACATGTTTTGAAATATATGGGTTTGACCA
Source organism: Gentiana macrophylla (assembly GCA_026214975.1). Taxonomy (NCBI): domain Eukaryota; kingdom Viridiplantae; phylum Streptophyta; class Magnoliopsida; order Gentianales; family Gentianaceae; genus Gentiana; species Gentiana macrophylla. The sequence continues at coordinate 43,870,471 of CM047812.1, forward strand.
AAAAGATTGATAAGTCTTTTGTAGACCAGAGAATCTATATTGGTAAAGTAGCGATTGTTAGTGTAAATGCAAGGTAACACTGAAACAGTTGTGAAGAACATAGGTGTGTTATCTGAAGTAAAAAACTGACGAGCTAAAGCTTCTCTGAATCGGAGAAGTGGACTATATTGTTAGAATTTATTTCGGTAAAATTCATGCGAACATGTTCTTTGGCAGTATCCCATTCATCTTATTATTAAGATGATAATGCATTTTCGAATGCTAGATTCAACGAGAGGTTTCCTACCCAACCCCTCACGGAATAATTCTCTTTGTCTTTGGATAACGAGAAAATGGGATAGATTCTCTTTTGGATAGAGAATTTCAAGTTACTAAAAGTCAAATTAAAGTCAAATCTCGGATTCGAGCAATGGATAGCAGTATAGTGCATCCTCAAGTACCTTTGGAGAATGAGGAGTAATATGCGTCTATATTCAGGTGCATACCTAAGTATTGTTGACTACACTGATTCTGAGTTACAGTCAGATTAAGGATAATCGTTAATTGATCTAGGGCTCAGTGTTTTCTCATAGTGATGGAGCTATAGTCTGGAGCAATCCAGCACTGCCAATTTCACTCTGTTAGTCGAATACATAGCTGCTTTTGAGTCGCTCAAGAGGTAGTGTGGCTCGAGAAGTTCTTTGTTGGAGCATGAAGTGATTCCAAGTCTCAATGAGCCGATACCATTTTACTGTGAAAACAGTTGAGAGGTGGCTTTTACAAAGGATCTTCCTAGTCACAGGAGGAAAAAAGAATATTGAAAGTAAATACCAGCTGGTCAGACAGACCGTGCAGAGAGGCAACGTTTCGGTCCAAAAAGATCGCCTTGAGCCGACAACCTTGCTGATCAGTTTACCGAGTCGCGTAGCATCTAATGTCATTGATCAGCGCTTGGCATGTATGAGATTGAGAGGTATGTCTCATCTACCTTAAAGCAAGTGTGAGAATGTTGTGGTTAAACAGAATAAGGGTGTGGTGCTCGCTCTAAAAACAATCATTGCTTGTCTTTACGGGCAAGTGGGAGATTGTTAGATGTAGTGCCTGAAAGACAATTATTGCTTGTCCTTACGGGCAAGTGGTAGATTGTTGGAAGTAACAGCCGAAAGAAAATTTATGTAATTGTTTTCATAATTTATAAATGACAGATTTATTCTCATCTTATTATTTGCTTCATGCTTGTAAGTAATACACTACGGAAAACCCCAAGTTGTACCATATGTAGCCATATAACTTAGTGTGTGTCACACGTGAGGATTAAGTTTAGGGTGATACAATTGAACTGTTAGTCCGTGGTGAACTTAATCAAAGTATGGGGTCTGACGATGGTGGAAATAGACCTGGACACGTGTCACCCTTATAGCATCCCAAGGTTGAGAGGGAAAGATAAGAGAAGAACATTTAGGGCGGAGCTCTACCGTAACCCAGGAGAGGGAGGTCTCAGACACATGACCCTCCCGACTACCGCACTGCAGCGCAGCTCGGCCTAGTCTGGGGTAGGATGCTCAACCCAGGTCGAGACGACCCGGGAAGCCCATCGAAAGCCGACTGGCTCTTTCCTTAAGTGACAAATAACGCATGTGCCTATATCATAGGAGAATCCCTGGATTACCGGAAGGAAATCCCTTAATTTGAATATAATCATAATTATCTTTGATTAGAGAAAACACGTGATGATCCTTAGGGTTTAAGGATTCTACGACTTGTTTGACAAGAAAAGAGGTGAGACGCCTCCCTATATAAACAACCCTAAGGAACTACAAATGACTTGATTCCAATTTAGCTATTGGATATGTAGGCAACTTGAGAGAAACTAACTCTCAGGCTCAGTCTTAATCACACATAAAACGTTCTTGTTCTTGTTGAGTCGTGCTAGAGGTTGTTTGGATCTGTAGGTGATATTCAACATCATCAATTGGCGCTAGAAGGAGGGCCTTTCTCACGATTCAATCAAGAAACAGCGATGGTACCACCAAAAAATACCGGAAAAAGGAGGACTCAAGCAAAGCAGCTAGGGATCTTTGGAGAGATAGATCAAATCGCTACCAAGAGCCAACCCCAAGCTAACCCGGAGGAAACATTGGCGGATCCAGCACAACAGGCCTTGCTGGAGGGGCTACGTAATCTGGATATTCCGGCGTTCAAAAGTGTACTAGGTTTGGCCCTAAAAGGGCGAGAAGAGGAAGCTCCACCAAACGTGGACCCAAAGGATAACCTGGCGAATAAAGAAGATAGAGGAGAAACTCTCTCCTCCACCTCTCATACGCAGCAAAGACAGGTTAAGGCTCAGGCCCAGGAGGCTGCCAGGGCGGAATTAGAGGGGATCCTGGGAAAGAAAACGGACGACCTCTCAATCGAATCACCGTTCTCAGAGCAGATTTTGAACTATCCGCGTCCAGAGAGATTTAAGATACCAAAACTAGAGGCATATGACGGAACGAAAGATCCCCAGGACCACCTCTTTCAGTATTTGACGCACATGAATCTAGACTGTGCACCCGAGGAGATGAAGTGCAAAGCCTTCCCGGCCTTACTTACGGGCAGGGCCCGTGAGTGGTTCCGGAAATTACCACCTCGATCAATTGAGAATTTTGAAACCCTGGCCAGAAAATTTCTACAAGCTTTTGTCACAGCTAAACCCTTCTAGAGGAATGTTACGTACCTCCTCACAATTCGTCAGAAAAAAGAAGAAACAGTGCTGCAATACCTGAAAAGATTCAACGAGGAATCTAGGCAGGTCGGGAATGCTGATGAACACCTCCTGATTACCTCTTTCGTAGCAGGCCTGCGAGAAGGTAGATTGTATGCAAAGCTTAATGGTCGACTTCCGAAAACAATGGATGAGTGTATGGATCTCGGCATACAAACACCGCCGGGTGAGGAGGCCAACCGTTAAAAAAGGAGTCGGAAGCCCCTAAGAAAGAGAGGTCGATGATGATCCGAGAAAGCGTAAACCGGTATGGGACCGGGTAGCTGCGCCATAATCGACCGACTCGGGAAGAAAGGGGCCCTTCAAGAGAGGACTTTATCCCTTAAACCGATCACGCGAGTAGGTCCTCGCCATAATGAGAGAAAGGCATTGCCCGTATCCACCTCCTATGAAGGGTCCCCGGAAAAAAGGATCAAACCAAATCATCGTAAGTTTCATGAGGACATTGGTCACGACTCGAGCAAAGTCTGAGGATTTACAGAGAGAGATTGACGCTGGCTTTGTTATGGAAGGAAACTCGATGAAGTCATAGATAGGTCCCGCCACCCGTAACCCGGGGTAGACGGGAGTACAAGAGAGAGATTTCGGTCATGACCGAAAGGATGATTCTGAGACGAAGGAGGATCCGCCCCCAGGACTCGAGGGCAGCGAGAATCGCCCCATCAATACCATTAATACCATCTCAGGCGGTCCGAGTACATCGTCCCGACCCGAAGAGCAGAGTGGTAACCGGGCACCGACCAGCGCTGACTCAGGAAAAAGACAAAGATTGTCCGGGGAGGTCGTTTATGGTCCTCGCGATCCTCTTCCCCTCATCAGCAATAATGAAGGCTTGGTTATCGAGGCGGTAATCAACAAACATACGGTGAAGCGTATTTGTGTAGACACTGGAAGTGCAGTCAATGTGCTGTACTACAATGTATTTCAGTCCATGAAATTAAAGGATGCAGAGCTAGCACCTGTATCATCTCCGCTATTCGGGTTCGCCGGGCCACCAGTCCACCCCATGGGTATGATCACCTTACCAACCACTTTTGGGAAAGCACCTCGGGACAGGATCCTTATGGTGAGTTATGTGGTGGTCAGGGCCCCATCAGCCTACAATGTTATCATGGGGCGACCTGCCCTAATAGATCTACGAGCGGTGATCTCTCCGGCTCACATCAGTTTGAAATTCCCGACCTGGGAAGGGACAGCAGAAGTCAAAGGTGACGTCGAAACAGCCAGGAGCTGTTACACGGCCACTGTAAATGGAAAAATGATGGTACAACAGTATCTCGTGGAAGAGTTGCTCTGGAGGAGGAAGAAAGTTGGTCATCGGATGATACGATCGAGGTAGTAAATTTGGGAAAGGAACAAGAAAGCTTGTCACCAACATAGGATCATGGATCCCGTGTCGGTTTAAAACAGAGCTCGTTGAGATTTTAAAGGAGTCGAGAGAGACGTGTTTGCCTGGAAGACGGATGACATGCCAAAGCTTGTCCCCCGAGCGGCTCGCACAAAGTTGCACGTGGACCCACCGAAACCGGTTAAACAAAAGAAAAGACAATTCACAAAAGATCGAATGGAGGCCATTCAAAGGGAAGTTGAGAAGTTACTGCGGGCCGGGATCATACATGAAGTGTTTTACCCGACCTGGCTCGCCAACCCAGTCCTAGTAAAAAAGCCAGACGGGAGCTGGCGAATGTGCGTAGATTTTACCGACCTGAACAGAGCATGTCCCAAAGACTGTTACCCCCTGCCTAAGATCGACAAGTTAGTTGACTCAACAGTTGGGTTTGAAATCTTCGCCTTTCTAGATGCATACAAAGGCTACCACCAGATTTCCATGGACCCGGACGATGCAGAGAAGACGGCATTCATCACAGAAGAAGGAACTTTCTGTTATGTCACTATGCCGTTTGGAATAAAAAACGCGGGCGCCACTTATCAAAGAGCAGTGAATAAAATCTTCGAGAAACAAATTGGGAAGTGCATGGAAGTCTATGTGGATGATCTCTTGATCAAGAGCAGGTCTCTAGATCAGTACATGACCGACGTCCGGGAAGTATTTGGGATACTCAGGCAGACCCAAATGAAACTTAACCCTAAAAAGTGTACGTTTGGGGTCAGGTCAGGTAAATTCCTGGGTTACATGATTTCGAAAGAAGGCATTAAGGCCAACCCGGACAAGGTTGAAGCCTTAAGAACAATGCCACCACCCAGAAGCATCAAGGAGGTGCAAAGGTTAACCGGCCGCATGGCCGCCCTGAGTAGGTTCCTATCCAAGTCGGCGCAACGTGCTTTACCATTCTTTAAGATCTTGAGGAAAGCAAGTCCCTTCCAGTGGAATGAGGACAGTCAGAAGGCATTTGACGATTTGAAGGAGTACTTGGCCGAGCTACCAACCCTGACATCTCCCCAGGAGGGAGAAACTCTGCTTTTATACTTAGCAGTAGTTGACGAGGCGATCAGTGCAGTCCTGATCAGAGAAGAAAGAAACATACAGACACCTGTATTTTACGTAAGCCGGGCTTTACATGGACCAGAACTCAGGTACACCAATGCGGAGAAGCTAGCTCTGGCTCTAGTCCATGCCTCTAGAAAGTTACGACCGTACTTTCAAGCGCATTCAATCATTGTGGTTACAGATCAACCACTGCGTCAGATATTGGCGAGACCGGACACCTCGGGAAGATTAGCCAGATGGGTTATCGAGCTAGCAGAGTACGACCTGGACTACCAGCCCAGGACCGCAGTCAAAGCCCAGGCTTTAGCCGACTTCTTGGCTGAAGGACTTCAGGTCGAGACAGATAAAGAATAAACGGTGTGCAAGCGTGTCGATACTGGACCCTTTTGTGGATGGAGCATTAGGAAAAGAAGGAGAGAGGGCGTGCCTTTTGCTCCTCGGCCGAAGGGGGAAGAATTTCCGTATGCACTGCGTTTCAACTTTGCGGCTACAAATAATGAGGCAGAGTATGAGGCTTTAATTACCGGACTCGATTAGCCAACAAGCTCGGGCGTATAACCCTGACGTGTTCGACTGACTCGGTTGGTGGTTAACCACATCAAGGGTGATTATGAGGCAAAAGAGGAATCGATGAAGAAATACTTGGCAAAGAAAGACAGGCTTTACTAAAAACTTCAAGTCATTCAATATGAAGAGCAGTCTCTCGATCCAGGAACAAAAAGGCGATGCCCTATCAAAGCGGCATCTAATTTCTTCTCGGACAAAAAGTTTCGCAGAGCGGTGGCCGAACGAAGTTATGCCTTGAATGAAGTTCAACCGATTTGCCAACAGGCCACCTGGATGGACCCCATAACGTCCTATTTAAAGCATGGTATTCTGCCAACTGACAAGGCTCAATCCAGGAAGATAAAGCCGCAAGCAAGTTGTGCGACGCACTTTTTGATGACATCTTGCTCTGACAATCATTTATATCACCTTGGCTTAGGTGTGCTACCCAGGAGGAAGGAAATTACCTGCTCAGGGAAATCCACCTCGGCATTTGTGGAAACCACGTAGGAGCCCGGACTCTAGCACGTAAATGCCGTTTGTTCGGGTATTATTGGCCAACCATGCAAGCAGATGCAGACGATCTAGTAATGAGGTGTAAGTCATGCCAGGTGCATGATAACTTGTCCCACCAGCCAACCCAGAACATGATTCCCTTGGTCTCTCCTTGGCCCTTTTATCAATGGGGGGCAGATCTGGTTGGACCCCTACCCCGAGCTCCAGGCAACCTACAGTACCTTGTTGTGTCCATCGACTACTTTACTAAGTGGGTGGAGGCTGAGGCCTTGACCACCATCACAGGGAAGGCTATACAGAAATTTTTGTGGAAAAATATCGTCTGTCGTTTTGGAATACCCAAGATCCTGGTGTCAGACAATGGAACGCAATTTGAAGATAGGGCAGTCAGGTCATGGTGCGCCGAGCTGGGCATAGTCCAACATTTCACCTCTGTCGGTTACCCTCAGGCCAATGGCCAGGTGGAGCAAACAAACAGACAGCTCAAGGTTGGGCTGAAAAAAAGATTAGAAGAAGAAGGACAAGCATGGGTCGAACATTTGCCTAACGTTCTTTGGGCATACAGAACAACTCCAAACTCGGCTACCGGAGAGACTCCCTTCGCCTTGGCTTATGGTTGTGAAGCAGTCATCCCAGCTGAAATAGGGCTCCCTTCCCCGAGGACCGAGCTCCATGCAAGTACTGACCAGGATGTCGAGCTCAGGCATGCCAAGGATAACTTGGAAGAGGCAAGGGAAGTGGCCTATATCCGGATGGCAAAATACAAGCAGAGGATATCCCAGTATTACAACTCTAAAGTGAAGCATTCATACTTCAGGGAAGGAGACTTGGTGCTGAGGAAAAATGAGGTCAGCAAGCAGATTCCCCAGGGGAAGCTTAACCCGAACTGGGAAGGTCCATACAGGGTAGTAAAAGTTCATGTCAAAGGAGCTTACCAACTAGCTAACGCAAGCGGCCAGACCATACCGAGGAGCTGGAATGGCAGTAACCTTAGAAAGTTTTATGCCTGAGATGAATCCAGGCTTGATTCTCTCCTTTCATTTTATGTTGTCTTTTTCAATAAAAGTGTTATCAAACACCTTTGAGTTTTAATAAAATATATGATTCTTTCATGTTATAAAGTGTTATGATGTATACTGAGATTATTTTTTGTTAACTGAGTCCTGCAGGTCAGACCCAGAAAGCTTGAATATCACAAGCTTCCCGAGTCCTCAAGCCGTGACAGATTTTAATCGAGTCAAGTTATACTCGTAAGGTTTGCAAAAGTCAAACCTCCTAAGTCCGCAGTCAGCCGATTTAATCGAAGTCTCGCAGTCGGACCCGTAAAGCTTGAATATCACAAGCTTCCCGAGTCCTCGCCAGGACAGGATTTTAATCGAAGTCGTTATACTCGTAAGGTTTGCAAAAGTCAAACCTCCTAAGTCCGCAGTCGGGCGAATTTAATCGAGTCTGCAGGTCGGACCCGTAAAGCTTGAATATCACAAGCTTCCCGAGTCCTCAAGCCGTGACAGGATTTTAATCTGAGTCAAGTTATACTCAGAAGGTTTGCAAAAGTCAAACCTCCTAAGTCTGCAGGTCAGGCCAGAATTTAACTGAGTCCTGCAGGTCAGACCCATAAAGCTTGAATATCACAAGCTTCCCGAGTCCTCAAGCCAGGACAGGATTTTAACTGAGTCAGGTTATACTCAGAAGGTTTGCAAAAGTCAAACCTCCTAAGTCTCCGCAGTCAGCCGATTTAATCGAAGTCTCGCAGTCGGACTCCGTAAAGCTTGAATATCACAAGCTTCCCGAGTCCTCAAGCCAGATGGGTTTTAATCGAGTCGTTATACTCGTAAGGTTTGCAAAAGTCAAACCTCCTCACCGCAAGTCAGCCGAATTTAACCTAATCCAAGACAGATTTTATCAAAACTTAGTATGTCATCCTAACCATCAAGAATGCATGCCATACCTGGGGGAAAAAGGACATCTATAAGATGTAGAATAAGGCGTAATGCGAACATCTAAGCATAAAATAAACCAAGTGAATTCAAAGTACAAAATATAGTGGGGTGGCACCACAAAGTATAAATAAAGTACATAAACTTGGATAACAAAAAGTTTCAAAGTTTTTTAAAAACAAGAATAAGGATAAACAATCAGTCCGATAAAATCAGTCAGGTCCTTGGAGCTGCTTCGTCGAAGATGGGGTTGGACCAGCACTTTGAGAAGCAGGACGACGTCTGGCATACTTTACCCCGATGTCTTCACCTGCCCTGAACTCTCTCAAACGATCGTCATAGATCTGACCTGCCCCTTCTTTGTACATGGAGCGATAATGTCTAAGATCTGAAAGAACCAGCTCAGGGCGCTGTTCTTTTGCCTCGTCCACACCAGTCGTGTACCCATGCTGCATGACAGGGTTCAGCAAGACCTTCAGAGCTCCAGCTAGATGATCGGAAGATTTGTATTCATGCACGACTCGGGCATCCCGGGCAGGAAGAGAAGCTTCCAGAGCGGCCAGCTCAGCTCGGACCTTGGCCAGCGCCTGCCCGAGCTCGGAGTTCTCTGCCACATACTCATCATGCTTGGCCTGGAGCTCGGCAGTACACTTGGCCCTGGTCTCCGCGAGTTCCTTCTTTAGAGCCGCAACCTCCTGATCCTTAGCTTTTGAGGCCTCTTTATATTTATCACGTGCAGCCCGGAGCTCCTCGATTGTCCCCTGCAGAGCCTCCTTACTCGCCGCAGATTCAGCGAGGCGATCCAGAAACTCCTGACCGACCTGGGCTCCCTGGAAAAGACAGAGGAAAGGTAAGAAGGAAACAATACGCATAGGAATAACTGACATATTTATACTAGAACTTACCACAGCGGCGAGATCCTGGTCTGACAGTTCGTACAATCGATTGTGCCCTGGGGAAGATTGCTCCTCAGGAGAACTCTCAACGTTTTCTACGGTCTGGCGAGCCGCTTTCCTTTTCTTTGATCGACTTTTCCGGGTTGAGGGAGAGACTACCTTCTTTTTCCGGCTAGGCTCGATTGCATCTTCCCTTACCTCCTGATCTTCATCTACAGTTATCCGCTCCACCTCCCCAGATGAGTCATCTGGGTGTCCGGACAAGAGTTGGGCCGAGGTGGTGGTCAGGACAGTCCCAGCAGCTCGGAGACGTTCCGGCTCTATGACGTCCTGCTGCTCAGTCTCCTGGTTAGGCTCGTCGGAGTTGGCGGAAGGAACCACTTCATCGTCTACGTCCTCCAAGAGGTCAGCAAAGGAAGACACTGCCAAATAACAAGAAATGTTAGAGGATGTTTTACAAATAACAAAATACGATAAAGAACAGACATTAAAATCCTACACATCTTGTACTCTTCCTTAGTTAACTCCTTGTAGGGGTCAGGGCCCGCAGTAGGCAACTGGGCAGCCAAAATCAACTCAGAGGAATATTTTTTCTCCCTGATGTATACCCCACTTCTACGAATGTCGTCTAGCAGTTTCCGATCCACGTCAGTTGGTCGCGGATCGCTGTCTAGGTCCGAGGAGTTCCACCTACCCAGGTTCCGAGTCACCTCAGACACAGGAAGAAGAATCTGGTCTTCCAGCCTTTGTACGAAGTATCTCCTCGCTCAGTAAATTGCACATCGTGCATGAAGTCCCCCGACGAGGGAAGCAAGAGTACCCGGCTTGCCAGGCACTTGTTTGCGCCCGGGAAGAACAAAGTAAATGTTTGGACTTTGAAGGGGATGCAGCACATCTACACCAAATGGAGAAACCCACTATCGCCTTATTCCATTGGGCACGATCCGGGCCAACCCTAGGTCGAATGCTCCAAGACCGATAGAATGGCCAGGCAGATTGAAACCGTAAGCCGCATAAAAGTCGCTCCCTATATACACAAGACAAGATGCCGGAGCTTGATAAGCGTAAACACCGGGAGCCGGGATAATGGGTTTGAAAAGTGGATTCGTTAGGCTGTATTGTTTACAGATGTGGGTCAAATCGGAAGCAGTTATTTTAGTGTCAATGCCATGGCAGGCCGCCTGTGATTTCAAAGCCATAAAGGCCTTAAGGGTTAAGACAAATCTAGAGGATGAGGAAGAAGGGGGAGGATTGAAAAAAGAAAGGGCAGGCTTCTCGAGATTGACTCCGGTAGCAGTACTTTCTTCCTCTAAATCCGGCTCTGATTCAAATAAGGCCTCAATGGAACTATCAGTAAGGATTATAGGCTCGCTCATTAACAGCAGAAAGAACTAAGAAGAATACGAGAAAAGAGAGAGCTTACTTGTGTAAAGAAATCGGAGAGTTGGAAGAATGGAATGGCAACCGTCCCGACTTCGCACTTGATTTAAAGAGTAACGTCTGAGGGGATTGATAAGACTAGGGAGTTATAAAACCCCAAAAAGAAGTCTTGAAATAACCGCCCCATTATTGCGTTATGTGTAAAGACGCTTCGTTTTTCCCACTCAAAACGGCAGTCTAAGCGGTGGCAGGGACACGTGTCATGGTAAGCGTATTATCTTGAAACGTCCAGTCTGATCTTAGGTCCACCCAGCTCGCAGGCGGTCTGGCCAGACCTGGGGGGCTTATGACGATGGTGGAAATAGACCTGGACACGTGTCACCCTTATAGCATCCCAAGGTTGAGAGGGAAAGATAAGAGAAGAACATTTAGGGCCAGGAGCTCTACCAGAACCCCAGGAGGGAGGTCTGTACATGACCCTCCCGACTACCGCACTGCAGCGCAGCTCGGCCTAGTCTGGGGTAGGATGCTCAACCCAGGTCGAGACGACCCGGGAAGCCCATCGAAAGCCGACTGGCTCTTTCCTTAAGTGACAAATAACGCATGTGCCTATATCATAGGAGAATCCCTGGATTACCGGAAGGAAATCCCTTAATTTGAATATAATCATAATTATCTTTGATTAGAGAAAACACGTGATGATCCTTAGGGTTTAAGGATTCTACGACTTGTTTGACAAGAAAAGAGGTGAGACGCCTCCCTATATAAACAACCCTAAGGAACTACGAATGACTTGATTCCAATTTAGCTATTGGATACGTAGGCAACTTGAGAGAAACTAACTCTCAGGCTCAGTCTTAATCACACATAAAACGTTCTTGTTCTTGTTGAGTCGTGCTAGAGGTTGTTTGGATCTGTAGGTGATATTCAAAATCATCAGGGTCTATTGATTAAACCACCATTAATATGCCCAGAACACTTTAAGGTGGGACCGTCTTATCCAGACCGTCGATATTGGTTATCTAAGTGGGCCATTTATATATGATGTAGTCATATAGGACAAGACCGATTTAATCTGCATTTCTCATATAATTCCGCGATTGAGAAATCTTATTAAATCACAAGATGATCACTTATGGATTAACCTTAATCCTGAAGTGATTGCAGACGTCTGCTTGTTTCAAGATAGGGTTTGATGTGTTCGTTAAGGATTGCTAAGAGGCTGGGTGTGAATCACTTTCACGTTGGCACTATTCTAGAATGAGTGAGGAGTGTGTGTCTCATAGATATGGAATCCATTATTTCCTAAGGGAAGTTAGAAAGACAATCCCCATATTTGTTAATCCTAGAAACTGATCGATCGGCCGATTCATAATGGTTATGAACTAATTGATCACTAGTGAGTTAATGGTAAATAAGGATGAGATGCAATGAAGAAGGTTTACGGAAATAATCCCTCTTACGGTTAGTCTATGGAGGGTTAGTATGTATGTAATGATTATATCAATGGACACTTATTGGCTCGACTTTTTGAGAATAAGTTATATCTATAATCAATAGAGTTCAGTTTTGGATTTATGGCGGTGTATTTTCGGAATTAATAAGTTGAGTAGAAATATTCTGTTCGATGAATATTTTATTCAATTTATTGAAACTACTGGCTATAGGTCAATGGTCCCCGAGTTGGCTCCTAACACGTGAGTGAATTCTCGTATTTTGAAACCTCGAGAATAAATTAAATAGTTGGTCTATTTGGGAATATGTGAATATTATTTATTCGGTAAATAATATGTAATATAGAAAAGACATTTTCTATTATCCCAAATGGCATAAAAATTGGCGTCATATTTTTTTGATTTTTGAAAAATAAAATTTCCTAATTAATTATAATATGGAAAAAATGTAATTATTTATGTGTTAAATAATTATAAAAAAAACAATTAGTTTTCTGATTAGTTAAATAGGAAATTTGTTTTCCTATTAGATAAAGGTTTTTTATTTTCCGAAAAGGAAAAGATAAATTTTTGTGTAAAAGATAAATTCTCATATTATTAGTTATTTTCTTATAAAAAAAGAGAGTTTCTCCCTACACAAAATTGAGCCAGAAAACCAACGCCACTTTTTAAACAAAATAGGCGATGCCTATTTGAAAAAATATATAAATTTTTATTTTTTTGTCCTAGCCATTGGGAAGAAGAAAAACTTGGTTTTTCTTGAAGGCATATTCGAGGTGGTTCGAATGAGGGACCGAAGTCCACCAGTCGTCGTTTGGAGATACAACTCGGAAGATCAAGGCTTATCTCTCCCGTTAGGTAAATCTTAAACATTCTTGTAGTTAATTAATTAATCATGTGAATCTTATCGTGGTAAAATCGTAAACGAATCTAATTCGTTGCTTCCGATGTGTATGATCGAGTGTCTCGATCGAGGTTGTGAATCGGATCTGACGATTCAATTTCGGCTCAGATCCAGATTCGGATTTTTGTATATCCAGCACTAACATCTATGACCAAAATCTCTCTGACAACATATCGCCGATGCCACTATATGCCCTGTTGCCCACCAACCTTCATAGCGGTTTAGTAAAATGATAATAACATAAGTTGTACAACTCCGATTGATGTCACTCAAGATGTGTTGGAAAGATCGTTTTTTCATTTACAACTCTCATGAATAAGTCTTCTCCATGATATGCTTTTAAAGGGAGTCAAATGTTGGTTGAAGATACGCCATGGTGGAAGTACTAATGAAAAAAGATCTGTTTGAATTCGATAGCTTCTGGAAAACTCTTCTTGCACTTAAAGTAACTGTTAATGCTCAACACGTGCCATTCAGGATCTTGGTCAACTTATAATCATGAACTAAAGTACCAAAATACCAAGTGTAAACCTGAAACGACATTCCACTTACTATCACCGGTATGAAACATATCAATCTATGATAATTTATATAATAATTACTATCTATAAATTTTGATGAAGCTGAGAAAATAATTTCTCATATTGATATCCAAAATAGGGGTAAAATGTCATGACAATGAGTGGTAATTTTTCTCTCATCAATTACCGACCAGTCACCGAGTTTCCAACATTAATAGTTAACATGCGATTATAAATATGCTGTCTTTTGAAGCCCTTTACAGAAGTAATTGTAGAACATATCTCTATTGGGACGAGTTATGAAAATATATTATAGAACTGAAGTTAGTTCAGCAAGCAAAATAGAATATTGCCTTGGTTCCGCGGAATATAAAGATAGCACATGATAACATCGTATTTAGTACCCTAAAGTATACCTTTATTTGCCCCGAATTACGCTCAAAGAGGGAGAGATAATCTGAATATTACGCAAAATACATGTTAATTGCGCAGTGGATGTTCACTAGATGTTTATTTTACATTTGCATGATTTTCTGGAGGATTTGGTACTGCTCTGCTTTGTTTTACTTGTTTTATATGAGTACTTTATTCCGGAGAAGCTAAGGCATGGATCGGGGCCAAAGGAAGTCATGGGGCCGAGTTGAGATAGTCCACGATGAGATCTGTCAAATAAAATAGCTGAGCTTGGGCTTGATAGCTTGAGGCCCAGTCCCGATATATCGAGTACTTGGAAGACATGAAATTAACCCTACAATGTTTACTAATTCGGCTAGGGTTTTATTGAGTCATATGTCAGCTATATTGTCTATATAAAGCCATAGATTCTGATTGTAAACATATATTGATACACTTGAACACCTTTTTATACACTTTTGATGAAATAAAGTGTTAGCTTTTATTATTCTACGTTTCTTCAGGTTTTCCCCTCTTCCACACCATATTTAACTTGAGTAGATCAAGTTTGATCTTCCTAACAGAAGGTATGAAGTTTGAACGTTCCTTTATGTCTTAGTTTTAGAGGATTTACTTGTTTTTAAGTGTTGCATTTGATCTGAATGTGTAACGACTCCAAAATTTACCAGAGTTAATCACAATGAAGGAATGTAGTTTTGGAACTAAGCACCACCGCACTCGATTCAACGGCGGTCTATACCGCTGAATCGAGGCAATTTTAGGTTGACTTAATGTAAAGACTCATCGTCAGCTATGTTGATCGACAAGTTTAATTAACAGTAGGTTAGATCTGGCAATCTGCTTATTGTATTTGTAAATTGACATTAAGAATGATAAAGTGATGTATTAATTAGGACATAGTCTGGATCGATTTCTAGGAACTTGCTAGTCAATCCATGATAGCTGCTTAGGGAGGTTCGGTCTGGAGCCGGCACTTTCTAGTACTTATTGCGTGTGAGTTAGTACAACCAAGTAAGGAGGTTAACTGCACATAGATGTCTACTGTCCTTTCAATGGAAGTAGAGGTTGGGAGACTGCACCCGTAGCTAAAAATGAGTTAATAACATGTTTTCATTGATTCGGGGAATTACTGGGGGAAGTATACATAAGGATTAGTTACACTAATTTGTGAGATATGTTAGGAAGGGAGGCATACCGTTTTCTTTATTCGTCTTTATGTTGGTCAAAAACATCGGTGTCTTCTTAATTAGGTTAAATGCGCTTAATTCCTATGTTGCATTGTCTCTGTGGGATCGACCTTGATTCACCGTTGCTATACTACGATTTGACCTAGTACTCTTGCTAGAATTAACAACCTCACACATGTCAGCAGCACAAGACCGTCAGAAAGTTTGGGCAGATGAAAGAAGAAGACCCATGGAGTTTGACGTTTGTGAAAGAGTCTGCTTAAAGGCTTCATCAATGCATGGAGTAAGACGTCTTAGGAAAAAAATGAAAGTTAAGTCTAAGGTACGTTGTTCCATTAGAGATTCTAGAGAAGATTGGACTGTTGGATGACCATTTGCATTTACCGGATAGTATGAGAAGGGTTCAAAACGTTTACCATGTCTAAATGTTGAAAAAGTGCTTAACTTAGTCATATGTGGGAACCGATGTAGATCCGGATTTGATTAAGGAAAATTTGTCTAATGAAGAAAGACCGTTTCGAATCCTTGAAAAATAGTGAGAAATACCAAGAGCCAAGAGATTCCTCTAGTGTTGCTGCAATGGAGTAATCATATGTAATCAAGAGCGACTTGACAAGTTGAGGGTGACATGCTTGCTGAGTTTCTAGAGTTTCTCCATGCTAGATATAAAAAAATCCGAGTCAGGATCCAAAATGCAGGAAAAACCGGATCTGGAAAAATTCTGGTTCCCACAACTGTGGCAAGGGTGTATGCAGCTACAGGAGTGTATTTCTCCTATTCTTTGGATCGTTAGATCTGATTCACAGCACCGACCGGGACATTTGATTCTAAAGTAGGGTAAGTTCAGGTATCGACCCACAGGGAAAAGGTATGTAGAATCTAATCCTAGTAATCCTCTCAATTGCTACTCAACGAAAACAAATAAACGAACGACAAAACATAAAAACAGAAAAACCATAAAAGAACAATCAAAATAAATCTAACCTAAGAACAAAATTAACAAACTAATCTAAGGAAACATGGGAACAACCAAAGTACAAACCTAAGTGATTTCAATTCTAGTTAATCTCATGATTCTAATTCGATTTGTGGTTTCACCCTTCATGAGACACAAATCCCTAATCTCTTAGTGAACTTATCTCTCAAGCTATGAAAGCCTACTACTCGTAGTGAATTCAATTATCTATCTCTCATCTTTCGAATGTTGAGACCTGATTTACCAAACAAAACTTGGGTGTAGATTCAATTAACTCTCGCTTTTAAAGAACCTAACAACCTAGGAATCTAACTCATTAACTTGTCATCATTAATGGCTAAAAACCCTATCTTTCTATGGTGATCTAGCGTTTATGCAACTTCCGTATTATAAACATCAATCGTGAACTAATCTTTCGATTCTAATTCACATGGCATACAAATCGCATAGAAAAATACAAACTAAATCAAACGTCATGAAGAAAAACTCGGAATTAAATTAATCACAAGAGAACTCACATAGTCTTGGATACAATGGTTGAAACACCATGGAAACGAAAAGAAAAGCTACATAATCTACTTTAATCTAACCTCGGTTCACCCGAGCACAAGGCTCGGGTGACCGCCTTCAACTCTCCAAGATGCGGTTGTGCTCTCTTTTTGATGTGAAGAAAAATATGGATGAATTAGGGTTGGGGCGACGGCTGTTTAAATAGAAGATTAAGTCGGTTTAGGCAAAGCGCGGCGGACGCCGCTTGAATACATGGACGCCCGCCCATTTGCCTTGGACGGAGAGTTAACGCTCGCTCGCCTTGCGCCTGAGACTCGAATGTAAAATCTCTTCTAGACGCTGCTCACTTCACCAAACGCCCGCCCACTATTGAACGCTGCTCCGCCTGGGATGGACGCCATCCATATTGACTTGAAATCGAATTTCTTGATTTTTCCATCTTTATCTTGATTTATTTCTTTCCTTATCTTTTTATTCTTCCATATCTTTAATTGATCCTCTTCCATCTCGAATTTAGCCTTTTAGGATCATCTTTTCCATCATTAATTGGGTATCTACAAATATCAAAAACATACCAAAACGTAATAATTTCCAAAATAATATAAAACATCAAATAAACATAAAAATCGATACGCTTTCATATTTAATCATTAAAAACCTCATTTACTCAATATTTGACTATAAGGCCCGATATCTATGAAAATAATCCATATATGGGGAAATTGATTCATAAAATATATATGAAAATCACTATAATTTGCCCCTAAACAACACCCCACACTTATCTTTTGCTCGTCCCCGAGCAAAACAAAACAAAACCAACTCGAGATAAATAAACATCTATGCAAATATGAAGTATATTCAATAACTTAGAAGTTCACCCAAGTGAGTGTGTGCATAGCCATAATAAACTTCCACTAAGATCCACAATTTGAAAGTTATTCAAACTAAAACTAGCCCGGTTTCCCATCTAAGTTAGAAATATTCAAAAACTATAATGTGCACTTTACAAGACATACATATTCAAAAGATTAATAGAGAGCATCTAAAATATTTCCGACAGACTCAGAGGATAATCCCTACAACATATCTTTCAGTTTATACTGGGGATAAGGTCGACGATAACTAAGTCCTTACTTATTCAGAATAATATATTTCAATATTTTCACTTTTTCACACTCTTCTAACACACATCAGAATAAGCTTTTGCCCTCATAGCAGAATAGGACATTTCAAGATAATCCCCTACCTTACTCCAATCATAAGGCAGCTATAAACCGACCGTCGTGAGCTTTTGGTCATCATAGTGGAATAGACATACGTGGTACACCCTACCGCACTCCAAATCATAAACCACTTCCGACACACACAATTACAATTATGTTTACTTAGAGATTTCACGGGTTTGCAAGGTGGAAAAGATTATTTTCTAGTAGCAATGCACCACCGAGCATAACACCTCAAGTAAACAATTTATTACTATTGCAAAGACTTAATCACGTTTCACTTATCACATTCAAACTTACAGATATTCACAAAGATGTCATACTTTAATCCTAGAATACAAACTACTAAACTTTTCAAGAATTGTACATAAGCAAAGAAACATGCTATAATCATCAAAAATCTCCAACTAAAATGGGGTAGGCTTTCAACATTTAGCTCATCATTTACTATGGCATGTGAAAAAGAGTGTCGGGTGAAACAACTAAAATTACTAAATATACAGAATATAGCAAAAATGATATAAACTCAAGCAAAGATATGCCTTTGTCTATTCGGGACAAAACAAAAATTTTAAAATTAAGCACTTTTCATAAAAATACTAAAAATATGAGCAAACGAAAGTAGACACATAAATCATCTATCCCTTCCCCCACACTTAGATTGCAACTTGTCCTCAAGTTATACAGAAATAATAAATTAGAGAACTTAGCTGATTGGATGCTGGCAATTCTGGAGGAACCAACAAGAACCAGGATCGCTTGCATAGCTCAGTAGACTGTGGAGCATCACAGGGCAACTGAATACATCGTGAAAGTGCACAATAGCTATCAAAAATATCCTGCAGACTTGATCAGTGCAAAAAGAGTCTACGGGGAAAAAGAAAAGATTACATACATAAAGCACATGGAAAAGGAGATATAGAGATATTTCAAATTTAAGCTCATATAAAGATGGAATACATATACATGAAAATATCACAAACTCGTAGGCTAGGTGCAACTATATGAAAACAAAGTACAATGCAATCTATATCATATGCAATCCTAAAAATAAAAACGAGGTAGTATTACGGAAACCGACAGTTAACTACTCTCAAGAAAAATAAAAGAAAAAATAGAAAAACAATGCAACTATATGACATGCAACTAAATGATATGCAAAAATAAAAGAAAATAAAAGAAAGAAAACTAGCCCACTCATGTGCAACATAACATGCATATAAACGTCTACCACATAATGACAGGTTACGATAAACGATGATGTTGTCACTACTACATGCAGACGCGCCTTAAGACTTATCTAAAGTGATAGACTTATTGAAACCAACAGTCATCTATCTAAACAGGTATAACTCATATGGAGAAAGGACGTAGCATACGGAAAACCGACAGTAGCTACCCATATGAACTATAAAAACAAAGGAAACACGTAAGTCTTAAAAGCTTAAAAGATTCATCGCAGCGGTATGTAGCATACGGAAACCGACATTAGCTACTAATTAACCATAAGAACAGTTATAGCTTACGAGAACCGACAGTGACTATAACATGCCTAGATGAATCATATATAAGGAATTGATCAATTATCTAACATTGATTCATAGATGGAAAGGTAAAAACATATAAGTTCGTGGCATCTATGTAAAAATCAATTAGCCACGTAAGCTCGAATGAAAAATCCACATCAAATAAAAGCATTGAAAATAAAATCAAGAAATTTAGAACCGGATCAACCGGACGAACGCTCAAGGGAAATCTCAAGATCGACGGGCGTTCCACTTTTGCAGCACGCCGCCTCGCTTTGAAAACCGACCGGACGGGCGTTCGAAAGTATAGACGCTGTCTGGTCTCTAAATCGTAACAGGATTGAAAATTCTGGAACAGATGAACGTCCCATAATTCCAAACGCTTGTTTACCTCAGACGTTAGGGATCGGACGGGCGCCCAATAAACTGGACGCCGTCCATACAACAAATATGCATACACAGCAGAAAATTACGTAAAACCCTAACTATAAACCCTAATTAACTTAAGATCATCATACATCAAAAACGCAGGCAGCCACATAAAATTCTAGCACAGGGATTAGATTGGGAAACAACTAAACATATAAACTTCACGTGAAACAAGTTGAGTAAAAAACTTTTGCACATTCTTAACCTAACGGTCATCGAAACACGGCAAAATAAAAACTCTCAACTTGGTATACGCTACTTTTATTAAAAACGAAAAATAAACGTAACAAAATCGAGAACTAACAAGACTAGATTCAACATGACACCTATTCCCCGGCAACGGCGCCACTTTTGTTGGGAGGATTTTTCATCACTAAACAAAAAGAAAATTTGTAAAACCTAACTACCATGCAAACTAACTCCTAACCGACCAAAACATCGGGTTGTTGCTAGTAAAGTAGGGTAAGTTCAGGTATCGATCCACAGGGAAAAGGTATGTAGAATCTAATCCTAGTAATCCTCTCAATTGCTACTCAACGAAAACAAATAAACGAACGACAAAACATAAAAACAGAAAAACCATAAAAGAACAATCAAAATAAATCTAACCTAAGAACAAAATTAACAAACTAATCTAAGGAAACATGGGAACAACCAAAGTACAAACCTAAGTGATTTCAATTCTAGTTAATCTCATGATTCTAATTCGATTTGTGGTTTCACCCTTTCGCGAGACACAAATCCCTAATCTCTTAGTGAACTTATCTCTCAAGCTATGAAAGCCTACTTCCGTAGTGAATTCAATTATCTATCTCTCATCTTCCGAATGTTGAGACTGATTTACCAAACAAAACTTGGGTGTAGATTCAATTAACTCTCGTTTTTAAAGAACCTAACAACCTAGGAATCTAACTCATTAACTTGTCATCATTAATGGCTAAAAACCCTATCTTTCTATGGTGATCTAGCGTTTATGCAACTTCCGTATTATAAACATCAATCGTGAACTAATCTTTCGATTCTAATTCACATGGCATACAAATCGCATAGAAAAATACAAACTAAATCAAACGTCATGAAGAAAAACTGGAATTAAATTAATCACAAGAGAACTCACATAGTCTTGGATACAATGGTTGAAACACCATGGAAACGAAAAGAAAAGCTACATAATCTACTTAATCTAACCTCGTTCACCCGAGCACAAGGCTCGGGTGACCGCCTTCAACTCTCCAAGATGCGGTCGTGTTTCTCTTTTGATGTGAAGAAAAATATGGATGAATTAGGTTGGGGCGACGGCTGTTTAAATAGAAGATTAAGTCGGTTTAGGCAAAGCGCGCGCGCGGACGCCGCTTGAATACATGGACGCCCGCCCATTTGCCTTTGACGGAGAGTTAACGCTGCTCACTTTGCGCCTGAGACTCGAATGTAAAATCTCTTCTAGGACGCTGCTCACTTCACCAAACGCCCGCCCACTATTGAACGCTGTCGCTTCAGATGGACGCTCATTCATATTGACTTGAAATCGAATTTCTTGATTTTTCCATCTTTATCTTGATTTATTTCTTTCCTTATCTTTTTTATTCTTCCATATCTTTAATTGATCCTCTTCCATCTCGAATTTAGCCTTTTAGGATCATCTTTCCATCATTAATTGGGTATCTACAAATATCAAAACATACCAAAACGTAATAATTTCCAAAATAATATAAAACATCAAATAAACATAAAAATCGATACGTTTTCATATTTAATCATTAAAAACCTCATTTACTCAATATTTGACTATAAGGCCCGATATCTATGAAAATAATCCATATATGGGGGAAATTGATTCATAAAATATATATGAAAATCACTATAATTTGCCCCTAAACACATAGCGGAAACAACGAATTAAATTAATTGACGATTTTACCACGATATGATTCACATAGTTAATTAATATAAACTACAAGAATGTTTTTAGATTTACCCAACCGAAGAGAAGTCGTGATCTTCCGAGTTTTATCTCTAAGTGACGACTGGTGGACGTCGATCCCGCATTCGAACCTTCTCGAAAATTCTCCAAGAAAAACTCCATTTTTTCTTCTCACGATGGCTAAGGCAAGAAAACTAATTTTCCTCCCATTTTTCTGAGTAAGTGGCACAGACTATGCTGTGTCTAATGTGTTGGGAGAGACTCTCTTTATATGGGAAAATAACTGAGAAACTGAGAGTTATCTCTTTTCACCTGACAAATGTATTTTTCTCAAAGAAAAAGATGTTTTCCATAAATAAAAAATAATCACCATAAATGAGATAATCTTCATTAAATGATAAAATCAATCTTCTTATTTTATCCATTAATTATTTAACAAATAAATAATTAATTACACATGTGATGTAATACAGGAAAATTTCTGTACCAATTTTCTACATATGTGGCTCCATACACTGCCACGGAATAATAGAAAATGTCTTTTCTATTATATATATTATTTACCGAATAAACAATGTTTCGCATATTTATTAAATAGACCAACTATTTAATTTATCCTTCAGGTTCCACAATATGAGAATTCACTCGCCTGTTAGGAGCCAACCCTGGGACCATGAACCTATAACTAATAGCTACAATAAATTGAATAATAATGCACCGAACATATTATTTCTATTCAACTTATTAATACTAGAATTACGTCACAATAAATCCGAAACTGAACTCTATGGATTATACATATAACTTATTCTCAATTTCTCGAGTCAATAAGTGTCAATTGATATAATCATTACATATAGACTAACCATCCATAGACTATCCATAATGAAGCGGGAAAGTTTCCGTAAACCTTCTTCATTACATCTTATCCTTATTTACCATTAACCACTAGTGACCAATTAGTTCATAACCAATATGAACTCCAGGGATCGATCAGTTTCTAGGATTAATTATTAAGGGGATTGTCTTTCTACTTCCCATAGGAAGGAAAGGATTCCGTATCTCTGAGACACATTCCTAGCTACTCATTCCCGATAGTGATAACGTGAAGGTGATTCAGACCGTACCTATTAGCAATCCTTAACAAACTCATCAAACCCTATATTGAAACAAGCAGGAGTCTGCAATAACTTCAGGATTGATTTTATCCATATATGATCTTCCTGTAATTAAATAAGATTTCTCAATCATGGAAATATATGAGAAATGCATATTAAATCAATCCAGTCCTATGTGACTACATCATATATAAATGCCCCACTTAGATAACCAATATCGAAGGTCTGGATAAGACAGTCACACCATAAAATGTTCTGGGTGCATTAGTGGTGGTTTAATCATTAGACCCCATACTTTGATTATGTACACCATGGACTAACTGTTTAAGTGTATCACCATAAACTTAATCCTCATGTGTGACAACACACTATGTTATATGGCTACATATGACACAACTTAGGGTTTTCAGTGGTGTATTACTTATAAGCACGAAGAAAATAATAAGATGAGAATAAATCTTTAATTCATTAATTATAAAAACAATTACATAATTTGTCTTTCGGGCACCACTTCCAACAATCTCCCATTTGCCCATATTGACAAGCAACAATTGTTTTTAGAGCACACCATTAGCCTATTCACAACATTCACCCCCTTTATCTAAAGCAGTTGATATATATCTCTCAATCACATACCCTCTAAGCGCTTATCAGTGACATTAGATGCCACGCGACTTGGTAAACTTATTAGCTAGGATTTCCGCTTGAGGAGATCATTAGGACCAAAACGTCGCCTCTCTGCACGATCTGTCTGACCAGGTGGTACTTACTTTAAGTATGCTTTCCATCTCTTGTGACTCCAAAGATCGTTTTCATAAGCTACCTCTCAACTATTTTCACAGTGAAGTGATATCGGCTTACCTGGGTCTAGAATTGTTTCCAGAGCAACTAGGACATTGCAAGCCATACTGCCCCTATAACTGCTTTGAAAACTGCTACGTATTCGACCTATAAAGTTGAATCGGCAATACTGGATTGCACTAGACTATAGCTCCATCACAATGAGTAAACACGGAGCCCGAGATCAATTAAAATCATCGTTAATCTGACTAAAAGTTAGAATCTGTGTAGTAAACAATGTCCAGGTTTTCACCCGAATACTCAAGCATACAATTCCTCGTTCTCTAATGGTACATGAGTTTCATTAAAAAAAGGTACTTGAGGTTGCACAATACTGCTACTCAATGTTCGAATCTATGTTTAAACTTTAGCTGACTTTTAATAATATGGCATTCTCTATCCACCAGAGAATGCATCCCATTTTCTCTATATCCATAGATGTAGAGAAGTATTCTATTAGAGGGTTGGTAGGAAACCTCTCCTTGAATCTAGCATTTGAAAATGCATCCTCATCTTAACCAATAAGATGCATGGAGTATTGCCAACAACTTGTTCTCATGAATTCGACCAAACCAAATTCTAAGAACATAGTCCACTTCTCAAATTTAAAGAAGCCTGGCATGTTAGTTCATGACTTCATATAACACATCCATGTTGTCACAACCGTTGCATTGTTACCTTTCATTTACAATAATGTTTACTACTTTACAAATATTGATTCTCTGTTCTACAAAAGACTCATCAATATTCTGGCCAAGCTCACACATTTCAAGCATGTGAATTTTATTGACCTAAAGGTTTTCTTTAATCCACCAATGGATATAAGCATAGGCAGTCAATCTGCCATTGACATTAAGCTAAAACCCTTTCGTTCTGAATGAATTCAAGCTCCGTTGTACAGCAAGAAAGTTTCAGAGAATCACCCCTTGTAATCATTATGCTTTCCAAAGAGTCAAGCAAGGCTAAATGGTTAGAGAGTTTCAGGGCATCACCCCTGGTTAACTCTCTACTTCTCAGGAAATTACCCCTAAACCACTTGGCTTTGCTGTGAAAGATAAACATTCCCATTGGGCCTGATACACTCAGGTGGCTCTACAAGATTGTGAACAAAAGTTGAGTACCAAAACTCCATTTATAGGAATATGGAATTAAACAAACCTTCTATTGTTAGAATCTTGTATAGTCTTTCCAAAAGGACCATAGGTGATCAATCACCCCAGTAAGATCGTGAAGATCAGACAATCCCAAAGAGAGTCAATGGCTAACCATACTCCCACTGCATTTGGGTTGTTTGATAGTCTGATTTTGTTTAGTAGCATTTATCAGCATTACCCCCAACAATAAAATGTTGGATGTGGTCTAATTAAATCAAATATTAACTCTTTGAGTAACATTACTTCAAGGTCCAAGGTTGTTACTTAAACATTCTTTTAGAAATGCTGTGACAGTATAACCGTCACTTTCTAATCTCAGGAATCTTATAACCAACCTTCACTCACAGTATTTAGGCATTTCATGGATAGTGACCATCTGAACGTGTATGCAAAATCTCCAGTCCTACCTTCATGCACAAGTGCTAAACGCTTTTATTTACGGAGGTGGAGTAAACGTAGCTCACTTTGTTTTATCCATAAATTCATAGGCATCTTCCAGGTAGACTTCTCGGTGTTACACAATAATGTAAACCGTTATTTTGCAACCAATATCTTAATTGAGTTAAGTAGTTTATTGTAGCATATCAATTACAATATAAGGCAATCCATGGTTTATCCTATCAGTGAAATCATTTCACTCGGAGGTAGGCGGAGCACCAGTGCCAAAACTGTTCTATAGCCCATATTTGAGCATTGAATACTCGCTTCTCTGGTGATATCAGAGTTTCCTCCAAATATTCAGATAAATTAATCGGCGTTTCGAGCAGTCATCAGACAAAATTTCTACCACTCAAAAACTCCCACTAACTTGTATCTTTCATAGGACTTTAAAGGTCAATAAGAACAACCTATAAAGCTTCTTTAGCTCTATTACCCTTTCTTAATTAAAAGGTTACTTAGTCATATATTCTTCGAGATAGTGTTCCTAGACTTGGAGATAGGAATCGCCATTAGCTAGTCTTTGATCCATTCGTTAGGAAACATGCACTAATTAATTGATGCCAAAGAATTTTTTATCTTAATCCGGAAACCATATGTCTTAATAGTTTACGGTGTGTTACATATACATATTCAACATTACTTAGTGGTTCTGAATTTAACATTCAAAAGCCCGAGTCTCGGATCAGTAATACAAATGTCATATTCACTTTCTTTAAGGCAATATATTATCGATGTGAAAGTGAATCCATTTGTTCCAATGAATCTGAGAAACGGAAATTAATTTTTTGCGATATTCAAGGATTAGAATCCGAATTTGTTTCCTTATATCACTCACACTATGTTAGCTGAAATAACTGCCCGTTGTCTACTCTTTAATCATGAATGCCCTGCTAGCTTGTTCTTACAAAAGAACATTATCTTCTGAGTCAAATTACTCGGTTAAGAAAGTCTCTAAGGATTCATAAGTCAGTGATCCGAAATCACTTTCTTTATCCTATACTTTCATTTATTAATATTTCGGTTTAGCCTTTAAATTATTTAGTTTTAGATGACTTATATGTTTAGACATTTACCTTCCCATTCTGGGCTTTCTTTAAAGGAAATGGCTGTGAACTAGCAGTTTATTTGAGTAAACACTTCTCGTGAACTGTGGGATGTCTAGTGAGATTGATACCAAATCATTCTTGTCATCTTTGAACTAATTTTGTTTGTCTCCCATTCAACATTTAGTGACAAAGTAGTGACATACTTATCAATGTCACTTATGTTTGAAGGCTTAAGAGGTGAATCCTCTACAAAAAATTAATTGCATTATCAATTAGTGAGTTCAACGTTCTCGTTACTTTCCCACTTATATGAAGTCGATACTAGTCAATTTATTGTGTTTAGCAGTCTAGATGTCTTGAGATTATATGTAGTTGTAAAAATAAATTATGACAGAAATATAAATCAAATCATACACCACAACAAATTAAATATTTTAGGAATTATGAACGTGATGTCATGCATGCAGTTTATCCTACCATTCCAAAGATTTAATCTCACGTCTCAGTGCCACCAACGGGTAGGTCAAAGAGTAAACAATTAAATTTAGACAATCTCTCTCAACAATCAATTAAGAATTAAACATCTCCACTTAATTGTTGATGACATTCCTTTTTCAGCCAAGATATTTTCAAAAATATCCTTGTGAGTGTGACCTACGGTTTCAGATATTAAAGGTAGACCCCGAGTATGGCACCGAAGTGTAGGTTAGTGACGCGACGAGTACCAAAAATCCTATCCTTTCGGAGACAAAGCCTTGAATTTTGATAACGGTGAAGGCCATCCGAAGGGGGCTGAAATCAAAGCGGCACGAGGTGTCACCATGCTCTCACGGTGCTTGTGTCAACAGTAGAGGCGTGGGGCTCGTTATATTAAAATTGATAGGCTAATTAGGATTTTTATATTTCTTCATAATCCGAAAAACAACAATTCATGAATATTTAAATTAATCCTCGCACTAGTTCATCGGTTCCGAATACCGTGTAACTAGTGTCACTATACTCATGATTTTCCAATTTTAAGGATTTATAATTATTCATTGTGTACACACTACACAATTAAAATTCACGAAGAATTTTATAATCCTAATACATTACGAGTTATGAATTTCTCAATAATTCGAAAAACAATAAATCAAGAAATTTAAAGGTTCTAAATACTGTCTAACTAGTGACACACTTTATTCATGATTTTCCAATTTTCCGATAGAAATCTCATGTGTAGACACTACACAACAAAAAATCACCAATGAATTATATAGTCTTAGTTTTGTCATTATAAAAATTTAGGATCTCAGACTTTTTCCAATAATTCGAAAACATTAAATTATGAAAAACAATAACCAACATTTCAGTTCCAAATACCATCTAGTTAGTGTCCATTTTTTGACGATATTCAAAAAATTTTTCATTAATATTTTTTTTATGTAGACACTACATAGTTAAATCCCAATGGATTTAAGATCGCAAAATCAAATTTACCCAGTAAATTTTGGTTTTATCATGTGAATTTCATATCCAGATAAAATTCTGTTAGCTAAATTAATTTAATTAATTACCTAAAATTAATATAAATTAAGGACGTGTCCATACAAGCCTAATTAATGCAAAAATTAATTATCAATATTCACTAGGAGTAGAACTCATGAATATGGTGAATGGTATGGTATAACATTGTTATATCACATAAATAGTCACGGAAAAAAATATATGCATAGAAATAAACCACTGAGATGGATCGTATGTACCCGTATCTAATCTATTATAAAGAAAAGATCCTAAATCTAATTATCTATAAAAGAAACCAGAAGGCACTTCTATATTAATTAGTTTATCGAAGTGTTTATCAATCTTTTTCGTAGCCTAGCTGGTCCACTTGTCTTTATTCATCCTGTACCTCGCAGGTTCGTTTCTCGGCAGCAGCTTACTTCAATTTTATTTTTCCAAAAATCTGCAAGCTTTATAGAAAAATGCATCTAGCATGACTCGAACACTAAACGTCATGATCTAATGTTGAAGACAAGTTTGTGGATAAATCTCGAACATGTAAAATACAAGTAGCAGATCCAATCCAAAAAATACATTTCTAGGAAATAAAAATTCACAACAATTTCCTATACCAAAAAAACCTTTACAACAGATTTAACGAGTAAGCAATACCAACCACAATTCATCTTCAACCACGCAATGTATATAAAACGGATCTATAAAATATGCAATATTTATTCTAATGCAATTCTACTACTTATTAATTAAATATGCAATCAAAACCTCAAATTCGCTTTAACCCGCCTCGATCTGGCATCTTGGATATACGTAAAACCCGAATCATGATCTCGAACACAGAAAAACCGGATCCGAAAAATTCGGTTCCGCCACCACAAAGCAAAGTGCGTGAAGCTGCCGGAGTGTTTTTCTCATTTTCTTCGGATCGTCAGATCTGATTCACAACACTGATCGAGATACTCGATCATGCACAGCGGAAAAAATGAATTAAATTCGTTTACGATATTCCCACGATATGATTCACATATTTAATTAATATAAACTACAAGAATGTTTGTAGCTTTACCCAGCCGAAGAGAAGCCATCTTCTGAGTTGTATCTCCAATCCACGACTGATGGACGCCGATCCCGCATTCGAACCAAATAGGCACCAAGAAAAACTCCAGTTTTTTGTCTCCCGATGGCAAAGGCAAGAAACTAATTTTCCTCCCATTTTCTGAGTAAGTGGCGCAGACTATGTTGTGTCTAATGTGTTGGGAGGAACTCTATTTATAAAGGAAAATAACCGAGCAACTGAGATTTATCCCTTTACAGAAGGCAATTATATTTTCCCCAAAGAAAAAGATATTTTCCATAAATAAGATATAATCACCATAAATGAGATAATCTTCATTAAATGATCAAATCAATGCTCTTATTTTATCCATTAATTATTTAACAAATAAATAATTAATTATACATGTGATATAATTCAGAAAAATTACTTTTCCCAATTTTCTACACATGCGGCGCTATATACTGCCACGGAATAATAGAAAATGTATTTTCTATTTTATATATTATTACCAAATAAATAATATTTCGCATATTCATTAAATAGACCAACTATTTAACTTATCCTCGAGGTTCCAAAATACGATAATTCACTCGTGTGTTAGGACAATTGCAAGAAAAACAAGAAGTTTGATGCTAATAACTCAATCGAATTTGAGAAAATATATTCTATTGCCTTCATTGATAATAGCAAAAAATATTGGACGTATGGTTTTATTGCAAATTCTGAATGGTTTGAGGATCTACAGAATGGAATAGAAGGCGCATATTAAATGTACATATAATGGTATTCAATTATCGGAAACTGAATTTCCGAAAAATTGGTTAAGAGAGGGTATGCAGATAAAAATCCTATTTCCTTTCTATCTGAAACCTTGGCATAGATCTAAACTCCGGCCCTCTCGTAGAAATCTAATGCAAAACAAAAAAGAAAGAAATGATTTTTGTTTTTTAACAGGGGACCATGGACCTATAACCAGTAGCTATAATAAATTGAATAAAACATTCATCGAACACAATATTCTGTTGAACTTATTAATTCCGGAATTACGCCAACATAAATCTGAAACTGAACTCTATCGATTATAGATAAAACTTATTCTCAACTTGTCGAGTCAATATGGGTCAATTGATATAATAATTACATATGGACTAACCCTCTATAGACTATCCATAAACTTTCTTCACTACATCTTATCCTTATTTAGCATTAACCTACTAGTTATCAATTAGTTCATAACCAATATGAACTCCCTGGATCGATCCGTTTCTAGGATTAACAAATAAAGGTATTGTCTTTCTACTTCCTGCAGATTCCGTATATGTGAGACAAATTCCCAACTACTCATTCCCGATAGTGCCAACGTGAAGCTGATTTGGACCGCGCCTCTTAGCAATCCTTAACGAACACATCAAACCCTATATTGAAACAAGAAGGAATCTGCAATAAATTATGGATTAAGGTTAATCCATATATGATCATCTTGTGATTAAATAACATTTCTCAATCACGGAATTATATGAGAAATGCGTATTAAATCGGTCAAGTCCTATATGAATACACCATATATAAATGCCCCACTTAGATAACCAATATTGACGGTCCGGATAAGACGGTCACACCATAAAGTGTTCTGGGAGCATTAATGGTAGTTTAATCAATAGATCCCATACATTGATTAAGTTAACCACAGACTAACTTTTCAAGTGTATCACAATAAACATAAACCTCATGTGTGACAACACATTAAGCTGTATGGATACATATGATACAACTTTGGGTTTTCAGTTGTTTATTACTTATGATGACGAAACAAATAATAAGATGTTATTAATTATAAAAACTATTACATAAATTATCTTTCGGGCACTATTTCCAATACTTGGTCTCCCCGGTGTGTTTTAGTTTTAAGGATGAAAATTTATTATGGGTCAAGGATGTGATACGCAGTATTTTCATGAAAGGGAATTGTTGGTCCCCTGAAAAGGCCGACACAAGTTAGAGGGGATGTGAATAAACTTGTCACCAAAAACCAATACTTAGACAAAGCTAGGTTTAGTCAAAAATATGTGCAGAGTTAAGTTAACAAAGCTGAGTATAAGACAAACTGACTTTGCTCAAACTGAGTTAACGGGCAGTGGATTAAGTTTTAGCCTTTTTAAATGATCTCGTTGTATCTATGAAAAAACATAAATGCCGAACTGAGTTTTGGTGAAATTCAGTTTGTTTTCAGTGTGAATTCCATTCAGTTTGTATGCTTGGACGACAATGATTTATCAATCACAATTACTAGAATGTAAATAACTGTAAGTAAAACACGTAAATAAAATAAGTAAGTAAGGCAAGTATTTATAGAGGTTCCAGGTTGTGTATTCCTGTCAGTTCTCTCTTCCCATGTGTTGTAGGAGGAACATTTCCCCTAGAACTCTTGAGGTGACCGGTTACAAATGTCCTAATTTGATAGTCCTTGACTAATCCCTACCTTTACTATCTAAGCAACTATAGAATAGGTTCAATGGCTGCTGTGCAATTGCTTCACTGGTCTGTTGAGGGTTGAATTTCCTCTTCTCAAGATCCACCACAAATATAGTTTACCTAGACTGCAAAAACAACTTTCCTTGGCATATCCTTGACCGGATTGCTTCACAGTCTCAACCTTTGATAAAATCAACGTTTGGCCATGAATCAAGTAAGTGCTTCTTGCTTGTGGTTCTTCAAAGTGTTGATGTCTTGATTATATGTTTGTAGCATGAGCACCTAGAAGATTTCTTGATGTATCTTTGTAAGAACGAAAATGATAGCAATTTCCTCCACACAACATTAATCATAGAAAATGCTTGCAAATTTTAAATCTCGGTGTCTTGTTTCTGTGATCAAAGTCCTCTATTTATAATGTGAAATCCAATGTTCAAATCCTTGAATTTGAATCCTTGCAGCTATCAACAACTATATGTCAGATATGTCAGTTGTCCTTTCTGACATGTCAGACTTTCATCAAATAAAAATGCTTCCTTTTCAATGTTCCTGTTTTTCTTTCAGTTCTTGGATGAGTTCAGCTTGAAACTGGGTTTT
Organism: Gentiana macrophylla; assembly: GCA_026214975.1. NCBI lineage: Eukaryota > Viridiplantae > Streptophyta > Magnoliopsida > Gentianales > Gentianaceae > Gentiana > Gentiana macrophylla. The sequence goes on from CM047812.1 coordinate 43,902,237, forward strand.
TGTGATATGTATGATCTCAGCTGGTATAACTGAGTTTTTCAGTTCATAGAGCATTAACTAAGTTCTTACTTTTCTTCAAAACTTAATACTCCGTATTCATATGATCTTTATTGACATGGTAAGAGTACACCATATAAAACCATATCTTCTAAGGTAGCATTGTCCTTATGTATCTTAGGTCTTTATATAAGATCTATAAAGTCAGTTTAGGCCATCACAGACTTACTTGATGTCTAACTTTATAGTCTCAGCTTTAATCATCATAAACTGAGTTTTTGTCCTTCAGCCTTTATAAATGAGTTTGTCCCCTCAGGCTTCAGCTTATGGATAAGCTAACTAAGTTTAAACCCTAAACAAACTTACCTTCTTCAGTTTTGAGTACTTCTCAGTTTCAGTTCCAGTTTTCAGTTTTATGACTCCCTATCTATTACAGTACTTGTCTGATATAACCTATACAATCATCATAATGTAATAAATCCTATACATTCAGTTCTAGAAATCTTTTGGCTTTTCGCTACTACAGTTAGTCTCAACAATTCATCAATGGGGTATAAACAAACAACTAAATAAATATAAATGAATCATCATCAAAACTTCAAATTTTATTTCTAATCATTTTTGCCTTATTGATGATGCCAAAACCCTCATTAAAAGAATAGTATAAAGAAAATACCATCTTAAACAAATAAAAACAAAATGTAAAACTAAAAATGGATTTATCATTGAATTTCCAAAAACTGGTTTAAAGCACAGCTGATTACAAAGTCAATTATCAGAGCTAAGCTTCTAAGCGTGTTGTGTAATTTTCCTTATTATACAACAAATATTCTGTTTCTTTAGCTGTATCTTCTTTGGAAAACATGTTGTAATCATCCTGGGTTATTTCTCTCCATTTTCACCACAAAGCTAGTTTATGAAGATCATCATTTTCTTTGTAGTAGTTTTCAAATTCTTCAATGTCGATCCTCGTTGTTCTTTTTTGTCTTTTGTTCCAAATATCTCTTATATTCTTCTGATCTTCTTGTGTTTATTCATTTTCTGAGAAAAGAACTTGTTTGACAAGATGGTTACCAAAGACTCTTCATACTTTTTTGCATATGTATTTTGCCTTCAGGTGATTATAATCTCTTTGAAATTCCATCCAGAGGTCTTTTGTAAGAGCTTCCCTCTTTTAACCAGGTTCATTGTACTTCAAAATGAGCTCTTCTTCAATTACTTCAATAAGATGCCTGATGTTTTGTGTCAGTTTTTCTTTGTCACCCTTAAGCTTTGCTATCTCAGCTTTATGTTTCGGTTTTTCTTCTACTACTTCTGCCTTTTTGGCATCATGCAATTGAATAACTAACTCATGAGTGAGTTTCTGAGTTTCTACAATTCCTTTTTGTGAGTTGTAGAGTTCTGATAGCTATGTTTACAGGCCATAAAATCTTTGATTTGGATGCCATTGAGCTTGAGCACGACTTTCATGATCTTCATGTGTTGCTATCTCCAACTTTTCTGAGTTGGAAAATTTCTAAAGCTGAGTTTGATGTAACTTGTTTGATTGTTTCCAATTTTGAGTTCACAGTTACATATGTCTTCTTCCTGTAGTCTTAGTATCCTGAAATACTTGACAAAAGATTATTGTAATCTTTTTTCAGTGAGTAGGTCATCCAAAGCTGTCTGAACCTTATTCAACTCATTTGCTATTAAACATTCAGTTGGATCAGCATCTTCTTTGATTGTTGACTGAGTGTGATGTTCCACAATCATCAATGCTTGCCCACTATCCTCAGTTTGTTGTTGATTGTTAGTTGAATGTTATCCAACTGGCAATCCTTTTTTCTGATCATCCGACATTCCTTGATTGTCAGTAATGTTTTCAATTTGCATAACTGAATCTTTTTCTGTTAGTTTCCTTAATTCATCATCCTCGTCTTCATCGTCATCCTTCTTTGGTTTCTCCTTAGGTTTTGATGAGTCTACTGACTTCTTCTTTTTCCTTTGTTGTGTTTTTTCTTCAAGTAATTTGTAGCATCTTGTTAGAAATTCTTCTATCGGGAATAATGCATACTAATCTTCTACTTCAAGATTTTTCAAAAATCATTCTTCTTCAGATCTCAGTGTTTCTCTGAATGATTTTAATTGTCTATAGTTTTCAACTTCATTTTCCTGAAGTTGATGATCCTTTCTGGTGCAAGAGAGCTTTCTTCTTTTTGTGTCTGCTGAGTCTCTTCTGTAATATCCATTGCAGAAACTTACTTCTATGCTATCTTTCGCTTTGTGAGAGAATCACCTTCAGCTGACTAAACATCTACAAATGTTAGCTTCAGTTCTTGTTCCCTCTACATTTTAGCTACCTTGCTTGTTTTAGTTCCCTTAACTGATGATTCAGGAAAGAAGGTTCTTTCCACTGATCTTTTGCCTTCTGAGTTAGTTTTGGCTTGACTCTTTTCTGTTTATTTATCTGTTCTGAAACAATCTTCTTTTCTTCTTCCTTAGAAGGTATTTCTTTTGAACTTACAACTGCTGCAATCTTCACAGTTTTGCTTGATACAACAGCTTGTTCAGCTTCTGCTCCTCGTTTAATTGCACCAAAGTAATGTGTTTTACTAAACTGAGTGTCTACTTCAGATGAAGTCTGCCGGTATTCTTATTTCCATTATCCTTGGCGTTGTTGATTTGTTCAACTTCCTCAATATGTTTCTTCTTGATTTGAGTTAAAACATATTTAGTCCAATTGAAGTCGAACTAATGCCAAATGTTGTTAATCAGATTGATCTTGTCCACAGTTAAACTATCTAGCCCTTAAGATTGTCCAATGATGGTTCTGGTTACCCATTTACAAAGTATGAAAATTTTGGCTTTAAGGTCGTCATACTTGAATAAACATCTGTTGGTTTCTCTATTAAAGAAATCCGAGAGAGAAAAGCTTCATGCTTGTTTGGTAAATTGACTATGTTGGGTGATTTCTCATTTGGTTTCTTGAATTCAAACAATTGTCGAATAATTTGTCTACGGATGCAGATTGTCTTCACATGAACAATTGTTGTGAGAGAATATATTACGATCTTTATATTATCCCAACACTAAATAATTGCTTTAACATCTAAATTATGCTTCAATTTGATGTCCAAACAGACTTTCTAGGCCTTGTACACTTAGAATGCTAGCTAGGAGAGTCGATCTGAGGAGAAGGTTACTCCTTTGTCTATTTATCTTGATTCTTGTGAAGAAATTTGTTGGGAGGCAATTTTTTCTTTTTGAGAAGTAGAAAATTTTTGTTAGTGGGAGGGATGAAAATCGGTTGCAGATATTATCACACGATCTATATAAGATTTTGTTGTATCGTTTGAACTTTCATTGAGTATTTGTGTATCCAATGGATGTACTATTTTCATTTTCTGGGTACACACGCAGCAAATTATGACAATTACGACGATAATTTAATGTGATGTGACTACTGTCGAATACATTCACTTTACCAAATGGCTACCTTTGACTTTGAAAACTGATTTTTGGTCTTCAGTTTGATAGTCAGTCCATTGTCTTGAGTAAATGTCAGTTCTTCCAAATTCAGTTGAATAGTCAGTTTGAGATCGTTGATGTCATTGACTGATCTGTCAAGTAAGCTCACCTATCATGACAAAGACCAATCCCCGTGATGGATTTCAGTTGAGCAACTAACTTAACTGGCTTTTATTATTCCTAATTCAGTTCTCAGTTTGAAAAGCTTTCTCCATCTAGTGGTTTTGTGAAAATATCGGCTAATTGATCTTCAGTTGGTACACATAGAACTATGACATCCTTCTTCTCTACATGATCTCTTATGAAGTGATGTCTTACATCAATGTGCTTAGTCCTTGATTGCAGAACTGGGTTATCAGTTATTGGAATTACACTTCTATTATCTCACATGATAGGTATCAATCCTTCTTCAATTCCATAGTCTCTGAGTTGTCGTCGAAGGCACAAAACTTGAGCACAACAGCTTCCAGCTACGATGTATTCAGCTTCAGCTATAGAAGTTGAAATTGAGTTTTGTTTCTTGCTAAACATAGACACAAGTCTATTTCCAAGTAACTGACATGTGCCGGATGTGCTTTTTCTATCAATTTTGCAACCTACATAATCTGAGTCTGAGTAATATATTAAACTGAATTCTCCATCTCTTGAATACCATATCCATACTCCTTGTGTATCCTTAAGATACTTCAAAGTCCTTTTGATAAATGTCATATGAGTTTCCCTTGGTTTAGTCTAAAATCTTGCATAAACTCCTACTGCAAATGATATGTCAGGTCTACTTACTGTGAGGTAGAGTAGTCTTATATTCAATCTTCTGTATTTTTAGATTAACATGAATATTTTTTAACATCATATGGTCGGGACATTCATTCCTGACCCGACGGGATCCTAAACATTCGTGTATCCTGATTGTTGGGACACGACGCTCATCGGGTACGGGCTCGAGAAGAAAATTTGAATCCCTAATATTGTCGGGACGGGTTTCGGGTAGCAGGTTTATGGGTCGGGCCCCAACCCGTTGCCACCCTTACTTAGAACTATGGCAGACTTCTTTCCTGAAACAATCTCGGTATACGTAGGCAACTTGAGAATATCATTCTCAGGCTCAGTCTCAATCTAACAAAAAACCCTCCCGTTTTCATATTTTCTATTGGTTCTTGGATCTTGAATAATTGTCTCTAGAGTAAATTTGCCCGGATTATCACATCGATGGTACCCAGCATCGTCACTATATTTATGTGCGGCAAGAAGGATAGAAATAACAGGAAATAAAAAATATCAAAACAATAAGAAGGACTTTGCAGGCAGCAAAAAAGGGGATTAAATATATATATATATATATATATATATATATATATTATTGTAGCACATTACTTTATATTGATTAGTAACAGCGGTATTTTGTCAAATTCATTCTTATTTGTCGTATTTTCTTAGAAAAGAATTTACAATAGAGTTAGGGTTGAGTGAAACGGTGTCGGGTGATTATGAGATAGATTGCACCGATATCAAATCGGGATCCAATGTTGAAACTGTTAAATTAAAATACACTAGTTTTATTGACAGGGCATTTAACAAGATGAAGATTATGTCGGAAATGATTGATAGTTTTCTGTTGATGTACAGCCCTAGTGTCCAATGAATTCTGAAGGTTGTGTTAGGGTTAGAGTTTTTGACAATAGATTATGTGAGCCTGATTGCAAACAGGCCGAGTTTGTTTTCCCAGTATCATGTTGTTTGAACATGACCTTTTATGGTAACGCCTATGCCAGTTTGAATGACAAGGAGTGTCCATGGTCAATTACGTATGTTTTGGAAAATGCTAATATTAAGGCGGATGTCAATTACTGCAAGATGAAATCTTTTCAGAAATTATCAACAGTCAAGAGGCCCAATGAATTAGCATTTAGAGGTCCTGTAATTGACATCCGGTCAAAATTATTCAGCAGGGATAATGTTGATGTCTGGCACTGTGGATATAAAAAGCCCACTCTGAGCCGTTGCCTTAGTGCTCGTCCTGACAACCTTGAAAAGCCCAAGGCTATATCTTGTGGTCCTGGAGATGCCTTTTCAGATAGGAGGTCGTCATTTATTCATTAGGGCGGCCCTGTTTGTGTGAGATGGAAGTACACCCTCAGAACCAAAAAATCTAATTAGTGGCATTGTTGAGCCTAGTAACAGTGTTGGGCCTAGTAACAGTGATGTATCTACGAAGCATGATGTGGAAGCTGAACAGAAGAGTATTTTGGAAGCAGAGAAAAATAAAATTAATTATGGTTTTACGTGTAATGCAAGTAAACATTGTTTATAACTACTCTTATTTTCTTCATGTTGTTTGATCTATTGCATGGAAGAAATCAGTGTAAGTTACAATTATTGGATTCTACTGTGTTTATTTTTGGCACTTTTAAATATAGTAGCTCTGTTAAATGGGTTCACGTATATTCAATGTCGACGAATATCCCAAGAGTTGGGAAGGATTAAGAGCGATGTGCATAGATCATTGGATTTCATCACAATTGGAACTCTTAAAGGCCTGTCAAGGGACATGGGGGATTTTTTTTGTCACGGAGCCCTGTTCTTGTCCCAGAGGAATCCGTCTCTATTAATGGGAAGTCTGGTTAAATTTCGTTCTATTAATCGCAGATTCAGTAAATGAAAGGCAAGATATTGGATTAAGAAGCAGAAAGCATAGGTAGATGTTAAGAGCCTCTGCAATGTCATCAACGAACAAAAAAATGAAGGATTTTTTGGTAGCCAAACGGAAGTTGGCGTATGCAAGTGTAAGCAGGAGTCTATTTGGAACAGTTCCTAAGAACTACTTCTAGTCTACGTTTAGAAGACATATTTTACATTACAAAAAAAAAATTTCTATAGACAGAAGAGGTTTGTAGAAAAAAGGTTAAAGACAATTCATGAAAAATGGGCAATTGATCAGAGTGGTGTGTGTAAGTTAGTAAACAATATTAATCAGGGTACCAGTTCAAATCAGAGGGTCGGTCATGATGTTAATTTATATGCCCTTAACATTAAGGGTAAGGTGGTTTTGCATACATGCCCAGCACTCTCAGGACTTCATGTGTTATGGTTTTTAATTGTTGATAAAAAAAACCAAAAGCTAAATCATCCGAATCATTGAAATTGTCGATATATTTGATATTTATGATGATGAACCATGTTCAAGAATGATTAAGGAAGACATGATGTATATATTCGAGGGTATTAAGGAGGGGGTGTGTATTATTGGTGAGTATGCTCTGGGTCTACTGCAGTAGGCAGAAAGAATATTTTGTGAAGGAGTATTGTAATAAGAGTATACTAGTGAAGTATGGTTGTGCTATAACTGGGATGGTTGACAATATTCATGAGAATGCTTTGTATTTATGTGCTGCCAGTTCAGTTAAAGACACTTTAGCAGTAATGACCTTATCTATTAGAATGTATTTCAACACATGATTAATAAAAGGGTCCTTTTATTTCAAACATTATTACATTTCCTTCCGCCCAGTCAGAGAATCTTCAATCGTTAGAGAAAGCAGATTTGTAACTCTGATCTAGGTTACATAATACAATACATAGTATTCCCTCAGAGATTTAACGTTTCTTACAATACTATTCATTAACTGAAAAATCTCTTTGTGCACCTAACAATTCCTTTTTATAAGAAAGGAATTGAAAAGGGATATCATCTATTACATTGTACAATGCATGGAAATCATATGACGAAAAATCTACACTCCCACAAAAATAATTATGGCGACCCAAACTTCTAGCCCAGGCTGTTTTACACATTCGTGTTGGGACTTCAATTATCACTGAGAGGGGGCGGTCTGGTTTGTTCTCCTGGTCCTGCAATGGGTGGAGATGAATGGTTAATATTTAATACATCCCTATTTACAAAATAACGTTCATTAAGGTCTATGAGCGTTTGTTCATGGGCCCAAATGACATCTTTCATATCTATATTTCACCCGACTGTAATAAGTAAGTTTTCAAAACTTACCAAGAACAAATTTTGATCTACCCAGTTAAGGAGTTCTTAGGGGACATTTACAAAATTGGTCCATCTGGGTTGATATTCAGGGGGGCTTGAGGCCATCTGGAATTGGTGGCATATTCTAGATTTCTAAGCTGTGTTGCCTAGGTGTATGGTTGTTCAGTTTGGACTCGATAGAGGAAATCTGATTGGGATTTTGACTGGTTGATTATGGTTGACAAGATATCATCTCTAAATTTCTTAGGGCTTCTCGTTGAAGCCTTTAGAACTCATCGTTCTTCAAAATGGCCCCCCTTGGCGATGTAATCTGCAACAACCACATCATGTCTGGGTATCTGATTGTTGGGATGATATGATTGTAACCCATTGGTGCCGGAGGCGGTGGTGCAGCTGTTGCCATCACTGCTCCAACTGGTGGTGCTACCCCTTATGCCGCAGCAACTACTCTAGCTGTTGAGAAGAGGAAGGAAGAGAGTGATGATGACATGAGATTCAATTATTTTGATTAGTTTGTAGTAGTTCAAAGCTCTATTTTCTTACAAAATTTGTGAGTCCCAATTTTGCATTTTGTCTTAAGATTTTGGAGCTGTACTAGATCTAAACGAAATATTTGCTTTACAAAAAAGTCTTGAAATTTGGATTTGTTGTACTGTTGACTTGATTTATCCAAAAAACAAACTCCGACAGTCCCGAACTTCCATTTAATGAAAGCATTACAACAAGATAAGCACTGTTCTTTTTGGTGGCCTTCGGGCTTTCTTGTTCAAACCATGGCTTCAGCCAAGGTTATGAGCTTCAAGCTCATTGGTGTTCTAATTTCCATCCTTTTAAATCAAAGATGATGAATGCTCTTCTAGCTACAATCCAAAATTTTGCTGAATCAAAAGAGGGCTAAATTACAATTTTGGTCCTCTAACTAGACACGTTTTTCGATTTTGGTCCTAGTTTTTTCTCCGGCGACAATTTTAGTCCTGTAAGTGGTCTTTTTTTTGCAAAAATAGTCCTGAACGCCGGAAAGACCACTTACAGGACTAAAATTGGTCTTTCCCGACGACAATTTTAGTCTTGTAAGTGGTATTTCCGGCAACAATTTTAGTCCTGTAAGTGATCTTTCCGGCGTTCAGGTCTATTTTTACAAAAAAAGACCACTTACAGGACTAAAATTGTCGCCGGAGAAAAATCAGGACCAAAATCGAAATACATGTCTAGTTAGATGTTCGGTAAGTTTTAAATTTATTATTTTACCAGAACACCCCAAGTGTAAGGCACGTTGTAGTGGGTATTACCGAGTCGTCCAAGGAATCGAATGTTGTCAGAAACAAAAATACAGTTAACGTACCGGTGAATTGTCACGATAAATCTAATTAATTTAATAAAGTTCTAAATAATTTCTATTAAACTAATAAAACAAAAGAGATCAAATTAAACCTAAATAAACTATTGAACCTAAAATCCGAATTGCTATGAAAAATTACTGACTTTCTTCTTAATGTAACGAGACAGTAGGGCAAGAAGGATTCTACCAAACAACCACCACCCAACCAGTTTGTGAGATGAATCAAATTTCTTGGTGTGATCGAACTTAAATCCAATCAAATTGCTTTGGTTTATGTTCCCTTTCTCAAGTGAAACAAAATTAACAATAAAAGAACATGATCTCTCGTTGTTAATTGTTAAGAACATAATAAATTCAAACTCACTAATAATGTTTACTGAAAATCTCCTGGTTGTGGTGATGTTGTAATGGCTTCATCCCGTTGTCCTACTACGAATTGCTTAGCCTTCAATCATCTTCGATCTCCAAAATAAAATTGAAAGAAAGAAACTCATATTTTTGTGTGATGTGGTGCGGCTGCTAGGGTAATGATGTGTTGTATTTTTCTGTCTCCCTCTTTTCTGCTCGAATGGTGCTGCTTATATAGGAGTTTCGCCGACATAAGGAAGGATCTAGAAAAACGCGTCGATTTTGCGTAGCTTGGGGTTCGGTCGACCGACATAAGACACTCGGTCGACCGAATAGCATGGCTCGGTCGACCGAGCCTACCATTTACGGCGTTTTCACATCTTTGTTTCAGTATACCGTGTTCCCCACTTCACTCTTTCGATCTTATCTGATTTATCCTCTCTTCAATGCTCCGATTTTCTTCTTTATTTTGAAATCACTTGATTGAATGAGATAAATCTTCCCCATTAATAATATCCCCCTGCATTTCTTTATTTTCTGCAAAATTGTTGTTACACCAAGTCATCGAATAATAATAATAATAAAATGTGTAACAAAAAATAACATTTAAACCCAATATTTCCTCATAATTAAATTATAACCCCTCAATAACCATTATATGAATTTAACGGTTAAAACACGATTTTCTCATTTATTTCCCTTAAAAATAAGGTAAATTGTTTAGGGATTAAGCCCGAAAATATAGTAAAATATACCCTAAAGATTAGAGGACAAAAATTGTAATTTAGCCATCAAAAGATCTTTGGAGCTTAAATGAAGAAAAAATAGTTTACGATCCAAAATCGACAAAATTGGGTTTTTGCTGAACCGAATGTTTCAATTGTGATTTACACTGGATAGGCTTGGCAAGTTGGTGAAGAAGAAAGCTCGTATGTCAGCTGTCATAACGTAATGATCCATCTCGTAAGTGGTTGTGTGGAAAATGAAGATCAGGTTATGGTTACCTACACAATTCAGCAGTGTGATACTTTGCCTGCAATTAGGTGATCCAAAGACTATAGAGTTCCTATAGAGGGCTGTATGTATTAGACTATAGAATGACAATTTATGCAACCACAATGAGACCTTGAGAGTTGAATAATTGATTTTGTGAAAGCATTTTCTTGGAAAATTTGCAACTTTGAGGTGCTGAAGATGACATTTGTACTATTGAATTGTAAAATTCTCACCAAAAAATTTCCACTTGCAGATTTTTTGTGTCCAAGGTTGTTGGGAAATGCTAAAAAAATTGATGTGTGGCAACTTTCAATGTATTTTACGGTTTTTTTGCAGTTGACTTTTGTTTTTTTCAAACAAAATCTTGATTTTTCCCTATACCATGAAATTTGTCTGTATTAGTTTATCTTGGGATAAAATGTAAAATATTTCTTGGATTTAATTTGGTTTCATGGAAATTTGCTGAAACTGATATTGAAGTATTTGAAGAAAATTGGTGTAGTGACATGAATTTGATGGTGGGTTTGAGTATGATTTGGATTAAAATGTTGATGTCATTGGGTGTCGCTTCATAGGGTGTCACTTCATAAAATGTTGTTGTCATTGGGTGTCATTTCATAAAATATTGCTGTCATTGGGTGTCGCTTGGTGTCATTGAGTGTCATTGCATAAGGTGTCATTTCATAAAATGAGATATCAGAATAAATAGGACGAAAAAATATGAATTAGGGTGAAAGAATTATGTTGATCGTAGTTTTATGTCAAAAGACATAGCCGTTTGGTGTCGATTTTTAAAGAAAAGAAATTTCTGAAATTAAGTCGGAAAAATATCAAAAGCCATCGTGGTGTCTCTTCATCATGGTGTCGCATCATCAAATGTCAGTGCATCGGGGTGGTCTCTGCATCGGGTTGGTCACTGCATCCCGGTGGTCACTATATCGCGGTGGTCAATGAATCACAGTTGTCCCTACATCGGGTGGTCACTACATCTCAGTGGTCGATGCATCACAGTGGTCAGTTTATCGGACTGGTCACTGCACCGGTGATCACTGTATCGGGGTGGTCCATGAATCGCAGTGGTCACTGCATCTGGGTGATTACTGCATATTGGTGGTCACTGCATCGCGGTGTTCAATGCATCACGGTCATCAATGCATGGTGCTGGTCACTTCATCGGGGTGGTCACTGAATCGGGGTGGCCACTGCATCGCTGTTGTCACTGCAACACGGTGGTCAATGCATCGGGGAGGTCACTGCATTGCGGTGGTCAATGCATTGTGGTGGTCAATGCATCGGGGCGGTTACTGCATCGGGGTGGTGACTACATCACGATGGTCAATGCATCACGGTGGTCAATGCATGGGGGTGGTCACTGCATCATGGTGGTCAATGCGTCAGGGTGGTCACTGCACTGGTGGTCAATGAATCGGGGTGGTCACTGCATCGCGGTGGTGAATACGTCGCGATGGCCACTGAAATCAAAACTTTCAGCATCGAGAAAAAATAAATATGACAAAAAACATTCTTTATCCTCCATAAAAAATACAAAAAAGCGAAGAAAAAAAATCTTTTTTATCGGCCAGAAAATTTTTTAAAAAAAAGTGAAGAATATGACTTTTAGCATCTGTTGTCACAAAAAAAAATTCAAAATCAGTGCCTTGTTCCCTTTTTTTTTTCTTTTTCCTTTCTAATTATTTTTTCATTAAGGTTATTTTGGTCTAATTATCTAATTTGTGTCATTATAAACAATGAAATGCTTAGCATGTCCTATTTGCGGAATTATGGCTATTTTGTGTCCTTTTGGACTCTTAGCCCAAAAAAAATCTAAATGCAACTGGTGCAAAGTGCGTCATTTCAATCTCCCCCCCCCCCCTCTCTTTCTACTTCAGAGAATTTTTTTTTACTTTTCCTAAATTACCTACACTGAGCCTGCTAGTCGGAAAACTGTGAATGTTATGGATGTGGATGACGAGGGTGGATTTAACCATGCCATGTGTCATGCACATATCGCCCGAAATAGTAAGAGAAATGCCCTTACAATCTTTTGTTTAAGGGCCATGAGCCCAAAGGCCGAACAGAGCCCTCAGGAGGGGAGCTGACCAAGTTATTCCTTAAGTCCACCACAGGTCGGTCAGGACGAAATAGAGGTGGGCCTCCTCAGCCCGGTCACATCGTCCTCGGTTGCTCGCCGTAGGTCAGCTAGGTTATGTCACAATAACTGCACGTTTGTAAGGATAATTATAGAAAGAATCCTAAGCCATTAAGACTCTGATCCTTATCATTTAAATACCGAGATTATCTCCTGCAACCAAGGGACAAATACGATTTAATAATACTTAAAGAATACAGGAAAAGATTCCATAGTGGACACGGCCCATGCAGGCCTAGGGCATAAGTGTTCCCTATATAAACATTCATAAGAACTACGACAGACTTGATTCCAATACACACTTTTTGGATACGTAGGCAACCATGAAAAAGATCCCAGGCTCAGTCTAAATCATCCCCAAAAACCATTTTCTCGTTCATACTTTTTATGTTCACCCTTGATTCAATTACCACTAGATTATATGGCCCAGGTTTATGCCCGACGAAATTTAGCTTCGTCATTTGGCGCTAGAATGAGGGCCTTCTACTGGTAATTGTTTGAGATTCTTCCTAATTGCATCAATGGCGAAGATACGTAAGCAGAAAGCAGCTGAAAACACCCAGAATGGTCAAAACGATAGTAATGAGGAAGATGAGAATGTTGACTCTGAGAACCAAGTACAGCAAACCGATGAAGTTTCCTTAGATTCAGCACAACAAGCTCTTGTCGACCAATTGGAAACTATGGATTTTGCCACCAAACAAGCTATCCTTCAGGCGGTATAGCCAGGAGATGGCGATGCAGGGAAAGCTTGGAAGGGAAAATGCCCTTTCATCAAGGGAATTGCAGACAAGATGAAGAGGCCTATGTCTCAAATAAGGGAAAGAAACCACTGGATGCCCGGGTTAGGGAAGCAGCTTAACCAAAAATCAACGCTACGATGGGTAAGAAGTCTGAGGAGTTTTCTTTCGCTTCACCCTTCACAAGAAAAATAGAGGATTTAGATCGACCCGGGGTTCAATGTACCCAAATTGAATCCATATGATGGTTTAAAGGACCCATCGGATCACCTTTTTCAATGCTTCAGATAAGATGAAGTGTAATACTTTCCCCACGTTACTGACGGAAAGGGCTCATGAATGGTTTTTGAAGCTCCCACCAAGGTCAGTTTCCAAGTTTTCAGAATTCGGTAGGATTTTTCTTAATGCCTTTATCACGGCTAAACCGTTCCAAATAAATGCCACCCATCTGCTCATAATTATGCAAGAGAATAAAGAATCTGTCACCAGTACCTAAAGAGGTTTAATGAGGAATCTGTGCTAGTGAGGGATGTAGACGATCCCCTATTAATTGCATCATTCATGGCTGGATTACGGGAGGGGAGGTAACATGCTAAGTTGAACATCAAACTCCCCAGATCCATGGAGGAATGCATGGACGCTGCATACAAGCAATGCCAAGGCGAGGAAGCAAATAGGTGAAAGCGAGAGTCAGAGAAAGGAGTGTCCAAAAAAGAAATAAAAATAAAAAAAAGAGGACAAGGTTGATAGGAAAAGGAAAGCGGTTCGGGACAGAATGATTTCCCCAATCACAGATCGGTTGGGGAGGAAATGTACTTTGCAAGAAAGGGATTTTATCCCTCTAAATAATCACATGAGCAGGTGCTCGCAATCAGGGAAAGGAAAGTCTTGGCTTGAGTCCCACCACCAATGAGAGGCCCCGCGGAAAGAAGGGAGTGGAGTAATATTGGCGCCTACCAAAAGGATGTGGGGCATGATTCCAAATAATGTAAGGATTTGATAAGAGACATTGACGCTGCTATAATAGAAGGAAGTTTGGATGAAGTGGTGGATAGATCTCAGGACCCCGAATCCTGAGGTCGAAGAGATTTCAGACGCCGGACGTACCGACAAGATCGGGACAGGCATGAAGAATAGTGAAGAAGAGGAGATCGAACTCCAGACGTTGATCGGAAGATTGACAACTGCCCAATCAACACCATCAACACTATTGTAGGTGGCTCTAGCATCATTTTGGATGGTTTGAATGGGCAGGTCAGAAAGTCTGTGATTTATGGTCCAAAAGACCCCATCCCCATGGTGACCAACAATGAGGGCTTAGTCATTGAGGCTGTAGTCCACAAGAATCTAGTGAAACATATATGCGTTGATACTGGGAGTGCCGTAAACGTCTTATATTATTCTGCCTTCCAGTCAATGAGGCTATAAGATTCAGAATTAACGCCTATGTCCGCACCACTTTCTGGCTTCGTAGGACCTCCAATTCATCCCATGGGAATAATAAATCTTATCACACCATTGGGTAAGTGATCGGGGTCGATCAGGTTATAATAAAATACTCGACCACCATAAACCAATACTAGCAAGAGGACTAGGCCCATCGTAGTATAGCTATAGTGAATCAAGGTCGATCCCACAGGGAACCAATTGTGGATCATCTTATATACAAGCAATTAATTAAACATGTCAAGGACATAGAGGCGGTCTACGACCAACATAAGACAAGAAAGGTAAAAACACGACTCGACACAACGTAATTAACCTCCCCAATTATAGTCTTTATCGTTTGGACCTAGATAATTTATATAATAAACTGAACTTATTAACTGTCAATCCGTTTGTATCTATCTTAGATTTGGCTACGGGAGTCATCCTCTTTAACTTGACTTAGAACCGGTTTGGTTACTAGATCACTGTGATATTGTTACGTGACTTCGCCTTTTAAGTGCCTCCATCTCATATAACTCACACGCTTACAACTCTAAGGATGCCGATATTAACCGTACACCTCGTCTAGGCAACATTCCTATGGTTAGGCGTACTTCCTAAACGATCGCATCAGTCTTTGTCCTATTAACAATTACCTACACGGTCTCATGTTAATCTACGATTTACGTATAACTAGGTGAGCTCAATTCCCAAATACAAAACCTACCTAGATCTCGCTGAAAGTCCCGGAAGATCATTCATGAGCCAACCTAGGAGCCCTATATTGGTATTTCCTAATCATACGCTAATTAAAATAGACGAGCAACGTAGCCGTAGCCATACCTACTGAGATGATAAATTCTATTGCGCTAACCTAACCATAAAGACGTGGCCGGATTAACATATAAAAAGGGGCTCGGTCGACCGAGTGTGTAGGCTCGGTCGACCGAGTGTGTAGGCTCGGTCGACCGAATGACACAATTCGGTCACCCAAACAATTTCAACTCCCAGATTACATATCTGAACCTATCTCTCAGCGTTTCTCATACAATACGGATTAAATAGAAATTTGTCAAGCAAATATATAAACTGGCATAGATACACGTTAATTAAGCAATACCGATTCATACATAGACACTAAGTAGAGGACGTAGGGTATGTGATCCTCATAGACAAGGTATCGCCACCTCCCTAACGTCATAGCCTAGATCTACATCATCTAGCTATGAATAATCAACTCAAACGATAAATCATAATTGGGGTGGATTAATTACGGAAAATAAAGAAGACAGAAAATATAAAGGCTTACATATTGAAGCCCTTTAATTGCTGGAAACCCTCAAATTATTCTACATTGTATCAAAGTTATATTATGAATTGTAAGATTGAAGAAAGAATGAAGGGATTGTATGTATGTCTAAGGTGTGTGTTCGTACAAATTTTGTAGCTGCTGCTTATATAGAGGTTGTAACCGACCTAGAGAGGATCTAGAAGATATACACGCGAAAATCCCGTGAGTGACCGAACCGACATACTCGGTCGACCGAATGATAGGGCTCGGTCGACCGAGCCTCCCTTTGCTCGTGTTAAACATGCTTTTCGTTTATCTTGTTCCCCACTGCATCCTTCCGTGCTGATCTGATTCCTCTGATTTATCTCTTGATTAATGCTATGATTTTCTTCTTTATTATCTCGAGATTTACTGATTGAATGACATTTATCCTCTCGATTTGTCGTGATATGCAAAATCAGCATTTATCGCACAATAAATCGGTCTTTAAATAATAAAAACAGCTAAATACCAAATATCATATTAATAATCACTTAACATTAAATAATAAATATAAACGAGTGATTTAATACGAAATATATATTATTTGGCTCAATTTAAGGATAATGTTGATGACATTTACGGGTATAATTTGACCGTCATCAACTACCCCCCACTTAGACTTTGATCGTCCCGAACAAAGCATCGATAAGACATTCCCCAAGACAAGATTTTTTATGGTCAAATCATACTTACACAAGAAACCCGAGTCAACTCATACTAGTCATGCTCATAAGATGTCCATTATTCACTACTTATTATGAATCGAAGTGATGTGTGCATGTGCATTTAGTTTTATATATTCGTGGCAAGATTAGAGTTTATGCAGACTCATATCAAAATTCACCAACATCGCATTCATACTTCTTAAGCCTCATGAATGGTTAAAGCACTAGAACAATAATCAAGAGCGATCTATAGGGTTTTTGGACTTGGAGACCGAGTACTACTCAAAGCCTCTTAAAGAGTTGAATATTATTTTCATATCTTCATATTTTTCAAATACTATCAATGTCAAGGAAGAAAACTTTTAGAGTATCCCCTATCTTAGATAATGTATAGCATCGAATATTACCACAAGCGGGGCTACTTTGGTAATGTTACTACAAGCCCAAATGTCTAACATTTTGCTAAAACACAGTGCACGCCTCAAGCTTATTACTCCGCTTTTGTTGGCAAGAAGATAAGAATACATCACCAATAAGTATCGACACTAAGTCTACATAACCAATCATCTATGCAATGTACACATAATTTTTCTTGATTATTATGATTTTGCGCGGTATACTCGATTCACAAAGTTGAGTAATTGAATAATAAATAACTACTCGCAAAAACGGGCAAGAATATCCTTAAATTTACTTAACATAAGTATAAAATGATCACGTACTCATGAAACTTGGTTCCTTTCCTATCAATTCTTAGCTAGGAACTCACAATTCTAAGGGTACGAGATAAATAATGTGGCATTTATTCAATTTTTTCAATCATGTTCCGTTTCATTCAATTTTCAATTATAACATAACATGGCTAAGTCTCCTACCCCCACTTAAACATGGCATTGTCCTCAATGACAAAATAAATGAGAAGTTAAGAAAAGACTTAACTCGAAACGGCTCTCAAGTAAAGGAAAAGATCGGAGTAAATTTCAAAGACGTTGTGGAGAAGCAAGTGAAAACTCAGATAAGGCACAAACTCCACTTAAACCGTTAATAACACCATGTCTATGGAAGTTATAAAATAATGTGGTATGAATGAGGTATAAATACCTAAAAATAGTTTAAGCCACTTTATTTTATACAACCAATGACAAGGGAAACCAAAAAGAAAAATACTAAATAGAAAGAAAAATAAACAAGCAACTAATGATGGTGGTCTGCAGATCTACAACCTCCACCGCCTAAATATTCTTAAAACTGGGTGAGAAGACAAAGATCAAAAAGCATTACCCGACGTGGGAAAACACGAGGTGACTGCTCACTATGTATTGATCAAAAGATAAAAGAGAAACTTGGTAAGGTATAACAGATTCAATGCGACCTATTGGCTAAAGATAAATTAAATCAAATACTTAGCGCCGAAACTTCTCGCTTGCATTGGATATTGCGTAAACAAAATGGAGGTTGATACTATGCTGGGTTTAGAAAAAGATACACATAAGGATGGGAAGAAAAGATAAAGGGTGGGTAAGAAATTGTGTTTTTGGGATTGAGAATTGTTTAAAGGAATGGGATTGGGTGGGAGAGTGAAACGGATGGAAAGAAAGAGAGGCGATGACAGAATGGTTAGAAATGTGAACTGTTGGGGCAGATTGGTGAGAGGATCAAAAAGGTTGAAGGGTGAAAAGGTATAAATGAAAGGATAAGGGTAGTTGCAGAATGAATTGCGCACCACTTTGAATTTTCACTTGGATCACCATTCTAAAAGATTTTGGAAGTTGACCAAAATTGTTCTTGTTCGCACCAATCATTCTGCATTACATTTTCGTGAATTCTCAAGCTCTCTTAATGCTTCCATCTTAAGATTGATTGCTAAATTTCCTTTTCTTTAGCAATTTCTTGACTCTCCTACGGAACTCTATTTCACGTGGCCTATATTGAGTAAAAAGTTTTGCACATCCTTAGCCCAATGGCCATCGGAACACGGCAAAATAAAAACCTCAACATATGTCACGTTACTCTTATTTGACTCAAAGAAAACAAAACCTAAAACTAACTAACAAAAAAATCCTAAGGGTTTTAAAGAAGTAGTTCGAGTTTAAAGTCCTCACTCGACTTTCCAAAAATTATCCTTGTCAGTCATTATTCTTGGATCACGAGATATTGACCCCTTCAAGCACTATAAGAGGTGGGCTTGTTGCTTTTATGGATTAATACCCTTCCTTGGTTGTGAGACCTAGGAAACGACATTTATCCATACCATTTATACAAATCTCTTACCTCGGCTCGTTTTAGGAATTAGTGAATTCTAAGAAGATTAGTCCTAGTGGACCCATTTTAATCACGCCCTTTATAGTGTCGCCTCATTATGCTCTCTCAAAACACAACGCCTTCTTTAGATTGCGAATGCTTAAACTACACAATTTGTTGCTCCCATGGCTGCAGTAGAAGCAATCTCATGCATAGGACAATGAGATTTTAATGTAACTACGAGGAACTCTTTATTCAATCGCTCTTTCAACGACTACATGTTTCCTACACCTCTAGATGAGATAGATTTGGGGCAAAACCTTCCACACTAATAATATTAATCTTATGAACCAACTCCGGGCTAAGATTCTTACTAAGATTCATGTATAGGCTAACTTATGCTCAAAAACCAAAAGGTAGTAAAACATAAGTAAAAAAAGGTAGTACATTGCCTTCAACATTGTACCACGAAGAATTTAAGCCATAATTTATTTTTCGGAGCCATCTTGGTGCTTTAAAGGTATTGCTTCCATCACTTTTCTAATCGTAGATTCAGTAACTCCACATGTTCTTTGGGTTATTTTCTCAGTAGCCGTCGAAAAATTATTGACTTGGATTATGGTTTCCTGGTTTCTAAAAAACAAGAAAAACAAAAACAAACAGATCAGATCGATTTTAACATGTTTTCCCATGTCGCTATCAGACCTCACGGATTAAACATACGAGGATAAAATGAGACACTGAAAATTCGGACTCGAAAAACACAAATCGTAAACCGTAAAGTAAGCATGAGAACAAGAACAAAACAAAAAAAAATTATAAATTCTCTGTCGACCGAATGAGGTCTCTTGGTCGATCGAATATATATATATATATATATATATATATATATATATATATATATATATATATATATATATATTTTAAGAATCTGGAATTTTCAGACAGAAGTGCATAAACGAGAGGGACTCAAAACGCATAAACCGACTTCAAAATGTAAAACTTGACATGAATAAAAAAATTATTTATATATAAAATTGACCGTTGGTTCCCCGGCAACGGAGCCAAAAACTTGATCGGGGTCGATCAGGTTATAATAAAATACTCGACCACCATAAACCAATACTAGCAAGAGGACTAGGCCCATCGTAGTATAGCTATAGTGAATCAAGGTCGATCCCATAGGGAACCAATTGTGGATCATCTTATATACAAACAATTAATTAAACATGTCAAGGACATAAAGGCGGTCTACGACCAACATAAGACAAGAAAGGTAAAAACACGACTCGACACAACGTAATTAACCTCCCCAATTATAGTCTTTATCGTATGGACCTAGATAATTTATATAATAAACTGAACATATTAACTGTCAATCCGTTTGTATATATCTTAGATTTGGCTACGGGAGTCATCCTCTTTAACTTGACTTAGCACCGGTTAGGTTACTAGATCACTGTGATATTGTTACGTGACTTCGCCTTTTAAGTGCCTCCATCTCATATAACTCACACGCTACAACTCTAAGGATGCCGATATTAACGTGCACACCTCGTCAGGCAACATTCCTATGGTTAGGCGTATTTCCTAAACGATCGCATCGGTCTTTGTCCTATTAACAATTACCGCACGGTCTCATGTTAATCTACGATTTACGTATAACTAGGTGAGCTCAATTCCCAAATACAAAACCTACCTAGATCTCATTTGAAAGTCCCGGAAGATCATTCATGAGCCAACCTAGGAGCCCTATATTGGTATTTCCTAATCATACGCTAATTAAAACAGACGAGCAACGAGCCGTAGCCATACCTACCGAGATGATAAACTCTATTGCGCTAACCTAACCATAAAGACGCGTGGCGGATTAACAGGTAAAAAGGGGGCTAGTCGACCGAGTGTGTAGGCTCGGTCGACCGAATGACACAATTCGGTCACCCAAACAATTTCAACTCCCAGATTACATCTCTGAACCTATCTCTCAGCGTTTCTCATACAATACGGATTAAATAGCAATTTGTCAAGCAAATATATAAACTAGCATAGATACACGTTAATTAAGCAATACCGATTCATACATAGACACTAAGTAGAGGACGTAGGGTATGTGATCCTCATAGACAAGGTATCGCCACCTCCCTAACGTCATAGCCTAGATCTACATCATCTAGCTATGAATAATCAACTCAAACGATAAATCATGATTGGGGGGGATTAATTACGGAAAATAAAGAAGACAGAAAATATAAAGGCTTACATATTGAAGCCCTTTAATTGCGGAAACCTCAAATTATTCTACATTGTATCAAAGTTATATTATGAATTGTAAGATTGAAGAAAGAATGAAGGATTGTATGTATGTCTAAGGTGTGTGTTCGTACAAATTTTGTAGCTGTTGCTTATATAGAGGTTGTAACCGACCTAGGGAGGATCTAGAAGATATGCACGCGAAAATCCCGTGAGTGACCGAACCGACATACTCGGTCGACCGAATGATAGGGCTCGGTCAACCGAGCCTCCCTCCGCTTCGTGTTAAACGCGCTGCTTTTCGTCTATCTTGTTCCCCACCGCATCCTTCCGTCTTCGATCGATTCCTCCGATTTATCTCTTGATTAATGCTCCGATTTTCTTCCTTATTATCTCGAGATTTACTGATTGAATGACATTTATCCTCTCGATTTGTCTTGATCTGCAAAATCAGCATTTATCGCACAATAAATCGGTCTTTTAATAATAAAAACAACTAAATACCAAATATCATATTAATAATCACTTAACATTAAGTAATAAATATAAACGAGTGATTTAATACGAAATATATATTATTTGGCTCGATTTAAGGATAATGTTGACGACATTTACGGGTATAATTTGACCGTCATCAACTACCCCCCACTTAGACTTTGATCGTCCCGAACAAAGCATCGAAAGTCATTCCCCAAGACAACATTTTCTATGGTCAAATCATACTTACACAAGAAACCCGAGTCAACTCATACTAGTCATGCTCATAAGATGTCCATTATTCACTACTTATTATGAATCGAAGTGATGTGTGCATGTGCATTTAGTTTTATATATTCGTGGCAAGATTAGAGTTTATGCAGACCTCATATCAAAATTCACCAACATCAGCATTCATACTTCTTAAGCCTCGCAATGGTTAAAGCACTAGAACAATAATCAAGAGCGTATATATAGGGTTTTGGACTTGAGACCGAGTACTACTCAAAGCCTCTTAAAGAGTTGAATATTCTTTTCATATCTTCATATTTTTCAAATACTATCAATCTCAAGGAAGAAAACTTGTTAGAGTATCCCTCATCTTAGATCATGTATAGCATCGAATATTACCACAAGCGCTGGGCTACTTTGGTAATGTTACTACAAGCCCGATGTCTAACATTTTGCTAAAACATGTACGCGTCTCAAGCTTATTACTCCGCTTTTGTTGGCAAGAAGATAAGAATACATCAGCCAATAAGTATCGACACTAAGTCTACATAACCAATCATCTATGCAATGTACACATAATTTCTTCAGTTATTATGATTTGCGCGGTATACTCGATTCACAGGTTGAGTAATTGAATAATAAATAACTACTCGCAAAAACGGGCATGAATATCCTTAAATTTACTTAACATAAGTATAAAATGATCACGTACTCATGAAACTTGGTTCATTTCCTATCAATTCTTAGCTAGGAACTCACAATTCTAAGGGTACGAGATAAATAATGTGGCATTTATTCAATTTTTTCAATCATGTGCCGTTTCATTCAATTTTCAATTATAACATAACATGGCTAAGTCTCCTACCCCCCACTTAAACATGGCATTGTCCTCAATGACAAAAATAAATGAGAAGTTAAGAAAAGACTTAGCTCGAAACGGCTCTCAAGTAAAGGAAAAGATCGGAGTAAATTTCAAAGACGTTGTGGAGAAGCAAGTGAAAACTCAGTATAAGCGAGACAAACTCCACTTAAATCTGTTAATAACACCATGTCTATGGAAGTTATAAAAATAATGTGGCAGTAATGAGGTATAAATACCTAAAAACAGTTTAAGCCACTTTATTTTACACAACCAATGACAAGGGAAACCAAAAAGAAAAATACTAAATAGGAAGAAAAATAAACAAGCAACTAAAGTTGGTGGTCTGCATCTACAACCTCCACCGCCTAAATATTCTTAAAACTGGGTGGAGAAGACAAAGATCAAAAAGCATTACCCGACGTGGGAAAACACGAGGGTGACTGGCTCACTATGTATTCAGTCCATCATAAAAGTGAAACTTGGTAAGGTATAACAGATTCAATGCGACCTATTGGCTAAAGATAAAATCAAATACTTAGCGCCGAAACTTCTCGCTTGCATTGGATATTGCGTAAACAAAATGGAGGTTGATACTATGCTGGGTTTAGAAAAAGATACACATAAGGATTGGAAGAAAAGATAAAGGGCGGGTAAGAAATTGTGTTTTTGGGATTGAGAATTGTTTAAAGGAATGGGATTGGGTGGGAGAGTGAAACGGAGGGAAAGAAAGAGAGGCGATGATGAGAATGGTTAGAAATGTGAATGTTAGTATGATTGGTGAGAGGATCGAAAAGGTTGAAGGGTGAAAAGGTATAAATGAAAGGATAAGGGTAGTTGCGAATGAATTGCGCACCACTTTGAATTTTCACTTGGATCACCATTCTAAAAGATTTTGGAAGTTGACCAAAATTGTTCTTGTTCGCACCAATCATTCTCTGTTACATTTTCAGTAATTCTCAAGCTCTCTTAATGCTTCCATCTTAAGATTGATTGCTAAATTTCCTTTTCTTTAGCAATTTCTTGACTCTCCTACGGAACTCTATTTCACGTGGCCTATATTGAGTAAAAAAGTTTTGCACATCCTTAGCCCAATGGCCATCGGAACACGGCAAAATAAAAAACTCAACATATGTCACGTTACTCTTATTTGACTCAAAGAAAACAAAACCTAAAAACTAACTAACTAAAAAAATCCTAAGGGTTTTAAAGAAGTAGTTCTGAGTTTAAAGTCCTCAGCTCGACTTTCCAAAAATTATCCTTGTCAGTCATTATTCTTGGATCACGAGATATTGACCCTTCGCGCACTATAAGAGGTGGGCTTGTTGCTTTTGCGGATTAATACCCTTCCCTTGGTTGTGAGACCTAGGAAACGACATTTATCCATACCATTTATACAAATCTCTTACCTCGGCTCTCGTTTTAGGAATTAGTGAATTCTAAGAAGATTAGTCCTAGGGACCCATTTTAATCACGTCCTTTATAGTGCTGCCTCATTATGCTCTCTCAAAACACAACGTCTTCTTTAGATTGCGAATGCTTAAACTACACAATTTGTTGCTCCCATGGCCAGTAGAAGCAATCTCATGCATAGGACAATGAGATTTTAATGTAACTACGAGGAACTCTTTATTCATCGCTCTTTCAACGACTACATGTTTCCCTACACCCTCTAGATGAGATAGATTTGGGGCAAAACCTTCCACACTAATAATATTAATCTTATGAACCAACTCCGGGCTAAGATTCTTACTAAGATTCATGTATAGGCTAACTTATGCTCAAAAAACCAAAAGGTAGTAAAACATAAGCAAAAAAGGTAGTACCTTGCCTTCAACATTGTACCACGAAGAATTTAAGCCATAATTTTTTTCGGAGCCATCTTGGTGCTTTAAAGGTATTGCTTCCATCACTTTTCTAATCGTAGATTCGTAACTCCACATGTTGCTGGGTTATTTTCTCAGCGCCGTCGAAAAATTATTGACTTGGATTATGGTTTCCCTGGTTTCTAAAAAAGAAGAAAAAAAAACAAACAGACCGTAGACTGATTTTAACATGGTTTCCCATGCTGCTATCAGACTCTACGGATTAAACATCTGAGGATAAGCAGACACGCCGAAATTCCGACTCGAAAAACACAAATCGAAACCGTGTAAACGAGCGTAACAAGAACAAAACAAAAAAATTATAAATTCTCGTCGATCGAATGAGGTCTCTTGGTCGATCGAATAATATATATATATATATATATATATATATATATATATATATATATATATATATATATTTTAAGAATCTGGAATTTTGAATTGATGAGCAAACCAAACAGAGGACTCAAAACGCACAAACTGACTCTAAAACAGAAAACTTGACATGAATAGAAAAAATTATTTATATATAAAATTGACCGTTGGTTCCCCGGCAACGGAGCCAAAAACTTGATCTTGGTCGATCAGGTTATAATAAAATACTCGACCACCATAAACCAATACTAGCAAGAGGACTAGGCCCATCGTAGTATAGCTATAGTGAATCAAGGTCGATCCCATAGGGAACCAATTGTGGATCATCTTATATACAAACAATTAATTAAACATGTCAAGAACATAAAGGCGGTCTACGACCAACATAAGACAAGAAAGGTAAAAACACGACTCGACACAACGTAATTAACCTCCCCAATTATAGTCTTTATCGTATGGACCTAGATAATTTATATAATAAAATGAACTTATTAACTGTCAATCCGTTTGTATCTATCTTAGATTTGGCTACGGGAGTCATCCTCTTTAACTTGACTTAGCACCGGTTAGGTTACTAGATCACTGTGATATTGTTACGTGACTTCGCCTTTTAAGTGCCTCCATCTCAGATTTCTAGGCAACATTCCTATGGTTAGGCGTACTTCCTAAACGATCGCATCAGTCTTTGTCCTATTAACAATTACCTGCACGGTCTCATGTTAATCTACGATTTACGTATAACTAGGTGAGCTCAATTCCCAAATACAAAACCTACCTAGATCTCGCTGAAAGTCCCGGAAGATCATTCATGAGCCAACCTAGGAGCCCTATATTGGTATTTCATAATCATACGCTAATTAAAACAGACGAGCAACGTAGCCGTAGCCATACCTACTGAGATGATAAACTCTATTGCGCTAACCTAACCATAAAGACGTGGCCGGATTAACAGGTAAAAAGGGGCTCGGTCGACCGAGTGTGTAGGCTCGGTCGACCGAATGACACAATTCGGTCACCCAAACAATTTCAACTCCCAGATTACATCTCTGAATCTATCTCTCAGCGTTTCTCATACAATACGGATTAAATAGCAATTCGTCAAGCAAATATATAAACTAGCATAGATACACGTTAATTAAGCAATACCGATTCATACATAGACACTAAGTAGAGGACGTAGGGTATGTGATCCTCATAGACAAGGTATCGCCACCTCCATAACGTCATAGCCTAGATCTACATCATCTAGCTATGAATAATCAACTCAAACGATAAATCATAATTGGGGGGGGCGGGATTAATTACGGAAAATAAAGAAGACAGAAAATATAAAGGCTTACATATTGAAGCCCTTTAATTGCTGGAAACCCTCAAATTATTCTACATTGTATCAAAGTTATATTATGAATTGTAAGATTGAAGAAAGAATGAAGGGATTGTATGTATGTCTAAGGTGTGTGTTCGTACAAATTTCGTAGCTGCTGCTTATATAGAGGTTGTAACCGACCTAGGGAGGATCTAGAAGATATACACGTGAATATCCCGTGAGTGACCGAACCGACATACTCGGTCGGCCGAATGATAGGGCTCGGTCGACCGAGCCTCCCTCTGCTCGTGTTAAACGCGCTTTTCGTCTATCTTGTTCCCCACTGCATCCTTCCGTGCTGATCTGATTCCTCTGATTTATCTCTTGATTAATGCTATGATTTTCTTCTTTATTATCTCGAGATTTACTGATTGAATGACATTTATCCTCTCGATTTGTCGTGATATGCAAAATCAGCATTTATCGCACAATAAATCGGTCTTTAAATAATAAAAACAGCTAAATACCAAATATCATATTAATAATCACTTAACATTAAATAATAAATATAAACGAGTGATTTAATACGAAATATATATTATTTGGCTCGATTTAAGGATAATGTTGATGACATTTACGGGTATAATTTGACCGTCATCAGTAATGAGCCCAGAAGCAAGACGCTGATGATTAATTATATCGTCGTAAGAGCTCCGTCAGCATACAACATCATCATGGGAAGACAATCGTTGATCGAGCTCCGAGTTATGATTTCTCTGGCACCCATTAGCCTTAAATTTCCTACTGTTGAGGGTTTAGTGGAGATCAAATGAGATGTAGAAGTGGAAATAAGCTGTTATACATTGAAGATTGCTAGGAAAGAAGTTGACCAGACACCAACTGAGACGAGTTACATGCATTGATGATCTGTTTTATTTCCTCGTTTCTTTGAAACATTTATTTTGCTTTATTTGGTTTAGTACTTTGTGCCTTTTTCTAGATGTTTGAAGTTTTCACTTGGCAGGTGGTTTTTTATGTGAGTTATAATTTTTGACACTATTTTAAGCGATAAGAATGACGTTTGTTTAGTGTTAGGTCCCATCTATGAAGCTTACGAGGGAAATTTTATTAAGTCCGCAGGACGGACAGGATGAGCTCTGCAAGAATCACTCAGTGTAATTTCATTAAGTCTGCAAGACGGACAAGCTGAACTCCACAGGATGGACTACGTGTAATTTTATTAAGTCCACAGGATGGACAAGCTGAGCTCCACAGGACGGAGCTGAGCTCCGCATGACAGACTCAGTGTAATTTCATTAAGTCCACAGGACGGACAAGTTGAGCTATGTAGGTCAGACTCAATATAATTTCATTAAGTCCTCATGATGGACCAATGGTGTTCTACTGGTCAGACTCAATAGAGTTTGCAAATGACAAACTCTTTAATGTCCGCAGGACGGACAAGATGAGCACTGCAAGTCGGACTCAGTGTAATTTCATTAAGTCTGCAGGACGGACCAATGGAGTTCTGCAGGTCAGACTCAATAAAGTTTGCAAAGGACAAACTCTTTGAAGTCCGTATAACAGACATGATGAGCTCCGCAGGTTGGACACATTGTAATTTTATTAAGTCCGCAAGACAGACAAGCTGAGCTCCGTAGGTCGGACTCAGTGTAATTTAGTCTACAAATCTTACAGACCCCCGCAAGACGGACCCAGCAAAGATCACTGACTCTAAGAAGAAGTCAAGAAGCAAGCTTATGCTAAGTGCGTCATTCAAAAATCCCAAGTTATTGAAGGACACACTGGGGGGCTATGTGTCAGAAGATAAGAGAAAACACGCAAATATGTATTTAGACACTGCAAAATATGAGAAATGTGCAAAAGTTTGCATGTATATATATATATATATATATATATATATATATATATATATATATATTGCCATTTGTTTACATTTAAGCCATTTTTTGGTATTTCCAAAAGCAAAAAATTACAAGGCAAGAATTTAAGATCCAGGGGTGGAACTCTGCCCTGGCACTATAGCGACCTCAGATCTAGACTGATCAGTAGGTGCTTGAAGGGAGGCACGCTGGGCTTTATGCTTGGCCATGATATCCACTCCCTTCCGGAAGTCCTCCACGCGATCATTATAGACCTTGTCCATAACCGACTTTTACATATTTGTGCTAGGAAGATGAGTAATGTCCGGGTCAGGGAATTGAACCAAAGCATCGTTTATCCCCATTGTATAAGTTCCACAGGCTGTAGGGGCGTGCAATAGGTTCAAGGCCTGGATAAACTTTGGTGAGGCCTTATACTTTTGATTATATGGGCAGGGGCGGCGGCTAGCTCAGCCGCCAAAGCATTATTATCCTCCCGAAGCTTGGCAATGACCTATCCCATTTCAGATGTCTCGGCCAAGTGCTCTCCCTTCATGAATTCAATAGAGTCCTTGTTTAGAGATCCCAGCTTCTGTAGTTTGATTTCTTGAACCTGAAGATGTTTCTTGGAAGACCCATTCTCCTGGATAGCGGTATGCAAACTCTGATTGAGAGCTACTCATGCTCAGCAGATCCCCTCTCTAGGTCGGAAATCCTCTTCCTTAAACCTTCTATACAGAAAGCAGCAGCAGCCAACCTTTGGAAAGTCTCTTTTCCAACACGAGACCGCTGTAGAAGGGATGAAATAAACCTTAGAAGGTTAGAAATATGAGGGCAAAACCAAGAAAAATCGTTAAAGTTACTTACATATTCAATGTTGCTAATCCCTTCGTTAGCCAACTGTTCGTTGGTCATCTAAAGTAAAGGGTCAATTCCCAGCTCTTCCTTATCCTCTTCTTCATCCTCTCCCTCATCCTGGTCGGTTAGATCAGGGCTTTGATCCGGGGAGGCATCTGATCTGCCCGTTTTTCTTAGCCGGCCGCCTCTAGCACCAGAATTGGCTTCTCCATAAGAGAGGAGTCCCCTCATCCTCATCATCATCATCATCAGGGATGTCAATAGTAAGAGTTGTGGGATTCACCCGTGTGATAGACGAGCATGGGGTGACATCCACCTGTTGCTCCAACTATGGAGGAACAACACTTACAGGCACAACATTGACCGGTATACCTTTGGGAAGACGTTCCTCAGTATGTGCCCTCTCCATGGAAATGCTCTCACCAACTCGCTCCCCTCTTGCAATATGCATTAAGCTAGCAAAGGTTGCCACTGTAAAATAGACAGAAAGAGAAGGTCGGTCATAAAAATCCAAGATAACACAAAAAGTTGCTATAAATTGAACCTCACACACGGTTTGGTCCTCAGCGTTGAGAGGTACATTTGGGTCAGGATCGGCCTCTTCGAGCCTAGCTTCCTCAATGAACTGGGACGAAAATTCGTTGGTGATTATAAAGGCACCACAATCCAGGAGAGCCTGAACTTCGGTATAGTCAATGATCTCGGGGGTAGCATCCTTATCCATGTCGTTAGATATCCACCTGCTTAGCTAGGTGTGTCCCTCATTCTGAGAAAAGAAAAAACGGGCATGCCAACCCGCAGAAGGTGAGCGACCGTCAATTATATACACCCGGACACCGGACCGGTGAGGAAACTGATACCATCCAGCAGGTCCTGGATTTTTCCGGATTTGGTGAAAACCTCTAAAGAGGTTTGTAGAGAAATGAACTCCCATCACCCAGAATATGATGGCGAACCCTATGATGCTCCTAACCCATTGGGAGCAACATGGGCAGCACCTTTACTATAGTACCTCAGTACGTCTATAAAAGCAGGGCACCAGGGTAATCACAAGCCACCCTTCAATTGGCCTTTGAAAACTCTGCGAAAACCTTCCAAAGGTCGGTAGGCGTAGGGGCAAGGTTCTGTGGGGAGCATAGGGGGCAAACACTTCCTTATTTATCCTATATTCTTGGCAGATATAGTCAAAGTTGCTCTCGGGTAGAGCTGTTAACGAGCCGAGCCGAGCCATGTATTGGTTGTTAGACATTAAAATTACATATATTATAAGCATATAAGCATGTTCACGAACATTATATAAGCATGTTCGCGAACATAATAAGCATGTTCGTGAACATAATCGAACGGTTGCGAACCAAGCTCGAGCTCGGCTCGTTAAGCAAACGAGCCTACAATCATGTTCGAGCTCAGCTCGTTAAGCTAAACGAACAAACGATCACAAACACTAACGAGCCGAACACGAGCTTGTTCACGAGCGGCTCTGTTCGTTTAACAGCTCTACTCTTGGGAAAGAACGATTCCATTCCGTAGCTTTCTATCATTCTTTGGGTCCCAGTACGGATCTTATGCCTAAAAGTAGGGTCAAAAGTCCCAGACGAAGGAGAAAAAGAAGAATCTAGGTTTGAATTGTCTATAGGCCTTTCGGTTTCAGCATCTGATTCGGACGTAAATAGCTCTTCACGGAGGTGTTAGAAGGGGTTGAGGCTCTTAGTTGAGATGAACAAAAACGAGACATGACTACCTAGAGATATAATGGACAGGACATACTTGTGAAAATGGAGAAGAGAAACAACGAAGTGATGTGAGCCCTCTAGGCTTCAATCATAAGATCGAAGGACGTGTGGAGTAATGGTGACAGACGGTTGATATGATTTAGGTGTAACCCCTAAACACATTCTCGAAAACCATTCCTTATTAAATGATACATGGGCAGGAAATGCCTCGGTTTTCAAAAACATTATGACAGAAGTTATTAGGAAGCTGTGCCGACTAGCACGGTTGTCTATTTCAGTTTTTCAAAAACAAAGGCCTACTCCATAAAGGCCGAACTGATCAAGCTTAAGATGCTATTGACAGATTCGACCTGACCTCAAGAGCTGAGGTAGATCTGGGGTGTTTATGATGAGGGTTCATTTAACCATACCACGTGTCATCCTCATATCGCCCCAAATAGTAAGAAAAATACACTTACATCTTAATTTTAAGGGCCATGAGCCCAAAGGCCGAGCAGAGCCCCTAGGAAGGGAGCTGACCAGGTTATTCCTCAAGTCCACCGCAGGTCAGTCAGGACGAAATAGTGGTGGACCTGCTCAACCCGTTCACATCGGCCTCGGTTTCTCGCCGTAGGTCGGTAGGAGCGTGTCACAATAACTACATGTTTATCAGGATAATAATGGAAAGTGTCCTAAGCCATTAAGACTCTGATCCTTATCATTTAAATACAGAGATTATCTCCTATAATCAAGGGATAAATACGATATAATAATACTTGAAGAATACGGAAAAAGAGCCATAGTGGACACGGCCCATGCAAGCCTAGGGCATGAGTGTTCCCTACATAAACGTTCATAAGAACTATGACAGACTTGATTCCAATACACACTTTTTGGATACGTAGGCAACCTGGAAAAAGATCCTAGGCTCAGTCTAAACCATCCTAAAAAACCATCTCCTCGTTCATACTTTTTTTGTTTATCACCCTTGATTCAATTACCATAAGATTATACGGCACAGGTTTGTACCCAACGAAAGTTTGCTTCGTTAGTTGACATGTTGTTTATGGTCTAAAGCGTCAGGGAAGGACTCTCTATGGTTTTGGAGGTTAGATTTCTTGTTAAAGTTTTAGATCTGTTTCTTAGAAGTTTTGCATTTGAAGTTATTACTCAATGAATATCCTGAATCTATGAATTTCTTCTTTAAGAAAAATGAGTTGAAGAACAAGCAAAGACCATCTTTGAAATCAAGCTCAGAGGCTTGATCATATTCATTAACTTTGGAACAAAATTTTGGTTTATAATTAGAGCGAGAAAATTCGGTGTTTCTTTGGCTAAATAAACGAGTTGAACACGGAGTATACGATGCGAATATTTTACATCAAAATTATGAAGAAACATGTAGGGTCTTTTCGATCTTTTTTTCCCGTAGTGAAATTGAAGTCAATGGATGCAATGTTTCAATGTCGGCAACATCTTGATGGTGAATATACGGTTGTATTGAGATGCATTGAAACGTGATTTGGTCTTAATATTGCAGTACACATGTTTCTCTCTTCATAAAGCGTCACTTCAGATGCAAATGACACATGAGTGTCACTTTAGAATCAGTGACACATGATATTGTATTCATAAAGTGTTACTTAGGATGCAGTGATACATGATTTGCTCTTTGTGAAGTGTCACGGGGGATGAAGTGACAGTTGTTTTGGGCTCCACAAAAGTGTCACCGAGTATACATTAAAAAGTTATTTTTAGCATTAATTGTATCTTCAATTGTCATTGTATCAAATGTTAGGAACTTTAGTTCTTTTAGTGCATATCCACATGTCACTGAAATAATGAAAAGATATTTTGTTTTTGAAATAGAAAAAATGAAAAAATGAAGTTGTTCTAGTTACGTATTTAACTTGATTTTGTTTCCATTTGACCGGTTACCCCTAAAATTTATGTCATATTTTTTTATTTTATAAAAGAAGAATTAATTCTAGACTTTCATGATAATAATATTCTTCTTGCGATCAGTGATACATGAGAGTGTGGATAATCCGTACAAAGAAATGTAAAGAAGAAAAATCTCTCATAAAAAAATTGAATAGCAATACATCCACTACTCAATTATTTATAATATACTTTACAACAATATAACATTATTGATTTTGTTGTGATTCATCACAATAAATTATTCATCATTTTAATTAATCGGAAGGAAATGATACTATGAAACGTATAGTGCATACCATTTCCCATTTTGAATTGCATAGGCGATCTTGTCTCATCCATAGGATCTGATGCGTTCACACCAAAGAGTGTTTCTTTCGATTAATTTTTTATTTTTAAGAGTTCTTTCGTTTCATTTAATATATACTAGTACTAGTTAAAACATTTAGAAGATCGAATTTTTTATTTTTTTGCTAGTAAATTTTAGAAGATCAATTAAATCTATCAAAAGGTCATTCTAAAATTCGTAGTTTTTTTTTTTTTATAAATAAACTCAGATGTAAAGTTTTGGGGCCAGAAGTCCCAAGAATCCAAGTTGAACCCAGCTCGGTCATCCTCCCCGGCCTCACCAGGTCGGCCACGGTACAAGAGATCCGCCGACTCAGCTCGGACCTCACAGGTCGGCCTGAGTGTACCCCAAACTAAATTTCCTAAGTGCATAATCAATCAAATAAACGTTGAAAGAATCCTCCGCCATAAAGGCTTTTATCCGATATTCAAATCATCAAGATTATCTCCTATAATTAAGGGGATTAAATCATAATTATCTCTTCTTTAGGAAACACGAAATCACAGTCCAACAAGTTCACGGCCCATGCAGGCCTAGGGCACAAGCCCCTCTATATAAACAATGCTTAAAGACACTTTCTCAAGTCCAGTCTAAACCACCACAAACCACCCCACACTTTATCGTTTTTAGTGTCCTTGGAGCTTGTGCAGATTGTCACTAAGATCTATAAGCCCCGGAATTAAAACCCGACGATTCCCAGAATCTTCAGTTGGCACTAGAAGGAGGGCACCTTTACTGGCAATTTTGTTTAACGCTTCAACACAATAATTGTGACAACTAGAAATCAGGCCGCAAAAGGCAATAATGACAATGACGCCTCGGCCTCCAACGCTAACAATCACAAGCAGGAGCATGTGGAGGTTGTCCTCAACGTTACCCACCAAGCATTGGTGGATCAATTGGTGGCTATGGATGATACCACAAAACAAGAAGTGCTCAATGGTACCTTAGCATAGGACGATAAAGAGGATGAAGATTTGGTAGAAGAATATCTCCTTGAAGAAGATCTGCAGGAGCAAGATCTCCATGAACAAAATATACCGGAGAAAGATGATGATTATGAGGTAGAGGAGTCTCAAGAGGAAACACCATCTCTCCCTCCAAAGCTTAAACGAGCCAATAAGGACGACCATTCATCCTCCTCAAATCGGGGGAAGAAGTTGGTAGACCCCCATGCAATGGATGCAGCTAGAGCCGAGCTAGACGTTATCATGGGCAAGATATCTACGGACCTCTCCCTCATATCCCAATTCACTGAGCAGATAGACGATTATCCTCGACCTGCAAGGTTCAAAGTGCCAAATTAGAACCTAACGATGGAACAAAGGATCCTCAAGATCACCTCTTTCAATACATGAAACATATGAATTTGGATTGCTCCGGACGAGACGAAGTGCAAGGCCTTCCTAGAACTACTAATAGACCGAGCTCGAGAATAGTTTCGGAAGATCCCCGCAAGGACGATCTCCAACTTTGAGATGCTAGGAAAGATTTTTCTTAATGCCTTTATCACAACCAAACCCTTCCAGAGGAATGCTACTCATCTTCTCACCCTTACACAGAAGAAAGATGAGACAGTGCTGCAATTCATGAAGCAGTTTAATGAAGAATCCACACAGGTGAAAGATGCTGACGAACACATTCTTATTGCCTCCTTTGTTGTAAGGCTGCGGGAAGGTAGTCTCTACGCCAAGCTAAACAGCAAACTCCTCAAATCGATGGGAGAATGTATCGAAGTAGCATATAAGCACTGCAAGGAGAGGAAGCGGACCGGCTGAAAAGACAATCAGAGAGAGTAGAGCACAAAGAGCAATAGGCAGAAAAGCTATCTGACAAGAAAAGGAAATCGACCTGGGACCGAGCAGCCAGTTTGGCCACAGATCGGTCTGAGAAAAGGCACGCCTTATAGCATAGGGACTTCCCTCCGCTAATCAGGCCGCACGAGCAGGTTCTCACAATTATTGAGAGAAAATGTCTGGCCCAAATTCCATCCCCGATGCGAAGTCCCCTAGAGAGAATGGACCAAAGCAAATTCTCTACCTATCACAAAGATGTTAGGCATCATTTGGACAGCTACAGAGACTTTCAGAGGGATATTGATTCAGCAATCACTGAAAGGAAGTTGGACTAGGTCGTGGGTCGATCTCACTCTGCTGAGCCTTGGGGTCAGTGAGACTACTTGCATCGGAAATTTCAATTATGATCGAGGTCCACTGGGAGAACCCTACAGAAGAAGAGACCGATCTCTGGAGGGAGATCGACAGATAGATAATCGCCCCATCAACACTATCAACACCATTATGGGCGGCCCCAGCAACACATTCGGGGAAACATGTAACCCTAATGCTCGACACCAAACAATAGATCAAAGGCTAGCTCGGGAAGTGACCTATGGTCCTAGGGATCCGCTTCCGTTGGTTACAAACAATGAGTGCCTGGTCATAGAGGTCATGGTGAACAAGAACCTGGTCAAGAGAATTTTCATAGATACATGAAGTGCTGTCAACGTCCTATACTATCCGGCTTTCTAGTCAATGAAGCTCAGGGATTCAGAGCTAACTCCAGTCTCAGCACCATTGTTCGGATTCGATGGACCCCCAGTCCATCCTATTAGGATTTTCCGCCTCGTAACAACCTTTGGGAAGGAATCAAAGGGCAGGATCGTCATGGTCATTTATGTCGTACTCAGGGCTTAATCAGTGTATAACATCATCTTGGAAAGGCCCACCCTAATCGATCTCCGAGATGTAATCTCCCCGGCTCACATCATCTTGAAGTTTCCTACTACGGATGGCTCAGATGAGATCGAAAGGGATCTGGAGGTTGCCAGGAGCTTCTCGGCCACAATAAAAAACAAAGGAGTAATCATGGCATAATGAGTTTGTCAGGTTCTGAGTAGCTACGGCTTGCTTTTTATTTTTGCAATTTCATTCAATCTTTGAACAAAGTTTTCAATAAGTGGTGCTCATAAGCACCCAGTTTGCATTTCCTTTCAATATGCTCTTATTTAAATTATCAATTTTATCATGCTACTGTTAATGGCCTCATTTAAGCCTATGAGACAGGTTTTCATGTAAAAACAAACGACATTAAGAAAATCTGAGCCCCGTCAAGTCAAGCTCAACCTGAAAAACATTAACACGAGAAGTCAGTCTAATCTGGCCCTGCTCGTCGAAAAACTTAAAGCAAGAAGTCAATTTAATCTGGCCATGCTCGCCAAAAAACATTAATGCGAGAAGTCAGTCTAATCAGGTCCTGCTCGCCGAAAAACATTAATGCGAGAAGTCAATCTAATCAGGCCGTGCTCGTAAAAAAATTTAACACAAGAAGTCAGTCTAATCAGACCTTGCTCGCCGAAAAAATTAATACAGAAGTCGATCTAATCTTGCCCTGCTCGCCGGAAAGACTAAACGTGAGAAGCCAGTCAAATCTTGCCGTGCTCGCCGAAAAACATGCAAGGAACCAGTAAAATCCTACAAAGCTCGCCAAAATTCGATATTGGGCCTACATCAGGTCTGACTCATCAAAGACGAAGTCAGCAGAATAACTGAATCCAACCCCCCTCCCTCCAAGTCAGATTCGGCCAGGGCACGACAAGCTAAGACTGACCTAAAGGCAAACAAATATCCAATCCCCGCAGGTCGGGCTCGGCAAAAATGTCCTAAACAGTGAAAAAAATACGAGTATCCCATCCAAAACCATTTGTTAAGGAATGGTATACTAGGGAGCAAGAGACCCCACCGATTCAAGTGCTTAAACCATGTACTCAAAATATTCAAATAAAGTTCTTAAGTAAGTACTCGAAAAATTCTCAAAATAAAGTGCTCAAAGGAAAACCTCAGCAAAAACTTTTTTCATTATCATAATGGAAAAAATTACAGGTCCAAGACAAAAACAACAAAAGAAATGAATACAAAAACCCTAAACTAAGTCTTTGAGCTCGGATTTTGCTTGGGCTCTTAAGGGGTAGTAAGAGCCGAGCTAGAAGGAGCAACAAACTTTGTGGAGTACTTGGACACAATGTCCACTCCCTCCATAAACTCCTTAAAACGCTCACAACTGACCTTGCTCATTCCCGGTTTGTAGTAAACCTGCTTGGGAAGATTGTCTATAACAAAGGCCAGGAAGATGACCTCTGGCCTCATCCGTGCCCTGAGTATACACATGATTCAGGACATGGAAGAGAAGCACCTTCAAGGCATTAGTAAAGTATATCTTCTGAAGCCTTGTTTGCTTAGACTACCTCAGCAGCTTCAAGTTCAGCCATCTTTGCTTGGAGCTCGGTCACGACCTGCTCCCTCCCCTCCATCTTCTCAGCAAACATGTGCTCTTTTTCCTGAAGCCCGGCCTAGCTTGTAGCTACTTCTAAAGATCATTGATCTCCTTATCTTTGGACTTAATGGAGTCCATCAGCTCTGCCCGACCGTCCCTCTGATCGGAAACCTTTTTCGTGAGGTCGGCAGTGTCAACAAAAGCTTTTCCCAACCTTCAAAAACTTCCTGCCTGTTCAAGGTCCCTTGAACTAAGAAAATAGGATGTCAAAAATAAAAATGACAACTAAGCACAGTCAAAAAATAGAAGAGAGTAACTTACGAATTCCATGGACATGAAGCCGACCACGGACAGTTCCTTGTCTGACATATTGGACAGACGTTCTTGGTTAGAAGCAGCATCACCGGGGCCTCCGTGCCCCTGAACTCCCTCACGGAGCACGCCAGTTTGGCCCTGATGAAATAGTGTCCTGAACCCAATCGGGTTGGACCGGATCCGACCGGGTCGGATCATTTCTACTATTTCTTTATGTTTATAAATATATAAAATGGCTTTTCTATTGTCATATATGTGTTCTTTTAAAGAACCAATTGTGAATTGTTATATGATAACGTCCTTAGTATTAAACTGTGATAGAGAAACCCTGATAGGCGATTATGGTTGATGAGATCTAATCACTTTAACACTATTGAGCTTTCCCCTAGCCACAGGGTGATGCGGTAGTGATTGGGTATGATACTGAAGCATGCGGAGTATACATGTATGGTCTTCCGGGAATCGGGTACCCTATCAGTAGGGGTGAATATCCGAAAGGGCCTTCTTATAAGGAATGTCTTACTCTTGTGAATCTTTGCAAAGTGGAAGTAAATGAGTTACTTCGAGAGAGCTTGATATCCAGATTATAAGATGCGGTCGTTAATGATTGACACTCGACGTACGACCGTATAGATATTATACAGCGATAGGATTATAATTTACACGGTAACTGTTTCACATGAAAGGAAGTAGTCATTGCATTTGACTCTTCCGATGATTGGGGGTCACAGTGTGTTGCTAGACGCTATCCCGTGATCGTTAGGCATGAAGGGCATTTTCGTAATTTGCACTTTGTGTCTACGGCCAACATATTCGGAAGCCTATCGGGTCACACACATATGAACATCTAGCCGGATTAAAATGTGGTTATAGTTGATGACCAAATAAGGAAAGTTTATCTCGTACTATAAAGGTTATAGTGGTAAATTAATATGGTGGTATTTATTTATTATGAATAAATATAATACAATATATTAATTATGTTGATTAATTAATATGTATATTGATACATATAATTTCGAAATATATATATATGATATACATGTATTTTGTAAATTAATTAATCATAGCATTGTATTAATTAAAAATATTCCGGAAGCCAATAAAAGGCTATATGGGGCGCAAGATTAATGTGTAAAAGATACACTTGGATCGTGCAATTTAATTAATAAGAATACCATTTATTAATATTAGATAATAATGACTATCGATTTGCACACATGTGTAAATTGATTTATGGTAATAAGATAAAGATATATTCAATATAAGATATTGTCAATATATATATATCTTGGAAATATATTTAATATGGGATATTGAATATTAATGAGATAAATCAATCAATTATATTTTCCTTTTTATTTGGGAAAATGTTTTCTTCTCCTCCACACATATGGGGCGGCACCTTCTACTATAAATAAGAGGTGGGTGTCAAACTCTTTGTACATCATAATTCCAAGAGCTAATAGTTCTTATGTAAAATAGAGAGCATCCTATAGAGAGTTGGAGAGAGGGGAAAAGGCCGGTCTAACAACATGAGTTTTCCAATAGCAATCCATAGTGGGATTTCGGCGGGCTATTCGTGTGCACTAGTGGTAGAGGCCGAACACTTGGGCGACTCTATGCATAACTACTCTCCTTAGACGGTCAAAGCGTCGATCTTATATATTAAGCAAGGTAACCACCGTCTTTAGCTTATTTGTTTATTGCTTAAGCGAAGTCGATTTGGGGTTAAAGGAAATCAAAATTTTGAATTCCGTTGCATTCCCTTGTAGATTTCTAACAGTGGTATCAGACCGAGCTTCGAGCTTAAGCAATAAGCATGTTATTTTTTGCGTAGTTAATTTTATCGTTCTAATCACGTAATTAAAAGATGAATGATTTTTTATTCACAAAAACGATACACGAAAAGAAAAAAAACGTGATCTGGTTTTGCTCGGCCGACTAGTGGCGGCAGCGGCGGCAGGGCATCCTGCTCCCGGCGGCGGTTGACTAGTCAATGCTGGCGGATCTCCTAAATTTTGTTTTGTGTATTTTGGGTTTTAATATGGTTCATATAGTTGTGATTGATAATTTCTCATTTGTTTAGTTGTGTCATGTGGCTAACCAATGGTTCAAATAGTTTGGGCCATTGTGATGTCACATGGCATTAAAATAATATTAGCATTTCCAAATTTTGATTTGGAATAGGTCTAGGCCCTTTTCAAACATTTGATTTGTAAAAGGCCTAGGCCTAGGCCACATCCAAAATTTTGATTTTGGAAAGTGGCCAGGCCTAAACCAAAATTATTTGGCCATTCCAAATATTTGATTTTGAATAGGCCTACGCCCTTTTTCAAATATTTGATTTGTAAAAGGCCTAGGCCTTGGCCACTTCCAAAATTTTGATTTTGGAAAGTGGTCAGGCCTAAACCAAATTTGGTTTAGTAAGATGCATTTTGGTTTAGGAAACCAAAGGCATCCCTTTTGATTAGGAATCAAAAAGAAAGAAACAAAATAGGCCTAATTTTAATTTTGATTTATTTTTGGAATAGTTCTAATTCATTAAAATTAAAAATAAAATCGGTTTAAAATTAATCGTTAAAATTATTTCGATTAAAATCATTTAATTAATTAAATTTGAATTAGTTAATTCATTGGATAAAATTATTTAATAGATTAAATGTTAATTGATTCATTAAGACGCAAGTAGTTAAATTTTAATTTTATCTTTTTCATAAGATGTTATTGTATGGATTAGATATTGTGTAGATATAATATAATTATATGGACCCCGATTGATCATGGACACGGCTGATAGGATAGATGTGAATGATTTAATTTTTCTGTTGGTTTAAAAATTGTCCTAGGCCGATATGAAGAACGTGACCTAGTTTATTTTCTGCACTTATCCCATTCTCGTTAGTTTCCCCCGTGTACGGCGGGTGTATTTATTTTATTAGAAAGAATTAAATGTAACAAGAATGGAGCAGAAGATGAAGGCCAAACAAAGAAGAATAAATATCCCATTCGAGATGGCGCATTAAAAATCCTATTGGCGGTTGCAGCTACCCTTAGATTGTAACCCGCGGTTTCGTCAGTTTGTATTCGAAACCGCACCTAGGAAAAGTCCATGATCATATCGGTTAATTTACGAATTTATTTATTTTGTGCTTGTATTTATTTTATAGATTCGATATATGCATAGCTAGGCACGATCTAGATGAATGTGTAGGATGTATGTCTATAGAGATAGATATACATGATGAG
The DNA here is from genome assembly GCA_026214975.1 of Gentiana macrophylla. Classification (NCBI taxonomy): domain Eukaryota; kingdom Viridiplantae; phylum Streptophyta; class Magnoliopsida; order Gentianales; family Gentianaceae; genus Gentiana; species Gentiana macrophylla. The sequence goes on from CM047812.1 coordinate 43,942,922, forward strand.
ACCGTAATAAATTAATTACGAGAATTAATTCGAAACTAATTAAGTGAATTAATTTAAAATTACCCCCACAACAAAATCGAGTAATAAAATGTCTCCCAATATTATAGTGACGGTGAAGAGCCCTTGTTCGGATCCAACTGATCGGCCCACGTCGGGAGTTGACCTACCTCGGGTATATCGTCATTATCAAGATATGATCGTTATGAGATCTCATGAATACTTGGGTTACGACTCGACTAAGAATCTTGCGGTGATTGGCCCATGCCAGGACCGTCTGATTTTAGAGACATAAGGTTGACTATCACATAGACGATGTGAATTGTCAAAGAGTTGACTAGTCAAACCACTAGAAGTCGCGTTAGACACGATTGGTAAGAAGTACCTACCCGTCAAAATTGATCCGGTCGATCGGCCCACGTCGGGGATCGAGTCAACTAGATAGGATTCCAGCCACTAAAGGATTTTGAAAATTTTTTGAATGTCAATTGGAGTAGTTGACTAGTGGGATAAAAATCATAAACCAAAGTCTATCTTTGATTTTGCATGTGTAAACAACAACACTCTTTTATCTTTATTTTATGTTGTAGTTTTTAGCGAACTTTTACATTTATGTTTTTCTCGATTAGTAAAACCAAATTATGACTGCTTGAGAAACGTTCTCAAGAATGGTTAAAGAAATTTTAATCCTTTTAAAATAAGCAATGACACGAGTAATCCCGCTATAGTAGTTAGAGACAAGGAGACTACATATTTGATGCAACACTCCAAGGCTTTAATTATTAATGAAAGCGGAAGCTCATGATATGAATACATCACTTGAAATAAGTTTCAACGAATTAATCATATATTGGATACGATCCAAGATGATCATTCTGTCACACGATGACAATTAATTCAAACGTTGGATAAGAATGACCACATCAAAATTTGGATTGGTTGTTTTCAAAATTGTAAGATTTAAGTATTGACTTAATTCTTTAAACGTTGCTTACAAGTTAATTAAATAGTTAATGTTTTGAATACGACTCAAAAGGTTAAATAAACTATTTAATAAACTTTAGATTTTCTTTATGAAGGGAAATTAAAGACATGGCTCTTGTGATCTTTCTTAAGTCTTATGAAGACTACAATAAGAAACATTTTTCAGGTGCTTAAAGGATTAAAAAGAAAAGTTAGTGCATGTGCTTAAAGAGAGAACTTATTGAAGTTTCTATTCTAGGCAAGTGAGTTGAGATAAATCTATCTAAGTTCAAAGTCAACTCTCGGATATATGATCCTACGAGTGTGATTAAATTAGAAAGATTAAATATAGAATTGGAAGGTGAAGCAAACGTTGCAACACGTACCATCTTCTGAATCTAGTAAACTGATAAGGGAACTAAATAAATGTTATTATGTTCCGGTTCTTATGAAGAACATACTTTCAGTTATTTGTTAGGATTTAGTGGATATATTCATTTATAAAGAATAAATGTTATTCCGATAAAATTGGAAGGTCACTGAATCTAACATACTAGATTGATGTCATTATATAGTTGATATATGTGATGAGATCTCAACTAATATTTATATGGCTGTTATCCTTGATATTTGTAGTTGTTCTAGATGTCGACTCTCTGGAAGAGAAACGTATAATTAAATGTCATTTAGATGATGTCTGAACCATGTGATTATGAATCATGTGGGTGATACATATCTTATCTAAAGATGACTAAAATACCCTTTAATGAAAAGGCCTAAACATACCGATGTTTGTTGGCTTATGACAATTAATGCCACAAATAATTGTTTGTTAATCTCTACGACTATTTTTAGAAATAGTCAAGTGTACTCAGTGAAGTGCATAATTTGGAAAGCCCAAAAAGTTCGAGCTAGTATGAATATGAGATTGATGAGCTACTTAGGAATTAATCTTCAATTGGATTGAAGTAATTAATACCTGATGGGCGTTTCAGAAGTCGTCTGAAAATGAATAAGATTCTCCCTTGAAGGATACCATTTTTGGATACACAACTGGATTGTGTTCCCAAAATGGAAACAACACTTTATATGAGAAAGGTGTGACGCAAGCCATGCAAAGTATCCCTTACCCGTTTCGGGATAGTGCCCTTATACTGAATTGAGTTTCAAAGAATAAAGTTTGAATGAATTCCATATTAGATATGGAAGATGATAATGTCGAATCTATCTTAACCGATGATTTGAAGTTGTCATAGGCAAAGTCAGAAAGGCTTGGAGCCTAGTACGACATATGAAACTTTGTGGAACATCTTAGTAAGTATGCTAGTTATTATTTACATATCCGCGGAGCAAATATTTGTCTCCAAACATGCTGTCTTCTAGAGTAAGTGTTTCTTCCAAAAGAAACAGTAGGAGTAAATAAGATCTCAAAAGATTTTGAGAACCACAAAGATATATTCAACCATTAGAACATGAACAGACACCACATAGCGATGAGGTGTAGAACACTACTCAGTGCACATAAAAGTTATGTAAGTCTGTGGATAACTTCAAGCCTAAAAAGGCTGCTGGTATGTTCATCTAGAAGAATGAATATCTCACGACTCATGAAAGAATGTTTGAAAGGCAAGATTGAGAGATATGGCCAGGTGCCATAACATCTGAATTAGATTCCATCAGTGACTACCAGGTTATGAACCTAGTCCGTCTTACCTAGAGGGAATGTCCCTATAAGGCTGAGCCCAGTTCTATTCAGACTATGCTTGTTGTAACTTCGTATCATGGCTATATGATAGTGTTGAAGACGTTGGGCAGAACGCTCGATGTTCATAGATGATAACATGATATGTGAGCCCACGAGATCCATTTATGGACTCAAACAAGTTTCTCTAGACGATTTATTTGTTTGATCATTAAAGGAGTTTGATTTAGTCAAAAGAAGGATATGGCCAAAGTGCAAGATGGATAGTGGGAGTGTGTTATGATTTTTGAGTAAGATATTGGATATCTCTCTCGAGAATTAATACCCCATATCATAGTCAATTAATGTTTGGTAGTTCAAGGTCTTTACGAAAGCACTTGGATTAGTAGTTCTTATTTTTGGAAATAAGAATCTATAGTCATAGATTTAACTGTTATTAGATTATAGTTTACCTATATAGATGTGATGCTAAAAGAGTTTAGCATATATCGCTATAGGAGACTGCTAGCCGGTGTTCTCTAGATCTATCTATGTTAGGACGTTAGTCGTAAAGATAAGGTGAAAGATGATGTTTATGAAATTTTCCTTTGCTACGGCAATTGGAACCATCATAAAAGTAATGCCAGATGTTCATAGTCCATGAATAGTCAGGAGCAAGTATGAAAGAAAATCTGGTGAATGTCGAGAACATCCTTAAACAAGTTAAGGATGAGTTCCTAGCTTTTTGAAACTTGGAAATAAATAAACAGACATGTATCCTGAGTCTTATAAAGGTGAGTGGGAGCTATAGTCTGGGTTTGCAATGACTTTGATTATTTGATACAGTGAGCTGGAAATGTTCTTAGCTATGAGTCACTGTAATTTCTACAACTTAGCCAAAACACAGTAGTGCCTTGGTGGCGTTGCGGGAGCAGTACATGGATCTAGAAGGTTCATTCTTGAACCTTGTACGGTTCTTCCACCTTTTCTGTATAGCCGATATAGTAAGTCGATTCATTGCTTGAATTAAGGACCAGGGTCTCGTCAAAGATTCATGTGTGTGTTGAGGCGGTTCCTTTGACTTGATCATTTGGAGCATGATATGAAGATAGTCTGAGTCCCCATGGATAGCGATCCATTCACGGCTAGGGCTGGTTACAAGTATTGCATGAGATTCTTGTGTTTCAACTTGGTTTTGTGTGTCCGAGTGATTGGTTTTAGGCCAAGTTAGAGATTGTTGAAATAGTGTCCTAAACCCGATCGGGTTGGACCGGATCCCACCGGGTTTGATCATTTCTACTATTTCATTATGTTTATACATATATAAATGGCTTTTCTGTTGTCATATATTTGTTCTTTTAAAGAACCAATTGTGAATTGTTATATGATAACGTCCTTAGCATTAAACTGTGATAGAGAAACCATGATAGGCGATTATGGTTGATGAGATCTCTAATCACTTTAACAAGTTTGATACTTAAATGTCTCTAGGCTGATGTACTATTAAAGAAGACATTGATAGTACAAACAGACTAGCACGTATTAGATGTCTTCTGTCTTTAAGGGAAGGGACAGATCTCATCTATCGAACTGTAGAGACACTTGGACTTATGTGGACGTGTATTAGGGAATGCGTACGTTAGACTGACACACTTACATTAAGTGTCGCACTATGTGGCAGTTGTGTAATTATCCTTTAGACTGGAGTCTTCATGGCATCACGGTGTGGATTGTCATGCTAGACACTATTGAGCTTTCCCCCAGCCACGGGGTGATCATGCGGTAGTGATTGGGTATGATACTGAAGCATGTGTAGTATACATGTATAGTCTTCTGGGAATCGCGTACCCTATCAGTAGGGGTGAATATCGGAAATGGCCTTCTTATAAGGAATGTCTTACTCTCGTGAATCTTTGCAAAGTGGAAGTAAATGAGTTACTTCGAGAGAGCTTGATATCCAGATTACAAGATACGGTCGTTATTGTTTGACACTCGACGTACGACCGTGTGGATATTATTACAGCGATAGGATTGTAATTTACATGGTAACTGTTTCACATGAAAGGTAGTAGTCATTGCATTTGACTCTTCCGATGATTGGGAGTCACGGTGTGTTGCTAGACGCTATCCCATGATCGTTATGCATGAAGGGCATTTTCGTAATTTACACTTTGTGTCTACGGCCAACATATTTGGAAGCCTATCGGGTCACACACATATGAACATCTAGCCGGATTAAAATGTGGTTATAGTTGATGACCAAATACGGAAAGTTTATCGCGTACTATAAAGGTTATAGTGGTAAATTAATATGGTTGTATTTATTTATTATGAATAAATATAATACAATATTTTAATTATGTTGATTAATTAAATATGTATATTGATACATATAATTTCGAAATATATATATATGATATACATGTATTTTACAAATTAATTAATCATAACATTGTATTAATTACAGAATATTCCATAAGCCAATAAAAGGCTATATTGGGAGCAGGATTAATGTGTAAAAGATACACTTGGATTGTGCAATTTTATTTAAGAAGATTACCATATATTAATATTAGATATTAATGATTATAGATTTGCACACATGTGTAAATTGATTTATGGTAATAAGATAAAGATATATTCAATATAAGATATTGTCAATATATATATCTTGGAAATATATTTAATATGGGATATTGAATATTAATTAGATAAATCAATCAATTATATTTTCCTTATTTTATTGAGAAAATGTTTTCTTCTCCTCCACACATATGCGGCGCCACCTTCTACTGTAAATAAGAGGTGGGTGTCAAGCTCTTTTGTACATCATAATTCCAAGAGCTAATAGTTCTTGTGTAAAATAGAGAGAATCCTATAGAGAGTTGGAGAGGGGGGAAAAAGGCCGGTCTAGCAACCGGAGTTTTCCAATAGCAATCCATGGTGGGATTCCGGCAGGCTGTTCGTGTGCACTAGCGCTAGAGCCCGAACAATTGGGCGGCTCTATGCAGAACTACTCTCCTTAGATGGTCAAAGCGTCGATCTTATAGATCAAGCAAGGTAACCACCATCTTAGATTATTTGTTTTTGGCTTAAACGAAGTCGATCTTGGGTAAAAGGAAATCAAAATTTCGAATTCCGCTGCGTTCCCGCGTAGATTTCCCAACAGGCCTTTCTTGGTCGGCCTCTCATATGTGTTGCCAGCAACCCTAGGCCTATTCTTCTTTTGGAGATGCAGACCATCTCTCTTTTCCTCCCAGGTTAGAAGCATGCTGGGTAGTCAGGTCAACTTCCTCCAACACAGGTTGGGAGGAAGAAGGCACTGTTGAGGAAGTATCCTTATTTATGCCCGAGGGCTGAGTAGGAGGAGGCTCCATGCTTGCCATCCTCTCAAAATATTGGACAACCTCTGCCTCATTCTCAGCTCCAACAAGTAGTTCGGCAAAATCATCCACTTCAAACAAAAATAGAACTGCTAGTTAACCTGATAGATAAGCGTAAGAATAAAACACAAACCGCAAAAAGAGAAACCCTATAAGAAGTCCACTCGGCTTTACTAAAGGGTTTGTATGGGCTAGGCCCCACATCTTTTAACCGAGCTTCCGTGATCAGCTCATCAAACAAATCTTTCCAGTCGATAGAGTATCCCGACTCGTGGATCTTCTCCACTAGCTTTTCATGAAGCTCGGGGCTTCATCCTTATCTAACTCCCCCGAGTTCCATCAACTTAACTCCAGATAATATTCGTACCGGATGAAAAAGAACCGTTCCTTCCACCGCTTATGAGACGAATCGCTTTTGGGGATAATAAGAACGTTGCTCGAACGCCCAGTTCTCCGAGATAAGTAGTACCGATTTGGGTGGTCCTTCACTGATGAGAGACAAATTGTCACTCATTATCATGATATTTTATCCCTGTTTCTGGTACACATTTGAGCATTATTGCACCAATTTGAGCTATTATTTCCTTAGTTTCATCTAAATGTATTGATAGAATTTCTACTTGAAGCTTTTGGAGTAGATTTTGTGAAGAAAGTTTATATCTTTTGATGTAATTTTCCTCCATTGAAGAACCTAGAAGAGTCAATTCAATTATTCTCTTTCAAATTTCATGCAATCTTGTGGGTTAATTCTTCTCTTATTATTTCTCGTATTATGTTCATAGTTATGAAGTTCTTAAGTGACAATTTGACATTCATAGCTATGAGTGGCTAGTTTTCTTAGCCAAGATAATGTTGTTGTTATCGTTTCCTATTTTCATTGTTTTGCTTGCTTGTGTTGGATTGATCATCTAGCACTTGCACATACACACACACACATAGTTGATACCGAAAGGAGATGCTATGTGTGGGAGAATGGATATGAGAACCAGAAGGTAAAAACGATTTCTTATCCGGGGGTTATTGTTCATTCAATGCACTCAATAACTTAATCATGTTGAATCATTAGGTCTAGGGTTCTTAGACCAAGAAAGAGGCATAGAGTAGTTTCATACACTAGTATAAAGGGGAATTTCTAGCTTAGGAGTGCAGCGATAACACACACTTGAACACTATTGGAAGGTTGGTAGGTAGTTCATTCCCATGATGCTAGTAGAGATTGGCTCGATCAATGCATTGTCTTGTCTAGGCTTTTTATTATTTTATCACCATTTGTAGTAGTAGAATCTTAGATACATTTACTTTCTTGTATTGTTACGATTTAGATCAAGATAACCATAGCTTTTCGGTGTTTGACCACACAATCCCTGTGAGATACGACCTTCACCATTTACTATATTACAATTGACCCGGTACACTACCGGTGAGATTGGACACCAAGAAAAGTTCGATCAAGTTTTTGGCGCCGTTGCCGGTGATTGTGTAACGGTTGATACTTACACTAGTCTAAAATTCTTGAGAATAGGTCAATCTTTTTCTAATCTCTTTTCTATTTTTTTCTCCGGTGCTTACCTCTTTGGTAAGTCACCAAGTGTTATTTGATTGTGTTCTTGTTGTTTCTCTCTTGTAGTGGATGAACCGTTTTCGTTGAGGAAAGGCACCCGACACTCCCATTGTTCCAGATATCAATATGTATCGTAGGGATTTGGTTAAGGAGAATAAAGGTAGTCAAGCTCATCGTAGTTTAGAACTTGGCTAAGAATCTTCACAAGCATCATCCTAGCAAGAAGAAGAAATGGATGAGAAACTAGTGAATGCACAAGGCGGGCAAGAACATGAGAATGCCTAAAACATTGAACAAAACCCAAACCTCCACATTCTTATCCCACCACACAACAATCAACCTCCACCAAATCCTCCCCTTTCACCATTCAACAACCAAATAAAAAACAACCCTCAAAACCCAAGACGTATTTGTAATCAAACCATGAGATTAAATGCAACCAATAACCCAATCCTTCTACCAAATGTTGGTGCAAATAACTTTGAGATCAAGTCTTATATTTCTGGATTGGTGGAGTGTGGAGCTCAATTTCATGGTGATGATGATGAAGATCCACATCAACATCTTTACGAATTTGAGGAATTATGCAATACGGCCAAGAACCATGGCATAGAGAGCTGACTAGAATGTCATTATTTCCTTTCTCATTGGTCGGATAAGCTAAAGAATGGTTTATGACTCTACCTCGCCACTCTTTAAAAAGTTGGGATGAGATCCAAAATGATTTCTTGAAGCAATATTTTACTCCGGGGCGAAATTTAGAATTGAAGGTTGAAATTGCTAAATTTAGGCAAGGAGACAATGTATCACTGATGATGCCAAATAATGCACCACCGGTTTAACAGGGCCACGTGTAATCTAAGGGTGAGATGAAAAGGGGATCGAATGGCTGGAACTGTAGTGAAGATGGTGTTTTTAGGTGTATTATGGCTGAGTCCAAGAATGTATCTTGGATTGCCTACGTATCCTGTGTAATGTCCAGGAATCAAGCCCTACGTAGTTCCTGGAGCTGTGTATTTATAGGCACATGCCCTTCTTCTTCCCTAAACTTAAGGCGGTTTGGTCTATTGACATAAATAACCCTTACTGGCCCTTGCCCCTTGCCCAAGTAACCCTCTGGATGTTGGGCTTAGGAATCTGGGCTGGAACTCTGGTGTCGACTCGTATAACACCGACATAGGTGTTCGAGATGAGACACTTGCAAGATCTGCTGGTTTCCGTGGTGATCACTGATACGTCTCGTATTCCACCCGATGTCGATAATACACTTGGACTATTCCTCATGCCAGCTAGACCAATTAGATAATTCCACGTGGAGGGGTGAAATCCCGTATCGTCATAAGCCCCCCAGATCAGGGAGAAGCTCATATCGTATGCTGAGGTTGGATCTGAAAATTTGAATTATCTTTTCGACACGTGGCCTTCTTTAGGCGGGTGTCATTCCTAATCGATGTAGGTTGTCGTAGGGTGACGTCACACTATACCAGCATTAATGGGTGCAGGAAACGAAGCCTTTTTACCGGCCCACTACCCTTGATTACCGCGTTTCAAACTCTATAACTACCCCCAAATCCTGCCCTTTCAAATCATTTGCAAGATTGTGGAGCATAAAAAGAGTCCAAGGCTTTGAAGTATCTCATTTGCCATTCTTTACCTCCGCCTTACTCCTAACCGCAAGTAAGCCCTAATCTTACTCAAATCCTTTCTTTGTATTTTATTTCTTGTACTTTCCCTAATTCCATGTCTAGTAGTGAGAGTGACTCTCAAAATAGGGAAAAATTCGCTGTAGTAGAAGAGAAATCGGTGGAGAGGACGGTTACTAAACAACCACTTGCTTCCGGTGAGAAGGTTGCCGGAGAAGAAGAGGATGGAGGAGAAGAAGAATCGTCTTCTCGGCCTGCTGCCAAATGCCAAACGAGGATGAAGGGTCAAGGACCATACGGTTGCATATCCGATCTAACCGAGGAAAAGGCCAAAGCCATCTGTTTAGATATGGCATTCCATACTCTTCTGGAAATGTCAAAGTGTCTCACGGTAGTCATCAATATGCCGGTGATCCTCCTCATTGGTTCTGTGCCATTTACGAGGCGCAACTGAAAGAGGGATTAATGTTCTCCTTCGACCCGTCCCTCATAGAAGTTCTCCGGCACTATCAAATCAGCATCACCCAGCTCGCTCCAAATGGAATTAGGAGCGTCATGGGCTTCGTTCTGGCGTGTCGAATATGCAAGATCGAATTCACAGTTCCTCTATTCCGATGATATTATTCGATCCAAGGTCTACAAGACGCGGGATGGTATACTTTCCAGAGGCGTCCCCTGGTCTCGGAATTCGTGAGGAGAGCGACTTCGTCCCAGGGCGAGTGGAAGCCCCTTTTTTTCTTCATCCGACACGGGTTAGAGGATGTCGATATTCACACTTGGCATAAGAGGCCTAAATAATGGCATGACAAGCTCGATACTGATGCCCCCTCCGCCTGTCGAGTTCTCGAGAGGATTTGCGCCGATATCGCGACTCGAAACCTCCATTCTCTATACCTTTTTGCTGATGTCGAGACGGCGGGTCCGGGTGCTTATCTAGAATTCGATGAGGACGTTCGAGTTTTGTGTAGGATTGTTATTTACTCTGTCGATCTGCTATTCTTCTGCATTTCTTCTTTTTCTGTACTTTTTCCTGTTTTGACAGTGTATTAATGTCGATTTTTCTGTGTTTGTAGTGGAATTCTTTGTAAAGTTGGAGGCAGTGGGCAAGGTGCCTGACCCCAAGAAAGTTGACCCCAAAAAGATTCAGGAACTGGCTGGCATCAGGTGGAAAAAGCTAGTGTCTGGTGCAATAATCTCTGGAGGTCAGAGGACTCCGGCCCAAGCTTCAACTCCAGCATCAACATCTGACATTCTGAGAGATCAACCTGACGAGGCTCGGGTGGCTGAGCAGACTGAAGGGAGCCTCGTCTCGAGGAAGCGCCAGAAGACGACCGAGGTGAGGCATAGAGTCGGGAAAGAAACTCGTAACCTCGCCCCTCCTAGCTCGAATGCCTCCGAACCGATCCCTGGGGTGAGCGTTACAGAGATGGAAGCCATGTCCCCAGAACTGTTGCATGACTTCTTCATGAGAAGAAACCGAGCTGTAAGTCTTCATTTCATTTCCCTTAACTTTGGGGCTTTTGTCTATTTTAGATATTAACAGTATTCTCCTCTGCAGGCTTGGCTAGCAGCTAAAGTAGCCATGACCATAATTGAACCTCCGTCAGCAGCCTTGGAGGAACAGAAGGAGACCATCGACCGGTTGAACTCTGAGATCGAAAAGCAGAAGTCGGCAGTTAAGAAGTTAGATGGCTGATGCCTCAGACTGGAATCTGACCTGGCCACTACTCAGGACGAGTTGTCCTTAGCGCGTAAAGATTTATCCGAGCTTGCTAAGGTGAAGTCGGATCTCGAGGAAGCGAGGGCTGAACTGGCGAAATCCCTCAAGGTTCGAGACGACCTTCAGCTTGAGGTCGATAGCTTCACAACTCGTCTGGAGGCGGCCAAAAAGGACTTCCTGGCTTCAGCAGAGCTCGAGAACGACCTGACGTTGCTAATGAGTCAAGCTATGAAGGGGGGGATTCACAAATGCCCTGGATCAGGTCAAGATGGGTATCCCTGACTTTGACGTTTCGAGCATCGAGAAGGCACATTTATACGATTCTGAGGCCATCCCTCGATATGGGCGATACTTTACAGAATTTAAGGCTGGCGTGTCGCTTTACGACAAGTATGTAGCCCCTGCCATGGAGGGGGACGGAGAGGAGGACCTTGAATCGGAAGATCCGGTCGACCCCAATGCCCACCCGCCTGCTGCTTGACCTCATTTCTTGTTATTGTTTTTTTAACAATTTAATTCGATCTAGTTGTAACAACTTTTATTTGTCTGAATGTGATCTTTGTCGAGTCGAATCTATGATTCGATTTCTGAAACTCTTCAATTTGGCATTTTGATTTTTGAATTTCAATATACGCTTTTCCATTAAATGTCTTTCTCGTTGTTGATTATTTGTTTAGGTGTAGTCTTTTTCGACTTAATTCCCTTGCAAACGCTGCCTTGTGGGGTGTAGTCCTTTGGACTTAATTCCCCTGTGGCCCCTCGAAGTGTAGTATGAGTACATGACTCATGATACACTTGGATAGGAGTCGACCTAGCATTGTACTGCCTTACCGGCTTGACTTGGCTATTTGGTCGGAGCTCGAGTCGACTGTCTCGCCTCGTCAGGCTTTTGACTTGGTCGAATTGAAAATTCCTTATTCGACTGTCGCACTTCGTGGTGCTTCTGAACTGGTCGAATAGGGTATCCATCGTGGGATCTTCCGACTGCCTCGCATCGTGGCTAATTGGCAGGTCGGGAGTGATATAAGCACTGTCAATGACTTGGATTTATTCACCATTTTAATCCAACTCCATCGTGTCGAGGAATTGTTGTTGAGGTTGAATGTTGAATTGTGCTCTTTTTTCTTCCAGCTTCCTTTTCTTTTTTACATGAGCTTGCAAGTTAAGCATAATTAGAAAAGAAAATTACTTGAATAAAAGACATCGAGATTAATTGTCGCATCGACCTGTTACAAGTAACTAGGAAAGTAAAATTGCAAATGTCATAAAGTGAAGAAACGAGTTAAACATAATATTTTCTGAGGTTGGTGGCGTGCCAAGTTCGAGGCACTGTACTTCCGTCCGACCTGCCCAGCTGATACGATCCCTTAGGATGCACTTTCAGAATTTTGTATGGACCTTCCCAATTCGGCTCGAGTTTGCCTATTGGGTCCTGCTTGCTTGCTTCATTCTTCCTCAACACGAGATCCCCTACTTGGAAGTACTTATACTTCACCCTTGCATTGTAATACTGTGAGATCTTTCTTTTGTAGTTAGCCACTCGATGCGCTGCGATCTATCTTCTTTCTTCGACACCGTCTTTCTAATGTCGTAGATCAGCTCCATTTGTCTCGACATTGTAAGCCAAGACCCGAGATGATGCTAATCCGATCTCCGCAGGTATGACTTCCTCACATCCATAAGCCATGGCAAAGGGTTTTTCTTGCGTGGCCGCATTGGGTGCTGTTCGATACGACCATAGAATGCTAGGTAGCTGAGCTGCCCAATCCTGACCTTCATCTTCTAGCTGTTTCTTAAAACAAAATTTAATCTGCCTATTTGTCTGTTCGACCTGTCCATTGGACTGAGGTCGGGCCACTGAGGTTGTTCTATGCTCGATCTTGTACTCCTTCAGCCAACTCTGCACTCTTTCATCTAGAAACTAGGTCCCATTATCGGAGATTAGATACTTCGGAATCCCAAACCTGCATAAAATATTTTCCCAACGAAATTTTTTGATGGTCGAGGCCTTGATGTCGGTGAGAGCCTTGGCCTCGACCCACTTAGTAAAATAGTCAACTGCCACAACTACAAATTTGAAATTGCCCGGAGCTCGAGGTAGAGGACCGACTATATCGACCCCTCATTCATCAAACGGCCATACCGACACGATGGCATTCATTTCCTGAGCTTGTTGGTGTGTTACGACATCATGCACTTGACAAGCTCTGCATCTCATCACCAATCAAAAATAACCTGCTAGTTTACATTTCCTCACCAGCATTCGAGCTCCGCAATGATTTCCACAGACTCCCCGATGTATTTCTTCTAGCAGATATGCCCCTTCATCTTCCGAGGTGCATCGCATCCATGGGGTTACAAAAGATTTACAATAAAGGACGTAATCAAACAATGCATACCTGGAGGCTTGCAGTCGAATCATCCTGGCTTGAGACTTGTCAGACGGGAGAATTTCGTCCTTCAAGTATAGAGCTATCGGGTCCATCCATGTCGATCCCTGAGTGACTGGTTTCACATCGGCCTCATTGTAGCTTCGCTCTGCTAACATTTCGACCAAGACCTTCCTCTTTGACTTGAAATTCGATGTGAGTTTGGAAAACGCATCGGCCCTTTTATTTTCACTCCGAGGTACATGTTCGATGCGAAACGTTTTGAACTTCGATATCAACCCTTGGACCACTTTCAAATAACTTTTCATGGCTTCCACTTTGGCTTCATATTCACCTCGTATGTGATTGACTACGAGTAGAGAGTCGCTATATACCTGGATATTCTCAACCCCCAACTTGGACGCCAACTTCAGACCCGTAATCATGGCTTCATACTCTGCCTCATTGTTGGTGGCTTTGAACTCGAATCGAAGTGCATAAGGGAACTCCTCTCCCTTTGGACTGACCAAAAGCAACCCAGCTCCTGTCCCCTCTTTACTGGATGCACCATCGACATGGATGGTCCATTGTTCTTCTGGTGTCTGCTTCTCTTGCTCTAGCTGGATAGATAGACCCTCGGCAATGAAGTCTGCCAGAGCTTGTCCTTTAACGGTTGTACGAGGTAGGAATTCGATGTCGTACTCAGCTATCTCGACAACCCACTTTGCTAATTGACCCGATGTCTCGGGCTTGGTTAAGATTTGTTTCAGAGGTTGGTCAGTTACTACAGCAATAGGGTGTGCTTGAAAATACGGCTTCAACTTCCTCGATGCGTGAACCAAACCCAATACCAATTTTTCTGCAGGTGTGTACCTGATCTCAGCTCCATGTAGTGCCTTACTCAAAAAATACACTGGAACCTGCCCCTGCTCTCCCTCTCGAACCAATACTGCACTTACTGCCTCTTCACAGATTGCTAGGTAAACCTAGAGTTTCTCTCCTTCTCGAGGTGAAGACAGTGTTGGTAAATCGGATAAATATTCATTCAGCTCGTCGAATGCTTTCTGACACTTGTCATCCCATTGGAACGTACTTGCCTTCTTCAATATCTTAAAAAAAGGGTAGGGCTCTTTGCGCTGATATCGACAAAAAACGGTTGAGGGCTGCCATACGACCTGTCAACCGTTGTACTTCTTTGATGTTACGAGGTGCGGGCATGTTCTTTAGGACATCGATCTTGTCTGGGTTAGCTCGAATTCCATATTTCGATATCATGTAGCCCAGAAACTTCCCAGACCGAACCCCGAAAGTGCACTTTTTTGGATTGAGCTTCATACTCACAGCCCGGAGCACCTCAAAAACTTCTCTGGTATCGGCAAGAAATTGTCCCATAGACTTGCTCTTGATCAACAAATCATCAACGTAGACTTCCATATTACGACCTATCAGCTTCTCGAATATCTTGTTAACCGCTCTCTGATAAGTTGCTCCCGCGTTCTTTAGGCCAAATGGCATCGTCATGAAACAGAATGTGCCAAACTCTGTTATAAAAGCGGTCTTCTCCAAGTCTTGGGGGTCCATGAAAATCTGATAATATCCATTGTAAGCATCTAGGAACCCGAAGACCTCGAAACCCAACGTCGAGTCGACTAACTGATCAATTTTAGGAAGTGGATACGAATCTTTGGGGCATGCCTTGTTAAGATCTGTAAAATCGATGCACATCCTCCAGCTCCCATCTGGTTTTTTAACTAAAACTGGATTGGCTAATCAGTCTGGGTAGAATACCTCATTGACAATTCCAGCAACTAACAACTTATCAACCGCTTTCTTTACTGCCGGGGGGGCGAGGTTTCTCTTTTTCTGCCGTATCGTCTGAATTCTAAGTGAACACATCTTGATACTCGACCAGGAGGTCGACCAAGGCTTGCATGTCGGGGTGTGGTATCCACTTCCCGATCTGGACCCCTTGGCCCCCTTCCTCTTTCCACACATGAATTTCCTCTGTTGGGTCGATAGAGACCCAGCTCTTATCTCCTTCCTCTCCAGGAATTAATTCTTTGACCAATACCTGCCCGACACCTTTCCATTTAATTGTGACCAAACTACAATTCCTGGCTACCTCAACAACTCCTTTCACTTCATGGGTACCATACCAGGTGGGAAATTTCATACTGTTATGGAAGGTAGAAATGATGGCTCTCAGGTCGTATATGGCGGGTCGACCTAATATTGCGTTGTAACCCGATGATCGGGGTCAATCAGGTTATAATATACTTGACCACCATAAACCAATACTAGCAAGAGGACTAGGCCTATCGTAGTATAGCTATAGTGAATCAAGGTCGATCCCACAGGGAACCAATTGTGGATCATCTTATATACAAACAACTAATTAAACATGTCAAGGACATAGAGGCGGTCTACGACCAACATAAAACAAGAAAGGTAAAGACACGACTCGACACAACGTAATTAACCTCCCCAATTATAGTCTTTATCGTTTGGACCTAGATAATTCATATAATAAATTGAACTTATTAACTGTCAATCCGTTCGTATCTATCTTAGATTGGCTACGGGAGTCATCCTCTTTAACTTGACTTAGCACCGGTTAGGTTGCTAGATAACTGTGCTACATTACGTGACTTCACCTTTTGGGTATCCATCTCATATAACTTGCACGCTTACGACACTAAGGATGACGATATTAATCGTACACCTCATCTAGGAAACATTCCTATGGTTAGGCGAACTTCCTAAACGATCGCATCAGCCTCTGTCCTATTAACAATTACCTGCACGGTCTCATGTTAATCTACGATTTACGTATAACTAGGTGAGCTCAATTCCGAAATACAAAAGCTACCTAGATCTCGCTGAAAGTCCCGAAAGATCATTCATGAGCCAACCTACGAGCCCTATATTGGTATTTTCTAAGCATACGCTAATTAAAACAGACGAGCAATGTAGCCGTAGCCATTCCTACTGAGATGATAAATTCTATTGCGCTAACCTAACCATAAAGACGTGGCCGGATTAACAGGTAAAAAAGGGCTCGGTCGACCGAGTGTGTAGGCTCGGTCGACCGAATGACACAATTCGGTCACCCAAACAATTTCAACTCCCAGATTACATCTCTGAACCTATCTCTCAGCGTTTCTCATACAATACGGATTAAATAGCAATTCGTCAAGCAATTATATAAACTAACATAGATACACGTTAATTAAGCAATACCGATTCATACATAGACACTAAGTAGAGGACGTAGGGTATGTGATCCTCATAGACAAGGTATCGCCACCTCCCTAACGTCATAGCCTAGATCTACATCATCTAGCTATGAATAATCAACTCAAACGATAAATCATACTTGGGGGGATTAATTACGGAAAATAAAGAAGACAGAAAATATAAAGGCTTACATATCGAAGCACCTACATTGTTGAAAAACCTACAATGTATTAATGCTACATTGTAATGTATGTATTTGATTGAAAGATTGATGTCTAATATTGTTAATGACAAAATGTTTATATAGAGGCCTCAGCCGACTTCAGAAAACCGACTTAAAATCGAAATCACTAAACCCTAACCGCCTTACTAACGTCTTTGGACCTTCTCTTTTGGCTTTTGGGTGGCTCGGTCGACCGAATAGGTGGACTCGGTCGACCGAGTGATCATGCTTGGTTGACCGAATGTGTGTATACAGGCTTCGGGCTTCTTTTCCTTCAGACTGGCTTCTCGTGATGTCTCAAATCTCTTTAATTCCTCTCCAAGTCCGTCCAAAATAACTCACTTGCATATATTAAATAAAAACATAGTTTGTAATACCAAATAATGCAATAAATCATCGAAATGCAGAATAACGAATCGTAACTCGGGGTATATATAAATTAGGCATATTACGACTTATTATCCCTACATTAAAGCTCTTTTAAACTAGAATCGGGGATAAAGATCATAGAATAACGGGTACAATTTGACCGTCATCACCCGAGGGGGCCTTAACTACGACATATGTCATTTCCATTGTCCGGCCCTTTTCTCCATCTCCAACTGTGGTCAGCAGGTTTATCGATCCGACAGGGTGGATGGCCTACCCTGTGAATCCGAACAAAGGAGTCGACAACGGCATGATGTCCTCATCTCTCAACTTCATAGCTTTGAAGGCTGAGTAGTAGAGGATATTGACTACACTGCCACTATCAACACAGACCCTCTTTATCCGTCCTCGGCTTATCACTGGCTCTATCACCAACCCTTCACTGTGGCTGTGGGAGCTTGGAATATCATCTTTGGGTCCATAACCCACCTCTGTTGTGAACCTAAGTTTCTTTGACTCCCTCGATCTGTCTGTAGACTGTCGACTGGATCGGGGTCGATCTGACTCATGCTCGGCAAAAATTGTGTTGACATCATATCTGACGCGATTGTCCCCATGGGGGTCTAGACACTGATCTTCCCTACGATCGTCCCTACGGTTACGAGTCGGCTCGGGTGATCTATCCCGACGCCTCTGATTATCTAGACATGGCGATCGGTCTCTTCTCCCACCATAACTCTTTCTCTTATATTCTCGACGCCCCTTGGGCTCATCCTTCTCTGATCTATCAACCACCTCATCTAACTGACACTCTTGGATACACGCATCGATATCTCTCTTCAGGTCGAAACACTCTTCTGTGTCATGTCCCACATCCTTGTGGTAGTCGCAATACTTGTGGGTATTCTTTCTTTTCTCTGGATCTTTGGACATTGGTTTCGGTGTTCGTGCAATGTTTTTCTTGATCATGATGGCCAGGACCTCCGCCCAAGATAGATTGAGAACGACAAAATCTTGATCTTTTAAATTTCCCTTCTTTCCGAGCCGATCCGTGATCGGGGCGGTCAATCGATCAAACACGTTTGACTTTCCTTCTTCGTTCCGACCCCTAGGCTGACCCTTGGTCTGGCCTCGGGCATCGTTTCTCGAGTTGAGGCCGAGTGAAATAGTGTGCAGACGCACTGCCTCTTCACCTTGGCAAAACTTGTGGACTATGTTCACACATTCGTCCATGTCATTGGGCATCTTCTTAGACAAATTGTCGTATAGTTTCATATTACACAGGCCTCCGACAAAGGAATTAACCTGAAGTGCATCACTGGCGTTATGCACTTTCATAGCTTCAAGATTAAAATGCCTCATGAAATCAATAGTCGATTCTCCCTTTTCTTGCTTGATGTTCATGAGATAAGTGGCACTGAGGTGGAACTTCTTGTTCCCGATGAAAGCATCTCGAAATTTCTGCCCCAACTGTAGGAAACTAGAAATCGACCCGGGTCGTAGCTTATGAAACCACTCTCGAGCTCGACCCGTAAGCAATGTTTCAAAGGCACGGCACTTCATGGCATCGGTGGCATTCCTCAATCTCATTAGTGATATATATCGATACAGGTGGTCCTCTAGGTCTGTAGTACCATCATAAGGTTCCATCTTTGGTGGCTTAAAAGACTCGGGCATCGAGTACTGCTCTATATCGGAACTGAATGGTGACTCGAGCCAGTCTACCGCTTGGTCTTTCCCTATAATGTGATTAAACTCGTTTTGAATACTGTCCTCGACTTGCCTTTGTTGCTTTTGGTGTCCGGGACGCTTCTTGGCGTTGGTTGTGCTGATGACTACTTCGTCTTCGCATTCCCCTTGAGGATCAACAGGTTTCTTTCCCCTCGCATTCTCAAGCTCCTTTCGACCCGGTGGATCTAACAGGAGTTCATCAGGGGGGTTATAAAATCCCTTATCTATGAACGCAGAGGCCACCACTCTTTTTAGGCCATCTTCGTCCAAAGACGCCAAGTCTTGTAACTGCGGGAGAAGTTGGGGCTTTGGTGGTTGTGCAACTATGGGCCTAGATCCAGTGGGGATTTTAAGTACTTGTATTTGTATCCCTGCTGGATCTAAATCCGTGTGCTCTTCGACCTGCGGGTTCTTGCTGCTCGTTGGTTTCTGTCTTCTTGCAGGTGGTGCCATTGCGATTTCTTTACAACCTCACCGGTAGAAGGCCCTCCTTCTAGCGCCAAATGATGATGCCATATAATGCACCACCGGTTTAATAGGGCCACGTGTAATCTAAGGGTGAGATGAAAAGGGGATCGAATGGATGGAACTGTAGTGAAGATGGTGATTTTGGTGTTTTATGGCTGAGTCCAAGAATGTATCTTGGATTGCCTACGTATCCTATGTAATGTCCAAGAATCAAGCCTTACGTAGTTCCTGGAGCTGTGTATTTATAGGCACATGCCCTTCTTCTACCCTAAACTTAAGGCGGTTTGGTCTATTGACATAAATAACACTTACTGGGCCTTGCCCCTTGCCCAAGTAACCCTCTGGATGTTGGGCTTAGGAATCTGGGCTGGAACTCTGGTGTCGACTCGTATAACACCGACATGGGTGTTCTAGATGAGACACTTGCAAGATCTGCTGGTTGCCGTGGTGATCACTGATACGTCTCGTATTCGACCCGATGTCGATAATACACTTGGACTTTTCCTCATGCCAGCTGGACCAATTAGATAATTCCACGTGGAGGGGTGAAATCCCGTATCGTCAATCACTTAGGGTTGCTTGGGAAAGATTTAAGTGGTTGTTGAAGACATGTCCCGATAATGGCTATTCATTGGATATGTAAATCCAATTCTTTTGCCGAAGGCTAATGAAAGAGTCACGTGCGGATGTTGATCAAGCATCTAATGGTTCCTTGATGATGAGTGTGGCACTAGATGTTTATGATGCTATTGAGAATATTTTGAAGAATAACCGAATGTGGAAACTGCCTCTTGTACAAGGAAAGTTTCTTTTGTGGGAGAATCATCCATTCAAACGGAAGTGTTGGTACAATTGGTATCCCTTAGTAATAAAGTTGATGAAATTCAAGCTATCAAGAGTTCAGGGAGTGGAAGGATTATTGATGAGGCTTATGAAAGAATGAGGAATGATAATGTACCATTGGGATTAGTGAAACCCGGTGAATATTCAAAGGAAGAAGTGAGCTTTATGCAACAACACCGGAAGCTCAACATTCTTACACCAACGCATACAACAATATCATGGGAGATCATCCCACTTTCCATTGGTCGGATAATTCAATAAATCATCGACCCGGATCATCTCTTGAACAACAACAAAAGGCATCCATCAACGCCAATGTGCAACAACAAGGTGAATACCAAGAAAATCCCTCTTACCAACAATCACCACCACATCTTTTTTACCAACAAGTTCCTACTCAACATGCCCCGTTCAACAAAGTTCTCAATCAACAGAAGAGTTTTCTCAAAGGAAAATTTTGTTGGAAAACTTGATGGGTGTAGTTACTACTCAACCGCTAATATGCAAACACCAATGACTTCTATTAGCGTGATGTCCTAAGATGTTGGCAGTTTGAAAACATCCATGGTGAGTCAAAATAAAAGAATGAGAACTATGGAAGCATCAATTCAAGGTACTGAAGACCATTTGAGTAGGGAAGGTGAACGAAATAGTAGTAGACCCCCAGGTGGATTACCAAGCAACACCCAGAGAAACCCGAGAGCAGTCAATGCTATTATCACTCGAAGTGGGAGAGTTAGTGGAAGCAATGGAGTGGAAATTCATGGGAATAATGAAATTGAAGATGATTTGGATAAGGAAGTTGAAGAAGATGAGTTGAGTGAAGAAGAAGAAGCAATAGTTGATGGATTTTTCAGAGGTGATGGATATGTTGAAGTGGAAATGGATGATGAAGAATGGATTAAATCATAATTATCACTTCCTTAGGGAACACGAAATCATAGTCCAACAATGACCCGGCCAATGCAGGTTTAAGGCACAAGCCCCTCTATATAAACAATCCCTAAGGAACTATGGTGACTTGATTTCTGAACAATCACAGGATACGTAGAAATACAGTTTCTCAAATCCAGTCTACTCCACCACAAACCACCCCCTCTTTATCGTTTTTAGTGTCCTTGAAGATTGTGCAGATTGTCATTATGATCAAGAAGCCCCGGAATTAATACCCGACAATTCCCAGCATCGTCATTATAGTTCTTTGGTTTAGATATTTATAACAATTGGAATATCAATTTAATATAATAAAAGGTGAGTGTAATTTAAATTCCTTGTTTTGCAAACCGGCTGATCTAAATTCGTAGTTATTTACAAGTAAATTCAGATGTGCAAGTTTGGATATTTTTTGTTTGTATCATATAAAAGACCATATGTATTTTGTGGATGTTGTACGAAGAATTTTTTGTCTTTTCTGTTTCTTCTTCGGTTTTCTATTTTCCAAAACGTGTCCATTTCTTCTATTTTCCAAAATATTTTCCAAAACGTGTCCATGGCTTCCACTGAGCTTCCTTCTCATTGGCTTCTTGTTGGGGGAGCTCCACCACCGCCTCGGCTGGGAGTGCCACCACCGCCTCGGCTGGCTTGGGCTATATATAGGATCTATCCCTGACTATTGTTGTGTTCGCATCCGTTTTCTTGTCCTGCCGGAAATTGTCCCAACTGCCGGAAATTGGTTGCCGGAAATCGTCGCATCTGGATAGTGACTCTGCTGTTTACCTGTTCCCTTAGCCCAATGTCACTCCCTTTGCTCTTTATTTGTTGATTTCCCTGTTTTGTCTGCTTGCAATTGTATAGGTGTTCGGAGGATTTTGCATCACTAAACAAAAAGAAAATTTATAAACCTATACTTAACATGCAAACTAACTCCTAACCGACCGAATATCGGGTAATTGCTAGCATAGTAGGGTAAATACGGTATCGATCCACAGGAATTGGGATGTTGAATCTAATCTTATTAATTCTTCTAAATTGTTACTACTAAAACGAAACTAAAAACGATAAAATAAAAATCGACAGAGGATTGTCACCCAAAGCCAGAAACGATATTTGCGAACAAAATAAATAAAACTTATTCTACTAACCAAAGAAACATAATAACTAACATCGAACAAATAACGAACGAGCAATGATCCACCAATTCCCGCAACCATCACCCCACCGAAAGTAATAAGAAATACAAACATTCATTCACAAGTTTCCTTGGATTTAAATCTTATCTAAAGAAGCGTTTCTCTCTCTCGATTTATCACGCCATTAATTAGTTTACCTCTCGGTTTAACTAACGATTTACAAAGCAAAGATACGGATTTAAAAACCCTAATCTAACAACATTATCCCTCAACTCTCGTTTGTTGGAATAATTATTGCTACTCTCCTTCACGATAATCTAATGAACTTATTAACTCTCGTATTTCTAAGTTTTATTAACCTGCAGCATAAAACATGAAGGTAGAACAAGTACAACTTGATAAAATAAACGAGTGCAAAATCTCATCTTTTCCGGTGATGATGATATCCCTCAATCTCTTTCTAAGATAACTTTGTAACGAATTAACTAAAGTTGTGATTCATGATGAACCTAGACTCCTAACCTAACAACTCTCGTTAAAAAGGTTAAAGCTCTAATATTCTCTATGGTGATCAAGTTTACACTGACTCTCGTCATACGGCAAACATCAACATGCAAAGACATCTCTCGATTGAAATTGCAAGATAACAAATAAACATAGAAAAGAAAGCAACTTTAATTTAAACTTACAAAACATCCAAGACTTGAAATTGAGTTCGTTACTGAAACAGGTTTCACATGCTCGTTCAGGACGGCTTAGCTCATCCTCAGTTGCAGAAACAGATGAAAAACAAAATAGAAAAAATAAAAGTGGCTCGGTCGACCGAGCAGGAGCACTCGGTCGACCGAGCGTCTGGCTTCTTGATTCTGCGGCTGCTTCTGGTCTCTAGGGTTATTATGCTCATCGTTCTGCATGCGTGCTTATATAGATGCTGTTTAAACCGACTTAAGACTTAATAATTATCCTTTTCTTTTAAGGAATAAAAAACTAAAACCCTAGTAAGGATAATTCCACATTTATCCCTTCCTTTTAATCCTCTTGGGACGACGTTTGCTTTGGTGGACGCCCGTCCCTTGCTTTTGCATGTTGAACGCTCGTTCATGTCCTTGGACGTTAAGTCCAAACTTCTTCACTTCAACTTCAAATTATTCTTCTTCCTTCCATCTTCTTGAAGCTTCACCCAACCTCGTTTAAACTCCTTTAATGCCATGCAAACGCATTCTACATTCATGATAACATCGTGCAAAATGTAATATCTCATATATAAAGATATTTATCCAATAAAATCACATAATTAGCCCTAATTTGCACTTAGACACTTTTAAAACTCATTTGCTCAATATTTCAATATAAAGCTCGATTTCTATGAAAATAATATGAATATGGGGAAAATAATTGTAAAATATATCGTTATAAATCGTATAAAAATACCCTTAACAATAGGCTGTTTAGATTTGGGTATTATCTGGGTTCAGGGCTGTTTTTTAGGGTGTAAGGTTGCAGTGTTGATTGTGCATGTTGTTTGTTGTTGCTATTTTGGGGTTTTTGTTCATGATGTTGCAGAACAATTCTAGACTGTCTTGCTATTTTGTTGTTTTCTCTGTTTTTTCTGGTTGTTTTTTTCCCCCTTGTTAATCACAGTCAGAAGGTGATTGTGCATGTTGTTTGTTGTTGTAATAAGGCCTGCATGTTTATCATTTGCTGTTAATTCTTCTCATTCTCTTACTTTTTGGGTGAACTTTTTAGTTAAAAATTGGACCTCCTGTTTTGTTTCTATTTTTTGGGGTTTTAGTTCATGATGTTGCAGAACAATTGTAGAGTGTCCTAAACCCTACACAGTCAGAAACTATGTACCTGCAAAATTTAACATAAGATGAAAGATGACAAATATTTAGAGAACGACATTAATAAAATTGTGCTAGCAAATTATACCCATCTAGGTTCCAATTTCCTCTCACAACCCCTGCCAAGAGCTCTGGATCTACACATGTTAGCTTGCCATTAACTTGATTATAGGAACACATTAAAGGTGAATTTATGATTTCCTTTCAAAGCTCTCCAAGTCATATGTATGCTGTATAGTGTTTGCAACAAGCAGCAACCTTAAGCCTGTCAATGGCACCATCATCAATTGAATAACAGGGTTACTTAGACAATGTTAAATGCATAGGTATTAACTTAGGTACGTACATGGCTGGTGGTTTGTTGTTCTGTATCAGTTTTACGTTCCTTCGGTACTTCCACGCTAATGTTCCATTATGTTATATGTTAAAGCCTTAATCCCGTGTGCCTGCAATATCTATTCCAGTTCTTTTAGCAGGTCTTGTTCTTTCTCATGGCTTTGTTGTTCCACTGTTACTAATGTCAGAAATATTGCATGATTACTTTCTACTATTACTGTTGATTACTGAAAAAGTGTTGTTCATTTGTAATTTTTCGGTGATATCACAGGTTCCGCAAGCTCGTTAGTCACGTGCATACGGGATTAAGGATTGGCTTGTCTGCATATTGAGGTAATTGTTATGTGCACAACACTACTCTCATTTTAGCTTATTGAAACGTAAACACCGAATACTTTTCATTGATTAAATAATTGGTACAATGGATTGTTTATATAGATACACATAAGGGTAAAATAGTAATGATAAAATAAAACACAATAAACCCTAAACTTGGGGAACAAGGTTCGCTGCTCCTCTTCAAGAATTGTGCCGTCAATACGCCCCGCAATCCCATGGGAATGGAATGGACATGGAGATTGATTTGAGATCGGTGAACCGAACAAGATACTCGGCGGCTTTGTAAGGATGTCGCTAATCGATCCTTGGACGATATAAATGCAACCTGGAGTTTCTTCATTGCGACAAGCTCGCGAACATGGTGAAAATCAATCTCGATGTGCTTGGTGCGAGCGTGGAAAACAGGGTTGGCCGTGAGATAAGTGGCACCAATGTTGTCGCACCAGAGAACAGGAGGTGAAGACAACGGAACGGACATCTCGGCAAGCAAGGTGGTGATCCATTGAACCTCGCAAACGTGCATGCGATAGAGCCTTATATTCCGCCTCAGTACTACTCTTAGCAACCGTAAGTTGCTGCTTAGACCGCCAGCTAATCAAATTCGGCCCCAAAAAAATGCAATAAGCACCAATAGAACGGCGATCATCAGGATCAGAAGCCCAGTCAGCATCAGAATAGGCATGGAGCGTAGTAGAGGGCCCCGAGCGAAGGAGGAGACCATCGGAGATAGTATGTTTTAAATAACGAAGAATGCGCTTGACAGCAGCCCAATGAGCATCCCGAGGGGCATGCATAAATTTGCACACTTTATGAACCGCGAAGGCAATGTCAGGACGCGTGAAGCTGAGGTATTGAAGGCCCCCAACAATGCTGCGATATAGGGAAGGGTCGGTGAAGGGAGAACCATCTGTAGAACTAAGCCGAAGAGTAGAAGCCATAGGCGTAAGACAAGGCTTGGATTTGTCCAAGCCAGCACGCTACAATAAGGAAAGAATATATTTCCGTTGAGATAATAGAAGACCGTCAGGGGTAGATAAGGCCTCCACGCCGAGAAAGAAGGATAACGGACCCAGGTCTTTAACCGGAAAATGAGAAGAAAGATGCTGGATAGTATCTGTGACTAGTTTCTTTCGAGAGGTACTGTAATCAAAATGTCATCAACATAAATCAAAACATAGATGCATCATGCGCCATGCGAGTAGATATATAAGGAAGTGTCCGCCTTGGAAGCACGGAAGCCAAAGGTCCGTAAGACATCAGTGAACCGAGAAAACCAAGCTCGGGGAGCCTGACGAAGGCCATAGAGACTCCGTTTGAGTTTGCAAACATACTGAGGATAATCCTGATGCAGAAATCCCTGGGGTTGCTTCATATATACATCCTCTGTAAGAAAACCATGTAAGAAAGCATTTTGGACATCAACCTGTCGAATGGCCCACTGACGAAAAACAGCAAGAGATAATAAAAGACGGATAGTCACCGGCTTAACAACCGGACTGAAAGTCTCTGAAAAATCAACACATGCTTCCTGATGATATCCCTTAGCAACAAGACGGGCCTTATACCGTTCAATAGTACCGTTTGCATGCCGTTTAATGCGGAAAACCCATTTATTACCGAGTACATTCATATTAGGGGAATAAGGAACCAAGTCCCACGTATCATTATGAACCAAAGCGTTAAACTCATCTCTCATGGCATCCTCCATTCACGGGACTTTAGGGCTTCAAATGACCGATGTGGGTTCAAGAGGTTCGGTAGTGGTGAGAAGAGCTGGAAGTGGATAGCGAATGAAGTCATTGGACCATTGCTTGGGACGAGGTGATTTGTTTTGGAACGAGTGAGCATCGGATGTGGAGGTGGGGGTGGTGAAGAAGGATCACTCGGGGAGGAAGAGGATGGAGATGATGATGGGGTTGAGGAAGCCGTTTGATGTGAGAGAGGTGGCGGGGTGGGGTCGACCGGCCGGAGTAGGGGCGAAGAGAGTGGGGAGACTTCCGGAGGCGTTTGTAAAGTGTTAGGAAGAGTAACGAGAGACTGGTCGATAGGGGCAGACGGAGTCGGGGGGGAAGTGTAAGGAAAAGAGGACTCATCAAAGATAACATGGCGGGAAATATAAATACGACCAGTGACGAGATCAAGACATTTATAGCCATGGTGTTGAGGACTATACCCTAGGAAGATGCATGTTTTGGACCGAAAGTCGCTTTTGTGAGCATTATAGGGGCGGAGGTGAGGCCAAGAGCACAACCGAAGACACGGAAGAAAGAGTAGTCCGAGATCGATGATATACCATTTCATAAGGGGATTTAAAGTTAAGGACACGAGTAGGAAGACGGTTGATAATATAGGTGGCGGTTTGGAAAGCATCTTCCCAATAGGGAAGGGGGAGATTGGAGTGGGCAAGTAAGTCAAGGCCGGTTTCAACGATTTGGCGGTGACGTCGCTCAATGGCACCCATTTGTTCAGAAGTGTGAGGACACGAAAGACGGTGTTCAATGCTGAAGGAGGTTAAAATTTGAGGTAAGCGGCGATATTCGCCACCCCAGTCAGTTTGGACGGCTTTTATTTTAGCATTAAATTGGCGTTCAACAAATGTACAAAACTGAATAAACGTAGATTCAACATCAGACTTAAGATGTAAAGGATAAAGCCACAAAAACTTTGTATGATCATCCAAAAAACTGACATAATATTTAGAATCATAAATAGAGTCTTCGGCACAAGGGCCCCATACATCAGAGTAAATTAAATCTAAAGGACGTGCAGAAGTGAAAGAAGACAATGGCAAGGGCTGGCGATGGCTTTTGGCCATTTGGCAAGCGACACAAACTGATGTAGGGGTGGTGGAGGAAGCCGAGATATTATTTTGACGCAATGCATGACGAAGGACAGGATATGAGCAGTGACCAAGACGCTTGTGCCATTGAGCGATAGAGGGACGACTGGAAACAAGTGCTTGAGCTGGGAACTGGTGGAAGGTCTTGGAAAAGTGGTAGAGGCCATCTTTAAGGAAGCCCCGATGGTGGATGTGGCCCGAGTAATCCTTTACAAGAAAATAATTATGGTGAAATTCGAAATAGACATCATTATCCTTAGCAAATTGAGATACAGAAAGCAAATTAGTGTAAAGGGAAGGGGCAACAAGGACGTTATTAAGGACATAAGAATGATGCGGTGTATTAAAAGTAAGAGAGCCAAAATGTGTAATAGGTAAACCTGTACCATCACCGATGTGGAGTTTTTCTGGACCATCATAAGCATCAGCAGATAAGTTTAGATTGCGATAATTATTTGTGGTGTGATGAGACGCACCGGTATTAAACTTCTGAGGTGTTTCATGTATTGCACTATGTTTGTTACATATTTTAGGTGGTCATCTTTATTTGACTGTTTACGGTTTTTTTTTTTTTAAACTGGTTTCTCCCACTTTTGCTTATGTTTTGGATTTGGGTATTATGTGGTTCAGGGGTGTTCAAAGGTATTTACTTTTGCTTGTTATCATCATTTCCTGTTAATTCTTCTGATTTTGTGGGTTATTTGGTGAACCTTTTGGTTAAAAATTGGAACTTTGTTCTTATTGGTGTGCTTTACGCTTCGAATATGAGCTATATTAGTCACAACGAGCTGATTCATGAACAAGTTCGCGATTTATATTTTGTTGGTCTAGCTTATAGGACAATACATGGTATAGCTCTTTCCATTTCCCTTTAGCTCTTCCAATTTTAGGCAAATATACTCATAGGTCTTGCCTGGTTTACAGACACTAGTAGAATATTATTATGCTACAATCAGGTTAGATACCAAGAAAAGAAAATAACCATTGTAATGCGGATTCTATCAAATATGGAAAAAGTGGTTCTATTGACACCATTTTCTACCTCGGATACCCATTATTTGAATTTTTTTTTTTTCACTTTTGCATTTCACATTTTTATTTCCTGCACTACATATAACAAAACAACATTACTACACGGTAGTCCCTAAATTTTTTAAAATATTAAAACTTACCCTTTTTAATACAAAAATAAATTTCTATTTTCTTCTCCAAACCGAAAAAACCCTCATTCATCTTCACCCTCCTCCCTCTTCCACCCACCGCCCCCTTCCTCCTCCTCCTCCCTCGGCCGCCCCCTTCTTCCTCCTCCTTCTATGTTGCAAATCAACGACCCCATTTTCAGGAAAACAAATTGCGGCTGCAAATAGCCCTTCTTCTTCCTCATCTTCTTCTTCTTCTTCTTCTTCTTCCCCCTTCCTCCTCCACCCTCAGTCGCCGCCCCTTCTTCTTCCTCCTCCTTCCATGTCCTCACCAAATCATTCACCCTATTTTTAGAAGAAGAAAAAAAATCGCGGCTTCTTCCTCCCTTTCTTCCTCCTCTTCTACTTCTTCCTCCTTCTTCAACCACTCATTTCCTCCTCCAAATCGAAGCTCCAACCGCTGCAAATCACGGCTCCCCAACGTCCCAGATTTTTTTTAAATGGAGAAATTGATGTTTTGAGTTGTGAAAATGGAGAAAATTGATGTTTTGTGTGCTGAAAATGGTGAAAATTGATGTTTTGTGTGGTGGATGTTGGTGATTTGATGGTTGTAGGAGGAGGTGGTGGCGGGTGTTAATGGTGGGTGATGGTGTAACACCCCGGATTTATGGGAAAATTATTTTAATAAAATAAAATAAATACCTTCCTATAAATCAATCTCTTACCTTCAATCAAATACACACACAGGATGCAATTCTGGAAAAAATAAACAACGGCAAAGTGCCTGGAAGCAGAGGAAGAGAATTTTCAATCACGCGGATAATCCGTCGGGAATTAGGGCAGACCACAGAATACGGAAATCATCGTCTCGTCGAGACAAACGATTCCACACTAATTGTTTGCAATTCAGTATGTTTTCGTTTTAGCCTTAAAATCATAATCTTGATCATTCTTGATAAAATATTGAGCTTTAATTATGTGAAGGGTTGTTTTAATCGTAGAATATCGTTTATGGATCGTAGGTTGTTCGTAGAAGTTGTGAATCGAAGGATTCACGTTGGTTTTGTTTAATCTCGATTTTGAGTTTACTTTAAATTTCTAAAAAGGTAAGGGGTGTTCAATCGTATATAGACTTGTTATTGTTGGTGTATTTCTTTTAGTTGTTACCCTCGTTGTTAGATGTTATTTCATATATATATATATATATATATATATATATATATATATATATATATATATATTATATTTTCTTGTTCTGTAAACGTTATAGAAAGAAAAAAAAAAAAAACCGAAAGAAAGGAGCCGGCAAAACCTCCTGGAAATATTATTTTGTTTTGCTTTTGGTTGGTAAAGTATTATATTCATTTTTTTGGTTGAATGGTATAGTACTATGTCCTTAAGTTGTAGGCAGGTCAAAAGGAGATGTGATACTATTTACCAGTTAATTTCCAGAAATAAAAAAGGGAGAAAAAAATTTATTAATATAACAGATTTAATAGCTATTATATACGGTAAGTAAATTCATTTATTTTATATACTAAAAATGGTACACACAATAAAGTACTGTACACGTTTAATGGTTATAGTAAAAGTATGATATATATCACTGTAAAAGTATAGTATGTTAATTTTGTGGTTTTCGTGCATTACACAATATGATGTGGCTTGTATGTTTTTGTGGAAAATTATATGTTAATTTGCAATGTCTAACTACGACTTCTGGTAGCTTTGGCTCAGCACAACAATTGAGACCCTCTACGGGGAGAAGGTGGGAGCACCGGAAGGTGTTGTTTAGGCCTTG
Source organism: Gentiana macrophylla (assembly GCA_026214975.1). NCBI lineage: Eukaryota > Viridiplantae > Streptophyta > Magnoliopsida > Gentianales > Gentianaceae > Gentiana > Gentiana macrophylla. Next base: position 43,973,477 of record CM047812.1, read on the forward strand.
TGGACATTGACATAGTAGTTATTGATCCTTTTACAACGTACTAGGTAGCATAATTAGATGTCTAGGACTAGAAGTCCCTAAGAAGTATTTTTTATGTGAATGAATCAGGTGGTTAGACTTAAACTCGTAAATTACATATGTGTGTCTAAAAGCTAAAACGTCAATATCATTGGTGAGACACATTTTTGACAACGAGGCATGGGACCCTTACCACTCCTACGGGACTACGTGTAACTCCCACATGGATCATGAGTTCGTACCACGATGAGTGGTGCCACCCATGTTGTGGTGCATTTCTCACCATGAGCAGTGTCCTTTGATATTGACGTAACAAACTTACTTATGCAAGGATGTACTATGTGATCTAGTAGAGAGAGTGTGTGATCTCAATTACAACCTATGTGGTAGCAATTGTACATTTTATCTTGATGTATGTTATATATATATTGTGTAACCGTTTCTTGTACCATTTACTAAGTACGTATGTTCTTACCCTTCTTCTCTCTTGTCCCCACCCTGAGAATGTGGTGTTTTTGTAGGTCGTTTTTGAGACCACTGAGGAGTGACCCGGAGATGATGCCAATGATATCTACTATTATTTACTTTCAGTATTTCAATCTGGGAATCGATCCTCTCATCATTGTATTGATAGAAACTAAAGAATTGTGTTTATGGTTATCAAGTTGTAATGAACATAGTCTATTTTATGGTTAAAGATAGTCTTGGTGATGTAATAGTTGCGGCCTGTGTTACTTCCGATCGTTTATTAGTCGTTTCAATTACCCGAGTCAGTCGTTTTGTGTTCCGCTTGTTCTCTGATGTATGCTTACAAAAGGCTTACGTGTATAATTAGATCAAATTTTAATTATTTGCATGTCTGGAGTTCTTTTCCGGATAAGGACTCGGTATCCAGGATAGGGGCTTCACACTTGGTATCAGAGCGGCAAGTAACACCGCTGCATAGGACTTAAATTCTTAAGAAATGGTCTAGTTGTGTTTAGAAACATATGATAAGAATCTTGGAGTTAGATCATTTAAGTGTAGACCCCTTAGGATAGTCCGTTAAGAAATGAATCCTTTAAGGCTAAAGGATTGGGATCGGAGTCTTATGCCCCCTTTAGTTGAGGCCATCATGGTTGTATTTTCCTTAAACTCCCTATGGTGACCTTCCACTTTCTTTTACACCTCAATATCTAAGCCTACTCTTGGCTTGTCCTAACCTTGTAGAGAATGATATTTGACTCAACTCTACAATTTCTTCTTTCAATATTACTTGCTTTGTGTCCATGAAAATTCTTTGACCTTTCTTTGCTCTAGATGTGTTCTACGAGAACTCCATATACAATTCTATCCCTTCCTGATGCTTCTCACTCGTTTCAATTATTAGTGTTAAAGGTCTCTTGCTTTGTCACATTGTTTTCATCATTCTCGTGTTTGGCTTTATCCAACACGAGTGAATGCTTTTTGTTTCCGTGTTTGCCTTTCAAGTAAAAACATTTCCCCTGCTCCAAAAGTTCTGGACATTTTTCACAATATAGTCCTTTTTTTTTTCTATAATTTCACTTTTTACATCAACTCGATAATCATTATGGATTGTTCATAAAATACATGATAATGCTGGACTCTCTGTCCAGAAAATCTGCAGCAGAACTTTCACTTCTTCATCTGCTTTGAATAGGTTAAAAACCTACAAATGACCTGAATTTTTGATATGTTGCAGACAACACTTTTATCGACAACTTTCCTTCTGGAGTTAAGTTCAAATTCCTTTTCCTTTGATCTTAATCTACAATTTAAATCAGTGGTTACTAATCTGGAAATTCTGACAGCTTGTGCAATTGGCAAAAATAATTGTTTCTGACCAACTTCTTCTCATCCAAAATTCTAATCTTTTGCTATAACCTGGGAAACTCCAATATCTGAAACTCTTCTCTTTTGATCATGCACCAAATCCTTTTGTTTTGGGCTGCACAAGTCGACGATATCAATTTCGGAGTAAATATATCATACACAACAACCTAAAAGGAATCCTCACCTCTTGACTTAGGGTTAAGGCTAAGAGAGTAGTAAATTATGATTGTTATGTTCTAGAAGTTCATCCCCTAAGTTTGATCTTCTCCTAGATTAAGTCTCTTAGTAGGATGTATGAAAAGCTAACGTTATGGTTTCTTTTGCAGTATTAACAAGCACCGAGACGTGACCTTCCAACATGCCATGTTTGATGTCCAAATCTTTTCAAGTCCTTCTTCAACCATACCTTTTCTGGTAATTTGATTCCCAGCTAATCCCTGAGTTGAGGTCTCTAAGATCAACAACTTATCTGCATCTTTTGTCATGAATTACCTCAGAAACATATCTCCGTAAGCTTTTCTTTTGAACTAGTTCATACGTTCTTACTTACAAATCAAAGTAACAAGTTCTCTCTAGTTTTGCATTGTTGCACTCCCATTCTTTATTTCAAATTCAATTTGATTAAACATTCTAATGTCAAAACATTCTCCTTACTCGTCTTCGTTCTCAGCTTCCCTCCTAAGGGCAGTGCCGATGTTGTAACCTTTTCTTATAGTGATGCATGGTCTTTCAAGGTATGCACCTTATCTTTTACCTGTCAAATCTTTATGACTACCATTACATCCATGTTCAATTACTTACTCTTAACCTTCTGGCAATCTATGCTAAAAAAAAGATCGATGAAGGTAGTCGCACCAAGATGTCTTCCGAGCCTTTCATGCCGGTCAACATTTGAACTCCAAAATTTTATTAATTTCTATCTAAGTTAATACACCTGCTGCCTTTTCAGCTTTAAATCTCTTTCAGGACATTTAGAGCCATGAACCACCGGACACACCTTTCGACATTCCTTCTTCTATCTTGGTGTTTCTATAACAATTTTGTTACACCAGTTGAAATGTCTATTATGTTTTAACCTTTTCATTCCCTCATAAGAAATAACCTTGAGCTCTTATTCTTTGGCATTGTACTATTCCACTCGAGTAGTGAAACCTTGAACCCTTAAATTAAATCAACGATGATCTTTTTCACCTGTTTTGGAAGTTTGAACTAATTTTATGAACTCAAACTTTATCCGTCATTTCTTAAGTGTTTTTTCTCCTTCACTTCAAAGCTTGTTTATCGCAGACACCCTTTTCAAAACTTTTGATTTTCCTTTATATTACCTTGAGATAATTTCTATCCCATTTCAATCTTGAATCTCTAAGATGTAAACTTGGACACTTCTTGACAAGTTTTATTTCTTCCTACGACCTTTTTGGTATACTCATTTTGGCCCAGTAACTTTCTCATGTTGAGATTCTTACCCCTTTATTGATTTATTAGCTGTGTAGCCCTTTCAGGTTCTCGACCTTGCACTTTCGATTTTTCTATTGTAGAATGATCCCTTGCAGCATTCATACGAACTAGGGACTTTCCTAGATCGCCAACAACCATTTTTTTAATCAAGTCATTAACAATTAAGGTCACTTGCCAGACGTTCTCAAGTCCAATAATTTTTTCCCCCTCATATTAAATGTTCTCAAGACCATCTTGTGATGTTTCTCTTGATGTCCCCTCCTTTTAAGGGCTTATGTAAAAGCTCACTATCTCTCTTTCAAGTGGTCTGAGTTTCTTTGTCGACCACCGTATCTTGTAGAATTCCACCCTCTTAAAAGAATTTCATCTGCAAGATAAAATTTTGCTTTTTCTTTTGGTGGTTATCTTTATACTATGATGCAATGCTCATCCTTCAATCTTGAACCAACTTCAAACTTCCCTCGACCTGGAATCACCATGTTTTGTTTGTAACCCCGGCAACCTCTCTTGTTTTGAGAACTTATTGCCTCTTCTTCGGCTTACCAAGTTGACATGCCACCCTGGTTCTCACCTTGTCACTTTTCAACTTTATTTGTTTTCCAAGTTAACTCTTCTTGGCATAAGGATTGGATCAGACCCTTAAAGAAGAATTATGGCATGTCCATGTTTCTTCTTCCCGACAAGTCTCAGAAACCCTTCAGTCGGAATCCTAGCAGTTCCACGGCAAACATGTGCTGCAGTGACAGAAGATGAGATCGAAAAGAGTCAATTGTGCCAAGAGTTACGGGTCAGTTGGAATGTTTAAGCATTCATGATTCAATCGGAAAACATAAATTAAGTGTGTCATACCATTGATTGCAAGATCCGAGAGAGTTGATCAAAGCTTGAAGAAACAAGATGAGAATCCAGCTATGGTTTATTTCAAGTGAGTGGCCAGAACCAAACAAGGCAGTGGTTACAAGCTAGTTGAATATGACAACCTTTAGCATCAGGATAGGCCACATGTTCTGAATATCGAAGATTTGAGGAAGACAGTGACAGATAAAGCCCACAGATAGCTATTGAAGTTCATCCCGGAGCAGCCAAGATGTATAGAGAGTTGAAACAGTGCTACTCATGGCCTTTCTTGAATATACAAATAGCAGAGTTGCCTAACACACCAGCTACCACGCCAGCATCCGGATGCAGCTATCTAAGCTCTGTATGGGAGAACGCTTAGGACGGCAGTTTGCTGGGATGAAGTGGATTAGTGACAGAATAAAAGACCATAGTTGATACAGCAAGCCAACGAGAAGATTGAAGCGGACCGTCGCAACCTCGAGATGGCTCAAGACAGGTAGAAGAGTTGGGTAGATGGAAGAAGAAGACTGTTAGAGTTTGAAGTTGAAGATAAAGTATCTAATGACGTTCTCAATTGAAGGAGTAAGACGGCTTGAACAGACATGAAACTAAGCCCCTGTTATGTAAGCCCTTACGTGATATTGGCTAAAGACGGACCTTTAGGTTATGCGTTTGTAGTTACAAGAATCCTTTCATGAGTGCATGACATCCTTCATGTGCTAATGACAAGGGAATGCTTGACTGACATTGATGTAGAAGCAAGCATTGACCTTGAAATAGTTGTAGAGAACTTGACCTACGCGGAAGAATCAGTTGCACTTTAGAATGGACGATGAAGAAAGTCAAGAAGGAAGAAATACAACCAGTCTTGGGTCAGTGAAGCAGTCACACATCGGCAGAGACGACTTGAGAATTAGAAGACGAAACATTTGTGAAGTTCCAGAATTCCACTACCTATCATTTATGAACAGTTTCGAGGACGAAACTTGTCTTAAGGGGAGAGGGATGTAACACCTCGGATTTTTAGTAAGGGCAAGGTAGTAAATTGGGTTTAATTATTTATTTAACCTAATTTATATTTACCTAAATTAATTATTTAAATAGGATTTTTTTTAAAAAGGATTATGGGAAAATTATTTTCATAAAATAAACAAATACCTTCCTATAAATAAATCCCTTACCTTAAATCAAATACACACACGACGCAATTCTGAAAAAAAAAAATAACGAACGACAGCAAAGTGTCTGGAAACAGAGGAAAGGGGTCTTCAATCGCGCGGCTAATCCGTCAGGAATTTGTGCAGACCACAAAAGACGGAAATCATCGTCTCGTCGAGGCGAATATTTCCACACTAATTTTTGCAATTCAATAAGTTTTCCTTTTAATTGCTATAAAGGTAAGGGGTGTTCAACCGTATCTAGACTTGTTATTGTTGGTGTATTTCTTTTAGTTGTTGCCCTCGTTGTTTGATGTTATTTTATATATTATATTATCATGTTCCGTAAACGTTATAGAAAGAAAAAAAATACGAAAGAAAGGGGGCAAAGAAAGGAGCCGGCGAAACCTCCTGTGGAAATATTATTTTGTTTTGCTTTTGGTTGGTAAAGTATTATATTTTTTTTTTTTTTTTTTTTTTTTTGGTTGAATGGTATAGTACTATGTCCGTAAGTTGTAGGTAGGTCAAAAGAAGATGTGATACTATTTACCAGTTATTTTCTAGAAATAAAAAGAGGGAAGAAAAGATTATTAATATAATTGATTTAATAGATATGATATACGGTAAGTAAATTTATTTAATTCATATACTAAAACGGGTACACACAATAAAGCACTATAGACGTTTAATGGTTATTGTAAAAGTGTGATATATATTACGGTAAAAATATAGTATGTTAATTTTGTGGTTTTCGTGCATTACATGATACGACGCTTGTAGATTCTTGTGGAACATTATATGTTAATTTGCAATGTCTAATTACGACACGGTAGTCGTGGCTCAGCACCACAACTGAGACCCTATGCGTGGAGAAGGTTGCAGCACCGGAAGGCGTTGTTTAGGCCTTGTGAGACATTGACTTAATAGTCATTGATCCTTTTACAACGTTCTAGGTAGCATAATTAGATGTCTAGGACTAAAAGTCCCTAAGAAGTTTTTTTTTTTTTTTGTAAATGAATCAGGTGGTTAGACTTAAACTCGTAAATTACATATGTCTGTGTCTAAAAGTTAAAACGTCAATATCATTGGTGAGACACATTTTTGACATTGAAGCATGGGACCCTTACCGCTCATACAGGACTACATGTAATCTTGAGTCCGTGCCCCCATGAGTGGTGCCGCCAATGTTGTGGTGCATTTCTCACCATGTGTATTGTCTTTAGATATTGACGTAACAAACATACTTGTGCAAGGATGTGTTAGGAAATCTACGCGGAACGCAGCGGAATTTAAAATTTATTTCAGTTTAACCCAAGATCGACTTCGTTTAAGCAACAAGCATAAAAGAAGTAGACTAAGAAATACCTTGGATGATCTAAAAGCGATCGTCGCTTTCTCTACGGTTGTAGTTTCTGCACGAAGCTGCCTAAGTGTTCGGCCTCTAACGTTGATCCACACGAACAGCCCGCCGGAATCCTATCATGGATTGCTACCAGAAAAACTCGGTTCCTATACCGACCTTTTCTCTCTCTCAAAACTCTCTCTAGGAAACTCTCATATTTTCTATTAAATTAGAACTCTTCTAATTGTGATGTACAAAAGAGATTGACACTCCCCTCTTATTTATAATGAAGGTGGCGCCCCAATGTAGTCCCAATCTTATTGGGCGAAGCTTCCTAGTAGATTGGGGAGAAAGAAATTTTTTTACTAGTAAATAAAGAACATACATTTGATTGATTTATCTTCTTTAATTTAATATCTCATATTATATATTTCCAAGATATTGTTAATATCTAATATTGGCTGTCTTTATTTTATTACCATAAATCAATTTATGCAAATCTATTAATATCTAATATTAGATTAATATATGGTAATACCATTAATTAATTGCACAATCCAAGTGTATCTCATACACTTAATATTGGCGCCAACTTTAGCCAATAAATTGGCTTCCGCAATATTCTTAATTAATATAATACTATGATTAATTAATTTGCAAAATACATGTGTATCAATATACACAAATATATTTCGACATCATATACATTATATGTATATTTAATTAATCAATGTAATTAATACATTGAATTTTATTTATTCATAATAAATATATACCACCATATTAATTTATTACTATAACACTTTATAGTTGAGATAAAAATTTCCTTATTTGGTTATCATTATAACCGCATTTTAATCGGGCTAGATGTTCTTATGTATGACCCGATAGACTTCCGAATATGTTGGCCATATTCACAAAGTGCAATTACGAAAATGCCCTTCATACCTAAGGATCATTGATAGCATCTAGCAACACGTCGACGACCCCAATCATCGGAAGAGTCAAATGCAATGACTACTAACTTTCATGTGAAACAGTTACCGTGTAAATAGAAACCTATCGCTGTTACAATATCCATACGGTCGTACATCGAGTTTCAAACATCAACGACTGTATCTTAAATCTGGATATCTTATTCTCTCAAAGTTGCATATTACTTCCGCTTTGAAAAGACTTTCGAGAATAAGACATTCCTTATAAGAAGGCCCTTTCGGATATTTACTCCAATTCATAGGATACGTGATTTCCGGACGAGCAACATGAATGCTACGCATGCTTCAGTATCACACCCAATCACTACCGCATTATCGCCCCACTGCTAAGGGAAACCTCAATAGTGTCAAAGTATGAGAATCCACTTCATGATGTCATGAAGACTCCGGTCTCAGGATAATTACACAACCGCCACATAATGCGCCACTTAATAAATTAAGTGGGTCAGTATAACGTACACATTCTCTAATACACATCCGCGTACAGTATAAGTGTCCTCACACTTTGATAGACGAGATCTATCACTACCTTCAATAAGATAGAAGACATCCAATACGTGCTAGTCTAATCATACCATCAATGTCATGTTTGTTAGTACATATGACTAGAGACATTTAAGTATCAAAACTTTTAAAGTGAGCCGAGATCTCATCAACCATAATCACCAATATGATTTCTCTTTCACAGTTTGATACTACGAACGTTATCATATATACAATATCATAATTGGTCTGTTAAACGAACAAATATATAATAATAGAAAAGCCATTTATTATATGTATAAACGTAAAGAAATAGTAGAAATGGTCCGACCCGGTCGGATCCGGTCCAACCCGATTGGGTTTAGGACACTATTTCAACAGGATGTACTATGTCATCTGGTAGAGGGAGAGTGTGATCTCAATTACAACCTATGTGGTAGCGATTGTAGACTTTATCTTGATGTATGTTATATATATTGTGTAACCGTTTCTTCTACCCTTTACTAGGTATGTAAGTCTTACCCCACTTCTCTCTTGTCCCCACCCCGAGAAGGTGGTGTTTTTGTAGGTCGTTTTTTAGGCCACTGAGAGGTGACCCTGAGATGATGCCAATGATGTCTACAGTTATTTACTTTTAGTATTTCAATCTGGGTATAGATCCTCTCATCATTGTATTCATATAAACTGATGAAGTGAGTTTATGGTTATCAAGTTGTAATGAACATATTGTATTTTATGGTTAAGATAGTCTTGGTGATGTAATAGTTGAGCCTGTGTTACTTTTGATCGTTTATTAGTCGTTTCAGTTACCCGAGTCAGTTGTTTTGTCTTCTGCTTTTTCTCTGATGTCTGCTTACGTAAAGGCTTACGTGTATAATTAGATCAAATTTTAATTATATGCGTGTTGGGCGTTCTTTTGCGAATAAGGACTCGGTAGTCGGGACATGGGCGTCACAGATGGTGGGTGTTTTGATTTGGTGATTGTAAGAGTTGGAAAGGTGTCTATGGTAGTGGGTGTTAATGGTGGTTGTTGGTGGTGGGTGTTAATGGTGGTTTTTGGGTGGTGGGTGAAGATGGTGGAGACATGAAGATATGTGTTAATGGAGAAATTGAGGGTTTATATTGATATTTTTTGAAAATGCATGGATTTCAATGTTTTAAAAAAAATTTGTAGTGTAAAAAGTAATTTTGTTATTATTTCTGTAGTATGTGAAGTACGAAAATAATAAAAATATTCATGTGAAGTCGAAAATATATTTTTGTGGTGCCGGGAGTAATATAGTGTCAGTAATAAAAATTGGAGTGTCGATAGAACTACCCATACGAAAACCAGCAACACGGCATCCCAAAAACAGCAACAAGAGTTTGTACGCGTGTTCTTTTTAGGTGTAATACCACCATTGATTAATAATAATAATAATAATAATAATAATAATAATAATAATAATAATAATAACAACAACAACTACCTCAATAACAACAACTGTAATAATAACAATGTGAAGTCTCAGATCTCGAATATAGAGTATTTATACGGATATTAACGTCTGACATATGAAAATTTAATAAATTATCAATTTCTATGAGAGACAATTCATCTAAAATACCATAGACAACATCAGAAACAACAAAGAAGACAGAAACACTCAACAATGGAAGTACTTCACGTACATAACCGTAGGCCACCGCTGGGGCGGTTGAAGGAATTGGGTGACACGGGTCAGGGATCGAGATCGACATTAATTGTATTATAAATTTTAAATACAGCGCACGGTCAAGGCAAATATTTGAAAATTTTAGCGGGTCAGTAAATAGATATTAGCACATAAAAATTTTAAATTGTGTATAATATACATTGAAATTATTTTTTTTGTTTTTTGTTTTGAGGGTCAGGTGACCCTTTTTCTAATGAGTGGCGCCGCCCCTGGGCCACCGTAGGTTTGGTGACCGCAACCCCGATGCCAAAAAAGTCCAGATTTTTAAATATCCTATGATTATAATTAATGGAATAGTTGTAAAGTATTGAAAATTAGGTGAATGATTAATAAATTAGTAATAATATAGAGAAAATAGAAGTAAATGATTTTTTTTAAACAACCACATTTATTAAAAAAAAAAAAAAAAGTGTTTAGCTGGGAGCTAAACAAAATCTGAACATCAGAACTGATTACATCAAAATGACCATAACAACCACGCCTAGAAACTCACCGAACAAGAGACTAGCACAGTAAAACTAGGAAGAGAAACACAAGCAAATCCCTATTGAACACCTAGCTAGAGCTATCGATTCAAAGAACATTGAACGGGTTAGATTTTCAACTCTCCCAAGGTACACCTTGACCTCCTTTCCTACCCAGAATGCACTGAAAAGATAATCTTGTAATGTCGTCAAAAGTCTCATCCACTTCAGCCGAGATAGAGTTGAATATACACTTGTTTCTTTTGATCCAATAGTCCACACCATCACTTTCCTAATAGCATCCTATAGCTTTGTCTCGTATTTTCCAGCAACTTGCGAATGAACATAGGTACAAAATCTTGACCAAGAGAAAGTATTTGGAAAAGAAACATAACACCATCTGAATACCTTACAACATATTTGATTAGCGAAACTGCAATGCAAAAAAATGTGTTGTGAATCCTCCAACGTGGTATGACAAAAGGGCAATCCAAATCTGGAATTTTGATTCGTCGCTTCATCAAATTTTTCTGTGTTGGCAATCTTTCGATAGAAGCTTTCCAACCAAGAATATTGATTTTTTAGGGCACCCAACTATTCCATAAGTTAATAGGACTACAAGTCATGCTAGTCCCTTCAGCAGATAAAATTATATCCTTCAGTGACGCAACCGTAAAAGTGTTTTTTTGGACAAAGTCCAAGATGGAGTATCTGGATAACCTACAATACAATATGGAAGAGGAAAAATGCCTATCATATCAACGAACTCTCCACTCTTTCTCCCCCTCAAGACCCTTCTCCAATTGAATTCATCTCCCATAGAAATTCCTCTATCGCTCACTATGCAATAATTAAAGAAACTTATATTATCAGACGAACAAAAAGAGACAAAATGATTTATATTCTGAGACATGCAGAAGTTAGTAGTTAATAAAATCTCAACATACGGAAACTGTCATTTTGAACACTTAAATCACCAGCATAGAATTGACGGTTATTTTTGTGTTATTGTTAGCAAGGGGTAATAGCAAAAGTAATCTCATATCTTTGCCAAAATGTTGTGATTTGGCCCCCATATTTCATTATGGTTTAAGCTGACCCCATCTTTAATATTTTTGCCAAATTAGTTCATTTAAAATCCAATCATCCAATTTGGAATGAAAATTAGGCGTGTGGATCACAAATGTCGTTTCTTTACTTATCAAATATTAATTTAATAAAAATAACCCGAATTAATGTAATATCATTACATTTTTTTAGGATGAGAGAGAGAGGGAGAGGAGAGAGAGTGAGTGAGAGAGTTGAGAGTCTTTCTTTCTGGAGGCATTCAAGGGATGCTAAGAGCGGCGGAATGGGTGCGAATAACAGCTGGTATGAGGATTTGAAGAAGGTATCACACTCTTATCACTTCAAAAAAAATCATGAGGATCGAGGATAGAAGATTTTATTGCAAAATTTTGAACGAGTCGGTAAGGTTTGGGATATTTTCATATGTAAACGAAAGAATGGCAAAAGGAAGAAGTTTGGTATTGTGAGGTTCAAGAAGGAAGGCCTGCATTCAGTGTTGCATAAGAAACTGGAAAATGTTTGCATTGACTCATACAAAGTCTTTCGAAGTTACCAAAGAGAGTATCCAGTCAAGCAATCAATTCTCTGCTGCTATGAATGAAACTAATAAGTCTTTTGGCGATGTGGGTAAGATGGGATCTGAGAGAACACTTGGGAAACGTAATGCAGACGTGGTTTGAGGTAAGGGTGATGTGATTAATCATCAAAATTCTTCTGGGAAAACCCCAATAAATAAGAAAACCCTAAATTTCAAAGAGTCAAGTCATGGTGTAATTTATAAGCCAATATTATCAGATAGTGCTCTGGAATTCTTTTCTAATGACCTTGCAATGCAGTGGCTAGACAGATGTGTATTAGGAACCCTGAATTCCTTGGATTATGTGGAATCTATACATACGGTTTTGGCAGAAGAAGGCTTTGAAAAATGCACGGTTAAACCTCTTCAAGGTATGCAAGCTATCCTTCAATGTGAGAGCTTTTAGTCTACGTAATAAACTTCTGTTGAATGGTGGTTCTTGTCCGTGAGATTGGTTTGATTGGGTAGGCCCGTAGTCAAAAGAGTCTCTGCAGTTCGATAGTTTTGTTTGGTTAATTTGCAAAAGAGTTCCATTGAATGTATGGAATTGGAAGACATTTCATTCCATTGGTAGCCATTTCCTTGAATTTGTGGAGGTTGATCAAAATACAGAAGCTAGGGTATCTTTGAAAGTAGGAAGAGTCCGAGTTCGAATAAATAATGAGGATCATATATCCAATACTCTGTTGATCAGTGCTGATGGTGATCAAGTTTGGCTATAGGTTGAAAAAGAATGTCAAGTTTTTCATTCTGATGGTTCTTCTTCTGATTGCACTTCATCAGAACTTCTTTGCACCGTTGATGGAGAATTCAAAGTGTCTTCAAATATTGCATTAGAAGGATCTGGTATCGAGAAAAGATCTATGTTTGACTTTATCCAACCTATAAATGGCAATGCCTCAATAGAAGGGGAGACGGCTAGGGAAGGCAACTTTATTGGAGGAGATCTTTTCATGGAAATTGATGGATCGAAAAAAGGATTTAAATTCAGAATTGGAGGATAGTAAGTTTGATGCCCGTAATAGTTGGAGGCCCGGATTTGGCCCAAGATGATTCTATTGATTTCTCTTCTGTTCTTGGCAGTTTCTGTAATGGACCTCATGTATCGGTCCATGGCCAAGTCCAAGCCCAAGATGAAAATAAGAGTAAGTAAATTGATTTAATAGCCTTTGATTCGGGAATAAAAGCTTCAGGCTTTAATCAAAGTTCACCGGAGGAATCAAATGTGGGTATCCCCAAAAAAGACAAGCTCTCTCAGAACATCTTGGTTTTGATTGTACGAAAAAAAATTAAAGAAGCAAAATCTGGAGAAGATATAGAGAGGCTGAAAATCAAAAATCAAAGATGTGGGTGCATGTCTTCCCCATTCATTCAAACTCAGAAAGGAGGATTACCGGCATCACAATTTCAGACTCCAATCTTCGAAATATGAAAAATTCAGTTAAAAGATGGCTGATTGAAAATGAAGATGATAAGAGTGAGTCCGAAAAACTTGAGAATCAGGAAGAATTCTGGGTATCGAATGGAAAGTAAAGGATGTAGCATGTCCCAACTGATCCTATTACATGTTTGCCTGGTTTGAGAATATTAGAATTTTTATGAAGATGGTTTCTTCAAATATAAGAGGTTTGGGACCGAGGTGCAAAATGAGGTGGTTGAAACATTTGTGTTTTTCTCATCATTTACGGTTTCTTTCTATCCAAGAGACCAAATTGCTGGTAATAAATCAAAATTTGTTGAAGTCTTTCTAGAAAGATACAGACTTTAATTTGATTTTCATTTCAAAGGTCGGTCTTTCGGGTGGGTTATTATGTTTGTGGATATGGAAGTGCTCTCGGTTGTTGATAAATTTGAAGCAACTGGTTTTATTGGTGTTAAAGGGAGGTGGAAGGGTTCGATCAATTGTTTACCTTAATCAATGTGTATGCTCCGAATGTTTGAAGGCAAAATTTTATTATAGAATGAAATTCTAAGCTATTTACGTGATCAAGATGGTATGGTTTGCCTTCATGGTGATTTCAATTCAGTCTAGTCATCTTCTGAACGAAAAGGGTCGGCTTTTAATCAGAAAGATGCGGCCTCATTTAATAAGTTTATTGGATACTCAAAGCTTGTGGATTTAAAAATGGGTAGAAGTAAATATACATGCTATAATAAAGCTGGGTCCAAAACGAGTTAGCTCGACAAAAATCTTGTATCCGAAAGCTTGTTATCTAATTGGGAAGATGTTACCTTAGAAGCTCTTCATCGAAGGCTTTCCGATCATTGTCCTTTGTTGCTCTATATATGAAATTTGATTATAAGACTTCTCTGTTTATGATGTTTGATCATTTTTAGAGCATGTAGGCTTGGAGGAGGTGGTGAAGTTTAGTTGGAAACATGAAGTAAACTTTTTTGTTCCCGGTTTAAGATTGAAATTGAAATTGAAAAGGTTGAAGGAAACTCTCAAAGTTTGGGGTAAAGAAGTTTATGGGAGCTTGGTTAAGCAATTTAAACAAGAAGAGAATTTACTTAGGGAGTTGGATTTAAATGCTAAAGAAAATGTTCTGAATGACGAAAAATAAAAACATCGAGCTGAAGCATCGGAGAAGATTTTTCGTCCTTGTGCCTTGATGGAGAATAAGTTTAGACAAAAATCAAGAATTAAATGGATGAAAGAAGGCGACTCAATTTTGAAGTTCTTTCACAAGTGTGTTAAAGGAAGAGTAAGAAAGTGTGGCTTGCTAGGTTTAACGGTAAATGGTAATTGGTTGAAGGATCCGGATCTCGTCAAAAATGCGGTTCAAAACTCATTCGGAGATTTAGATAAGGAAAAGGTACGTTCCAGGCCTATTTTTAACAACAGTCTTTTGATAAATTATCTCTTGATCAATGTGTTTGGCTTGAAAGAAAAATATCTAAGGATGAAATTAAATATGTGGTGTGGTTGTGTGATGGCTCTAAGGCCCTCGGGTTGGATGGAATTTTGTTACGAACATGATGACGCTCTAAATGGTACCAATAATTATACCCTTATTCAACCCGAATTCTGCTCAAGAGATGATAGATAGGCTCGTTATTATATGGAATATATGTTAAATGCTATGTACAAGTTTCAAGGATCGTAATTCTGCATCTATGTTATTTTCCTGAAGATTTGGTACTGTTTTGTCTCATTTTGCATGTTTTATAGGATGTACCGGATCTGGAGCATTGGAGAATCTATCTGGACCGAAAGAAATATATTAGGCCAAGTGATTGAAGTCCAAAAAGAAGCCTGCTGAAGAAAAAGAAGAAAAGTTGGCCCGGTTTACCGAGGGCTAGGGCCGGTAAACCGGTGGCTTATTGGACACGAAATTGATTTGCCGCATTATCTAGGTCGGTTAGGGTTTTAGAAATCTTAAGTCGGCTATTGTATCTATATAAATCCGCGTATACTGAAAGCTTTCATATGATTCATAACTTTTCTTTACTATTACAATCATATATATAATTTTGATGAAATAAAGTTATTTAAGCTTTGAAGGAGTTGTTTTCGCTTTCCGCCTTTCCTCCACCATCTCTAGCTTGAGTAGATCGAGCTAGGTCACCATTGTTGAATGTATGAATCTTTAAACGTTCCTTTTTGTCTTCAATATGGTAGATCTATTCGTATTTATGTGTTTTAGTTAATCTGCATGTTTAAAGACCCCATAATTTACATAGAATAATCGTAACTGAGCAATGTAGATCCTGGAATACGAAAAGCCGCCCCCGGTAACCCGGCAGTCTATACCGGTTTACCGAGGCATAATTTAGAAAAACTAAAACTGGGATTCACTACAGCTACGTTGATCGACAAGTTTAATTAACAGTAGATTAAATCTGGCCAATCTGCTTATTGTAAACGTAAACTGGCATGAAATACGAATAGTGAAGTGCTAAGTTTTGACACAGTCTAGAATGGACCATAGGAACGTGCTGATCAATGTCGACAGCTGTCAAGGCGGGTTAGCGGTATGAGTTAGCACTCGATATCGGCAATTCTAGTTCCTTATGCGTATGGGCAATTACGGACCAATTAAGGAGGGTAGCTTACGTATAGATTGTCTACTACCATTGTCGCAGTAGATAGGAGTAGGAGTTGCACCCGTAGCTGATAATAATTAAAACGAAAGCTCACGATTAATCTAAGGAAATTATGTGGGGAAGCAAACATAACGATTAACTAATCCAAGTTAGTAGATTGCTGAGAAGAGGGGGAGAAATACCAAGATTGTTTTCTGTCTATTGTTGGTCTATGACCGCCTCTATGTTGCTTCTTAATTAGGTTAGAATCGTTTATACTTATAGTTGCATTGTCTCTGTGGGATCGACCTTGACTCGCATTTACTATACTACGATATACCTAGTATTCTTGCTAGTAATATCGACGTTAGTGACTTACACGCGATCAAGATTTTTTGCGCCGTTTCCGAGGACAATTGTCAATTATAAATATAAACGTTTTAATTCTGATTAAGAAGTTGTAATTCTATTTTATTTTATTTTGAGTCTTGAGTCGTTATGTATCAACCCTGCACTTGTTAAAATGACAGAAAAAGAAATTTCAGGGCCGGTTTACCGTGGCTAACCCACGGATTACCGAGTCCTGAAAAATTGATTTTTGTACAACCTTTGTTATTCTGTGTTATTCCCTGTTGATTTTAGTTAGTAGGTCCGCAAAAGTGGGGATCACACCCAGCTGAAGCGGAAGTTGCAAACCTTTTACTTCTTTTACTTTGTCTTTTCACAGGCAGATCATAAACACTTCAGAAATTCGATCAAACCGGAGTTGAAAAAGAGCCAACAAGTCAAAGAATATGACTAGGACAATATTGAACATCACACCGATTTCCATGTACCCTAGATCTGAATCAAGAGAGCATTATGAAGCTATAAAGAAGCGGTTGGAAAAAGAGAAACAAGCAATCAAGCAAGAGCCTGAAGAGAACCTTAAGGAGTATAGCACGTATCGTCCATGTGAGTTCCCTTGTGAGTTAATTGACATGTCGTCTTCGGATTATGATTATGATAAAGAGGTCCTGACATGATGTTTTCTGAGCCTAAGGATTACCCTGACTCAGACACCGTGGTGAAGTTAGGAGACCCTGTTACGTTCTGACTCCCGATTTCTATTAATAGTATATCGGTAGGATTAGGTCTCTGTGACTCTGGCTCGAGTTGCAACATTCTACCTTTTTCCCTCTGCCAAAAGATTAAGCTTCCGGTCATAATGAATAAACCAGGACCATGACTTTCATTGATAGAACTAGAGATGTGCCTGCTGGTATGCTTAGGAAGTGCACGATTAAGGCAGGAGGGTTCAGTTATCAATTGATTTTACGGTAATAGACATACCAGAGGACCCAAGTGCCCCAGTTTTGTTAGGAAGACCTTTCTTAGCGACAAGCAAAGCAGTCTTGGATTTTGATATGGGGGAGATTACTTTGAGATTGAATAATGATGTTGTGTCTTTTAAGATCTTAGAACCCTAGAAAATAGGCCGGGGAGTTGCAAAATGACGTATGATTCAGGGAAGGTGGAAATTATGGAGATCGAGGGGCATAAGCATAGAGAGGTTGTAATAGAAACCATTGAGCAGGAATTCTTAAGACTAATGCTGAGAGAGAAAGAAGAGAAGGACCACAACAAGATGCTCACGGAAGCTAGTCATTATGTGTTATGTAGTGAACGCTTTGAATTTGAAAGTGGAAAATATGGAGTCCTTGGATTTAAAGTCTAAATCTTGATGCAGAGGCGGCACCTAGTACGCAAGCAAAGAGAAAGAGAGGCGTGCTAGGAAGAGAGCTCAAAAGGTTCCATAAGGATACAAACCTCCTGGAGCGAAAGCTTGGCGAGTTAAAGCTCCAACCCCTAAATGATTGGAAATCTAAAGAAAGTCGAAGTGGCGACTATAAACTCGTAACTATTTCTTTAAACCCTTAGGTAGATTAGGAATGAATAAAAGTAGCCGGATGAAGGGACGAGCTTTTTCATCCTACCGCACTTTTAGGATTGAAGCCGAATGGTTGTGGAAAGTTTTTTTACTCGTTATGGATTCTAGTGAAGTAGGTTAGGATTGAGTCATAAATAATAACAAAAGAGTAAAAGAGGCTAGTTAATTTGAGATCAAAATTAAGCAGGAGGTTGAGCATAGTGTGCGATAAAGAAAGGCGCAGAAAAATATGGGAAAAAGCACCCCGGTAAACCCTAGGTTACCCCCGGGTTACCGAGGATGGATTTTTAGATTTTTGAACGTCAGTTTATTAAGCTGAATTTTTAGAGACACGTGGAGGACACACATTGTATCAGCCACCACCAGTCAGCAGAAACCGCCACATTTTTCCCCTCTTTTCAAAATTTTCACCCTTTCCCACACTCCACCATAACTCCACCGCAATCCCATCAATCACCTCCTCAAATCCCTCACCCTAATAACTTCTCTACCCACTATCCCACTAAATCCTACCACCTTCACTCATTTCTTCCTATTTAAACTACCCATTCACCACCATTCTTATCATTCCATCTACCATCATTTCCTCAAATCACTAAACTTCTTCCATTTCTTCTTCTTCTATACAGTCAGCCCCCATCACCACCACTATCATCACCAAACCTCCACCAAAATAAAACCCTTCTTCCATTTAAACCAACCAAAACACCCATTTTCCTCACTCCTGTTGTTGTCTAGTACTGCTGTGCTAGTGAGGTGCCACAGTTCTTCATCCTTTATCATCAAAGGCACAGTCCTGAAAGAAAATCAGAAAAAATCAGGCCGATAAATCGGACATACTTGCCGGTTTACCGAGGGAAGTTTTTCAGAATCAGATGCAGTACCAGGTTGTATTATCATCCAGGATGGGTCCAAAGCGTAGCCGTTCAGCTGTTCGTCCCAGTGGTTATCAGACTGTCTATGGAGATGCTAACCCTTTTATAGTTAAGGTTGAGCAATTCCATTTGTTATCTATCTTGAGTCATTCCGAGGGCATTGGAACTTAAGGCCAGTTGCTCAAGAACGAGGGGTAGAATTGGACGACTGCGGTTCGATCTTGCCACGAGCTCTACAAGAGCAAGATATTTTCGATATGGCGGATTCATTGACTCGGTTCAATGCCACGGTGGTAAGGGAATTTTATTCTTACATTTCGCATAACCCTAGAGTTACATTTGCTATGGTCCGAGGGGTTAAGATTAGTTTTTCTATTGAGCGGATCAATGCTCATTTTGGGGTTAGAAATGCACCGGTGGGCCCGGATGAGTACACATCCTCAAGTAACATTGAAGATCTCTAGAGGATGAACATGATATTTGAGTATTTTGGGGTGCAATGGAAGCACAATCCTGCTGGAGCCCCCACCATCTTTCTAGAGAACGAATTATCCTGGGACCGGAAGATGGTTAACAAATTTTTTTGTGCCCACCTTCTACCGACCAAGCACACGGTCTCTGTCACCACCAAGAGGGCGGAGTTAATGTTCTATCTAGAGTAGGGATCTCCAATCACATCGGTCTTCTGATGCATAGCCGTATTCATGAGCTTGCCGCCACATCCGAGCGCGAGATGTTGCCATACGGGCTGATGATTGACATGTTTACCTTAGAGGACGAGGTGAAATTCTCGTCAGTGATGATTGGGAAGACCCTGAGCCAATGATCAGTTCGTAGTCGGTTCAAAAAGTTCCATGACGGGTTGGAAGAGCTGAGATGGAGCGTACTCCGGTCCTCGGAGCACCCCGGACACAGAGAGCTATGCTAGAGGAGCACTCGCGAGAGATTGCGAGTTTGCACCGTAAGATGGACAGACTTATAGATTACTTTGGCATACCTTCCTTGACCCCACCACCTAGGACTGACCCACATCACTGCGCCTCTTCTCCGGCAGCTGCTGCCTCAAGTTCTGGTCCACCTCCCGGTTTTGAGCCTAGAGATGACTGGTAGGGTTATTCTGATGATGATTAGTTTTCTTTCTTTTCGTTGTTGTTGTTTTCCATTTTCTTGTTTTTATTTTAATTTTTCTTTTCTATCGAGTTGATGTAGCAGAATCATATTAATATATTGTTTTGACGACTTAATTTGTTTTAGAGTTAATTCTTTTCTCTATTACTGCCGCCATTTTATTATACGGTTTCTTGTCACCACTATTCTTCTTGGTTTGTTTGAGTTATTTAGCATAGATTCTTCATGGATTACTCCACTTAGGATTTGATTCATTTCGATAGAGTTTCGAAAAAATTATGATATCTTTGATCTTTTCGAGTTAATTGACTTCATATTTGTTTCACTTTGCACAAGTAAAAGTAATTGCCCACTTCTGAAGTAGAGGTGTATTAAGCGCATATTCTGTTATGAGCCACCATTTTAAGCATGTATAACTCACTTTCCCTTGGTGTGTAGTCGATAGCATATTTCTTTGACTAGAGTTGACCCTGGATTCATCACGAATCATGTTTCACCAACGCTTATGAAGGCAAAGGAATTTCGGATTCGGTAGTTTGTCATGAATGGGGCTGTGAGGATAGCTAAATGAATGAGTGTTTACCTACCAAAAAAGATAAGTGCATTGAAATATATACATCTATATTCTCTTTGGCAAAATCTTAGTCGATGGAGCGTAAGACGCACGACTTTTGCATAGACCGATAAACGCGAGCCTATGAGTAATACATACTCGGTTTTCGATCCACCTTGCCAGCTAATTTGACTAATAAATAACATGTTCTAGACTGGTTAGTTTGACTATGGGTTGACGTAATGTGAGATAGTCCAGATTATTGCCAGCCAGAAAGTTATTACACACACATTGGCTCAGGGGCATGAATAGTGTTTAATACGTTACTGATGGATATGAGTGGCATGATCTCAAGCTTGACTTTTTTAGGCATAGTTGTTTTTAATTAAGTTGTATACAGATCAGAGTGTTGTTTTCTTTTCGCCTTTTTTGCTCGAGACGATTAAAAGCTAAGTGGGGGGTAGTTGATGACGCTTCTAAATGGTACCAATAATTATACCCTTATTCACACCAAATTCTGCTCAAGAGAGGATAGATAGGCTCGTTATTATATGGAATATATGTTAAATGCTATGTGCATGTTTCTAGGATCGTAATTCTGCATCTATGTTATTTTCCTAAAGATTTGGTACTGTTTTGTCTCATTTTGAATGTTTTATAGGATGTACCGGATCTGGAGAATTGGAGAATGGATCTGGACCGAAAGAAATATATTGGGCCAAGTGATTGAAGTCCAAGAAGAAGCTTCATCAAGAAAAAGGAGAAAGTCGGCTCGGTTTACCGGGGCTAGGCCTGTAAACCGGGGCTTATTGGACACAAAATTGATTCTCGCCAGATTATCCAGGTCGGTTAGGGTTTTAGAGAGTCTTAAGTCGGCTATTGTATCTATATAAATCCGTATATACTGAAAGCTTTCATATGATTCATAACTTTTCTTTAGTATTACAATCATATATACAATTTTGATGAAATAAAGTTATTTAAGCTTTGAGGGAGTTGCTTTCGGTTTCCTCCCTTCCTCCACCATCTCTATCTTGAGTAGATCGAGCTAGGTCACCATTGTTGAAGGTATGATGCTTTGAACGTTCCTTTTTGTCTTCAATAGGGTAGATCTATTTGTATTTATGTATTTTAGTTAATCTGCATGTTTAAAGACCCCATAATTTACTTAGAATAATTGTAACTGAGCAATGTAGATCCAAGAATAGGAAAAGCCGCCCCCGGTGACCCGGCGGTCTATACCGGTTTACCGAGGCATAATTTAGAAAACCTAAACCTAGGATTCACTACAGCTACGTTGATCGACAAGTTTAATTAAGAGTAGGTTAGATCTCGCCAATCTGCTTATTCTAATCGTAAACTGGCATGAAATATGAATAGTGAAGTGCTAAGTTTGGACATAGTCTAGAATGAACCCTAGAACGTCTTCGATCAACGCCGAAATTGTCTCAGGCGGGTTAGCGGTATGAGTTAGCGCCGATATCGGCAATTCTAGTTCTTTATGCATATGGGCTATTACGGACCAATTAAGGAGGGTAGCATGCGTATAGATTGTCTACTACCATTGTCAGAGTAGATAGGAGTAGGAGTTTAACCCGTAGCTGATAATAATTAAAACGAAAGCTCACGATTAATTTAAGGAAATTATGTGGGGAAGTAAACATAACGATTAACTAATCCAAGTTAGTAGATCGGTGAGAAGAGGGGGATAAATACCAAGTTTGTTTTCGCGCTATTGTTGGTCCATGACCGCCTATGTTGCTTCTTAATTAGGTTAGAATCGCTTATACTTATAGGTGCATTATCTCTGTGTGATCGACCTTGACTCGCATTTACTATTCTACGATGTACCTAGTATTCTTGATAGTAATATCAATGTTAGTGACTTATACACTCCATCATAACACTTTATTATGTTTTGATGTGGCTGGACTAGTTGTTATAGCAAAGCTCGAAATAAGTTAGAAATCTATGTATAAGTCTTTACTTAGAGTCCGACATTTTGTATAAGTTCATTCAAATAAGTATTGTACTAGTTGGTAGGATGGCTAAAGTAAAAATCCGGGCAGAGTAAAGACAACCAAGTACCAAAGAGAGAAGCATGAAGACATATGGGTCGACTTATAACCAGGAAGGTCGTGATGACCTTGGATAAGTCTAAGTTATACTACTAGAGATGAAATTCATTATTTAAATATGGTGTACAATCGATGTCACACAAATCAAGGATCGGTGAAGTACAAGTAATCTTGGAAAATCAAAGAAAGAAAGAAGAAGTGAACCGGTGAAGTAAACGTTCTATCGGCTGAGTAAGGAATACAAGTGAAGAAAGAAGCACACCAGCTAAGTGAGCTGATCTACTCAACTGATGACACAACAGTCAAGCGAAAGAATAGCTGAGTAAGATATATCACCTACACTTATCAGAACATGTGAAAATAAGAAGATCAAGCATTTAATGCAGAATCAATCAAGGATGGATTTTATGATAGATCAAGACGTTTGAAGGCATTGACAGATAGAAAGAACAACGATTGGAATACACAAGAACTAGCAGAAACTCTGTCAAAATACTAAGCCTTTTATCTGAATCTAAAAGAACACATCTAGTGATCAACTCGTGAGATACAATTCCATATCAAGCACCGAGATTGATCAATAAATCGTGAATCAAATTCACATCAGCAAAAAGAATTGAATCGAGAAGTCTCTGAGAAGGAGTTGCACCTTTTATGATAGCAAACCAAGGATTTGTTCCAAGGAGCATTGTGTTGAAGATCGAGTCATCAAACTTTTGAAGCCAATGAGTGATAGTCTTGTAGATTGTGAAGCTTGTGTAGTCATGGACAATCTTACTATTGTATTGGTGAAAAACAATAGTGAATTCCTCCAATCATCACAGGAGAAGAGTGGATTAAGGGATTACACCACCATGAACCACTATAAAACTTTGTGTTAATTTACTTACTGCACTTTACCTTACAGCATTTACTTACTACATTCCACTTAATTTGTGTGTGCATAATCTACTTTGAACATGTTTTAAGAATGGACTTATCCGCTGCCCAATAGCTTTTAATTACAAGAAATTTTTTTGCAACTCCAGTATAGTCATTCACCCCCCCCCCCTGACTATACTTTTACCCATCTCTGGGGCCAACAATTTGTATCAGAGCAGTGTTCCTAGTATCAGAACCTGTTCAGATCTGATTTCAGGTAACAAGGAGATCACATATTTTTGAAGTAATTTTCAAATCTGTGTTGTCTAGAAATTTATCTTTTATCTGTGATTATAGATTCTTCAAATTTCATGTCTAATGTACCTGTATTCAATGTCAATAATTTTGATGAATATAAAATAAGGATGTTGTCTTATCTTGCAGCCACTCATGAGAAAATTTGGATGTTATCAATGAAGGACCAATTCAGATAGAGAAGACCAAAAGGATTGGACTAAAGATGACATTAAGAGAGCAAATCTTGACTATGTTGCAAAAGATATCATCTTGAAGACTCTAGATAGTAATATGTTCATAAGAATAAAATATTGCAAAACAACAAAGAATATATGGGATAAACTGGCACTTATCAATGAAGGATCTGAAACAATCAAGGAAAGCAAATTATCTGTTGCAAAATATAAATTTGAGAACTTCAAAATGAAGAATGATGAATCCATTGATCAGATTGATAACAGATTTTTAAGCATCATTAGTGAACTGCACCAACTTGGTCATAAATATCCATAGAAAGAAGTTTGGTTGAAGATCTTGAGAAGTCTTCCGAAAGATGGAGAATCATCACATCAAGCATCTCAAGGGAACAATAGACCGTGAAAAGATCGACACTTTGACATCGATGTCTCTATTAAAAGCTCATGAATTTGAACTGAATAATGAAGACAAAGGCACCAAAGAGAGGCACACAAGGCCGCTGCAATCGTAGCACCAAGCAAAGCTTAAATGACTGACACAAATAGCAAAGAGACACAAGAGCTAAAAGATCAAATTTCTTTACTGATTCAACGTTTTGACAAGTTTAGTAAGAAGAAACAATTCAAGAGAAGTTCATCATCAAACAGGAAGTCAAGCTCAAGCAAAGACATGAAGAAAAAAAAGATGTTGAATACAGATGTTTCAGTAGCAAAAAGAAAGGACACTTCAAGGCAGTTTGTCCTGAAGAGAAAGACAAAGATGAAAAAAGAAGAAGTACAAATCAGCAGATAAGGGAAACAGCAGGAAGGCACTGAAAGATGAAACCAGTAGTGAAAATGATGAAGATTCCTCTGACAATGACTCAAATGACGAAGAAGACACCAGCTCAGACAATGACAAAGCCTATCTATGCTTAACGGCAAAAGAAATTGAAGAAGAAAAGGTAATATAGCTCATACTCATCAAATGCATCCACATCTGACACTGCACAATCTTCTATTTTCCCATTAGATTCTACAAAACTAATTCAAAATCTCATGAGTAAATTTGAAGAAATTGAAATAAATCATGAAATTTCGGAACAAGAATGTGAGAATCGAGAGAGGAAAATAAAAGACTAAAGAAAGAACTCGATGAACCGAAAAGTCGAATCAACTAGTAAGGAAGTACACTCAATCGATCAACAAACAGTGATGATCACTCATCCGATGTTAATGCACTGATGAGAAAGCCTCCCTACCAGTTATGAGCACCCCTGCACCACTTAAGAACCAGCTTACAAACCCCCAAAAAGGTTTGGATCCAGATCTGGCCTTGGCTACAACAGTCAAGATAAGAAAGGAAACAATGGACAACACAATTCGGAATCAAGGACCAAAACTGGACCTAAATTTAGAAAAGGATGCACTATAGTTTCAACTACTCATCCAAAGACCAAAGTGATGTCAAAACCCAGCAGTAGTGAAATAGCATAGTAAATCATCTTACCATCCTAGTAAAGGCAAATGCTTACTAAAAGGTAAGGGTAGACTTTACACTTTAAGATGATTGAATAATGCACTTCAAAATACAAGAAGAAACCATTTCATGCCATGCAACATGTGTTTAGGAAAAGCCAACCCAAGCACTTTCCTCGACACAAGAAACAATATGAAAATAAGTTTCCTCCTCGCATATTGAGAGTGAAAAAGGATGCAAATGCACCTAAATGTAGAGAATTGTACTGTAATAATTTATCAAGAAGTATTCTCGCCGTGTCTATATTTATGAGGTTGATGACTTCAACCATCCAAGGAGAAGATCCTTTGGATTTACGCTTGGAGTAAGAGACATGTCTCGCTAACAAGTATGGACCCAAGCAAAGTGTTAGGTACCTAAACTTGCTTAATTTGTTTTGTAGGATGTCTGGTACATAGACAGTGGATGTTCCAGACACATGACAGGGAACAAAGGATGGTTGACTGACTTTATAGCTCTTGATGAACACAAAGTTACATTTGAGGCAAAGATAACCCCGGAAATATTTAGAGGGAAGGCACAATGTTCAAAAACAACTTGAAGATTCAAAATGTGGCTTATGTTAAAGGATTGAGTTTTAATCTTCTAAATATCAGCCAATTTTGTGACAGGATACAATGTGCATTTCAACAAAAAGGATGAAAAGTGATTCACAATCAAATCAAGATAATTGTACTTGGCAAAGAAAAAGAAAACAACATGTATGTGGTGGATTGAAAGACAACAAAAGCATAAACATGTTTGCTTGTCAATAACAAGCAATCAACCAAATGGATTTGGCATGTAAGATCGAACTATCTCAACTTCAAGACATCGACATATTGTCAAAGAACAAGCTAGTTGAAGGCCTTCTAGACATCACATTCAAGAAAGAAAGTCTTTATGATGCATGTTAGAAAGGGAAGCAGATTGAAAGCTCTTTCAAGTCAAAACCCCATCAGCCAACAACAAGGATCTTACATCTTTTGCATATGGATCTTTTGGACCACCACACCAAGAAGTGTAAGTGGAAAGAAGTACACTTTAGTGGTGGTGCATGACTTTTCCAAATTAACTTGGACCATATTCATGAACAAGAAAAGAGAAACACTCAAGAAGCTACAAGATTTCTTTGAGAAGAATACAAAATGAAAAGGAATTAAAGATCATCAATATAAGATCCGACACAGAACATTATTCGAAATGAATTTATCACATCTTATTCTGAAGAAAATGGTGTACTACATCAACTATCAGCAACAGGGACTCCACAACAAAATGGTGTAGCAGAAATAAGAAACAGAACACTCAAAGAAGCAGTTAGAACCATGATAGCAGAAGCAAGCTTACTAAAGAGATTTTGGGTCAAGCAAAGAAATACAAAGATGCTATACTCAAAACATAACTATCATCAACAAACACCATGAAAAAACACCATATGAAATTTGGAAAGGAAGAAAACCTAACATTTCACATTTGCATATGTTTGGATATAAATGTTTTGTTTTGAACAGGATTCAACTACATAATTTTGATGAAAAAGCTGTTGAAGCAATCTTCATGGGATACTCAGAGACAAGCAAAGCATTCAGAGTACACAACAAAAGAACCTTGGTGATTGAAGAATCAATTCATGTAGTTTTTGATGAACCAAACAGAAATGGTGAAAGCTTACACAACATTGAAGAAGAATCTACACAAGGACAAGTCTATATGAATACAACAAAGATGCAATACAATTTTTGACCACACCTTTGGCAATCAAGATGATGTGCCAGTCAATACAACACAAGAGGCACCAACATAAGATCATGAAGTTGATTCACAAGCAGGAGCTGTGGAAGAACCAAATAAAGAGCAACATTAACCTGATTTGAATTGTCTTCTTAGATCATCATGAAAACAAGTCACCTGGAGATATTCATACAGAGTTAGAACTGTAAGACAATCGAAAGTATTCTAACTTGTTTTCTATCACAAGTGGAACCCAAGACAATAGATGATGCAATCCAAGATACTGATTGGATTACTTTCATGCAAGAAGAGCTCAATGAATTTGAGAGAAATGAAGTCTGGGAACTTGTTGACATACCAGACATGGCCAACATCATTGGAACAAAATGGGTATTCAGAAACAAAATGGATGAACATGGAATTGTTGTCAGAAACAAAGCAAGACTAGTTGCAAAGGGATAATCTCAAGTCAAGGCATAGATAATGATGAAACCTTTGCACCAAGAGCAAGATTGGAAGCAATCGACTATTTCTAGCTTTTTGCAAAGACACAAGGATTTTGAAGTATATCAAATGGATGTCAAAACCGCATTTTTGAATGGACTTTTAGAAGAAGAAGTATATGTGGAACAACCCCTGGTTTCCAACTCAAAGTGGAAGGAAGATAAAGTATACAAGCTCAAAAAGGAACTATAATGACTCAAATAGGCACTCTAGAGCCTGGTATGAGACTCCGTCACAATCCTTAATCAAAATGGAAATCAACAAAATGACATTTGACAAGACTATCTTCAAGCTAGAAGAAGGAACAAGCACCTTGTTAGTTCAGATCTATGTTGATGACATCATCTTTGGAAATGTAAGATGAAAAGCTATGTGAGAAATTTGCAAACTGATGAAAAGCAAATTTCTAATGAGTATGATGGGAGAGCTCAATTATTTTCTTGGTTTACAAGTGAAGAAAATGGAAGTTGACAACTTTATAAATCAAGCCAAGTACACAATGGACTTGATACAAAAATATGGTATGGATACAAGTGGCACATCGACACACCAATGTGTGCAAGAGCTATTCTTAGGAAATATGAAAATGGAAAAGATGTTGATCAAAAGTTATATAGAGGAATTATTGATCTCTACTCTATTTAATTGCAAGCAGCACTGACATAGCATTTGTAGTAGGAGTTTGTGCAAGATTCCAAGCTCAAACCTAAGGAATCTCACTTACTAGAAGCCAAGAGGATCATCAAATATCTGAAGCAAAAAATCAATGTAGGAATTTGGTGTCCAAAAGATGAAGGATTCAAATTGATATCATATTCAGATTCAAACTATGTTGGATGTAAGATTGATGAAAAAGCACTTCAGAGCTTATTAAATGCTAGGCAACATGCCTAGTATCATGGTTTAGCAAAATCAAAATTCTATATCCATTTCAACACCAAGGTAATATATAGCAGCAGACATACGCTTGTTGTGCATAAGTATTATGGATCATACAATAGCTAAGAGACTATGGCATAGAAAAGAAGACAATTCCAATAATGTGTGACAAGACAAGTGCAATTTCATTCACGTAAAATCATGTACTTCACTCAAGAACAAAACATATTGATGTGAGCATCACTTTATCTGGGATTATGTTGAAAAAGGAGATGTTAGCTTAAGATACATATCAATCAAGATCAATTGGTCGATATTTTCACAAAACCACTACCATTAAAGATTTTGTAAATTGAGAAACGAGTTGGGAATGATTGAAATTGATTATGTTATAAGGATACCTCACCGGGCGTAATTAGTTGAGTGACTTCACCAAATTGACTAAACCTTTGCCATTTTGGGTGCACTCACTTAAGGTGTAAAGCACGGTAACCAAATAAATCCACTTAACCGATTTTTAGGAACAGCTTTTATACAAAGAGTTCAAGAAAGTAGTCATTACACCGATCGTGACTCACCAAGTTACTTCACCGCTAAATATCTTCGTGAGAAAACAAAGAAAGTTAAATGTGAACAAAATCAATTTTATACATGTGGAAAATCAAGATTTATGGAGAATTATTTTATGGAAGATTACCTCATGGATTTTATATTACAATCATGGAGGTTATTTTTGAATCAAAGGAATGACGGCAACGCCTGATTCCCGTGATTTATCATTACATACCTCAATCCACTTCACTACAATAAAAACCGTGATTTATATACACAAAATCACGCCAATACTTCACCAAATCCTTCCCTATGAAAAATCGATCATCACTGGATCGTTTTTCCGATCTGAGCATTACCTACCTTTCTTTGAAAATGATCACAAGCTCAAAGGTTAGATGATGGCTGCACAAATTTGGGGTTGATGACATTCATGTATCCCCCAATCTCATAAATATGTTATGAGACCTTAATTGCATTCTGGAAAAATGAAAATTTTGTGCCCAGTACAAAGAAGAGCAACCCAGATTGCATTGTGAGTACAATGTTTGGACGAGAACTGGTTATCACCCCAGGTCTCCTCCGTAGATGCTTACATCGCTCCAACACTGGGCCAGTAGATGTGGAGAAGATGCAAATCGACATCAATGCATTATAGATTGAGATAGCCAAGAACCCGAGGAAGAGAGGCAAGAAACACAACTTTCCCAGATCGTCACTCAAACACCCTTTTGCCGAGTTTGCTCCTATAATCACAAGGAACATTGAACGGAAAAAGGGCTCCATGGAAAATATGACCGAGGTCAGAGTCAAACTGATGACTGTTATCTACCAAGGTCTTCAGTTCAACTGGTCGCAGTTCATCTTCAACAGGCTGAAGGACCAAATTCAAAAAGATATTGATCATGGAGTTTAAGCAGCAAAGAAAGGCAAGCAAAAGAAAGGTGATTTCTGGGAAAGGAAATCCTATGGGATACCCCCTCAACATTTGTTTGATCAATCAAAAGTGAAGGACATATGCATGAATCCACCGATAAGGCCAAGGTAATGTTTACCTATGTTAAACCATCTCGTAAACCACAATCCACAATCGAAAGGAAAAGGAAGCAAACCTAAAAGCAAAGATGTCGAGAGATTGAGAAGGACAGATCCTAAACAAAGAACATCTCAACACCGTAATCTATCCAAAGAATTTGATAGCCCTATTGAGATAAGCTACAAGAACATGAAGAAGGATACTACCTCACTCCATCCGAAGAATAAGAGGTTGAGGAAGAGGAAGAGGCCACGAGGGAGGGCCTTCATCGCTCGAGAATGAAGATGATGAAGATGGAGAAAATAGAAGGAAAGTGATCATCTTGAGGATGATCAAGAAATTATTGATTTTTTCGATGATGACATGATGCTCCAAGAAGTGATTTTAAGGAGCAAAGAAGAAAGTTCAACAACATGCCTAAATGAACTAGCTTGGGAACCTCACTCAATGACCACTAAGTTTACCACAAGCATTGATCAAGAGGAATACCAAATTGAAAGAGTTGAAACTCCAAAGACATGGAGATGCGCAACAGCCTCACCAGACTTGAAATGAAGGACAACCCTCTCAATATAAATATGATCACTAGATTGAAGAAGAATAGAGATTGAAAAAAAAGAAGAAAAGGATGAGAGCAAAGTTGATGCATCTACCTCAAAGATAGGAAGATCCGCATGTAGCTTCAACTGGATATCAATCCACCGATTGTGGACATGGAAAGGCGCAAGATCGGAGCGACAAAATCTCAAAACTACACAGAGTGAGTAGGAAACATCTATGCATCACGAGTTTGAGGCCCTAATCACCACATCAAAGTTCAAGATAAAGTGATGGATAGGCAATGAGACTTACTTTGTAATCCGCAAAGATCAAATCCCCCACCGTGTCCAAACAAATCTGGAATTCCTTGCGTAAAAACTTGATGGCCAACTCAACCCATTAGTGGACACAATCGAACGAAAGATACTCAAAGAAATTCAAACCATGGATGAGATCTTGGATCACTCAAAGACAACAACCAACACACTCATCCGGTATTTGAGGCAACAAATAAGATCTCGAAGAACGGTTTGATTTTACCAAAAATGGGGAAGGTAGCAGTAAGCCTGGAAGCTCCAAAGGCAAAGGGATCAGGTTTGAAGAGAAGAAGTAATTTTTTAATAGACTTTTTCCTTGAATAATTTTAAATGAAATATCTTATTGCCCTTTATGGATGAATAAAATTTTCTGAGCCATATTCTGTTATTATTATGAATCATTATTTACTTATGTTCAGGCTTATGAGGGTTTTGGCATCATAAAAAATGGGGAAATTGTTAGAACACTTTATTGTGTTTTGATGATGGTCATACTAGCTATTATAGCAAGCCCTGAAAAAGTTAGAAATCTCTATATAAGTTTTTACATAGTGTCTAACATGTTGTATAAGTTCAATGATAAGTATTATACTAGTTGGTAGGATGGCTAAGTAAAACAAAAATCCGGCAGAGTAATGACACCCAAGTACCAAAGAAAGAAGCATGAAGACATATGGACCGACTTATAACCTGTGGAAGTCTGTGATGACCTTGGATAAGTCTAAGTTATACTACAAGTGATGAAATTCATTATTTAAATATGGTGTACACTGATCTCACACAAATCAAGGATCAATGAAGTACAAGTAGTCTTGGAAAATCAAAGAAAGAAAGCAGTGAACCGGCGGTAAACGCCTATCGGCCGAGTAAGGAATACTAGTTAAGAAAGAAACACATTAGCTAAGTGAGCAGATCTACTCAACCGATTTACACAACAATAAATCAAGTGAAGGAACAATCGAGTAAGATATATCATATACACTTATTCAAAACGTGTGAAAATAAGAAGATCAAGCATTAAATGCGTAATCAATCAAGAACGGATTTTCTCGATAGACGCTTGAATAAAATCCGATCACCAAATCAATGAGGATATAATCAAGGGGAATCAAGGATTAATTCGTAATTATTCCCATATTAAATAACCAACGGACGGATTTTAAAATCAAGGATTATCAAGGCAATAAATGAAGGCATTGACAAGATTGTAAAGAACAACGATTGGAATACACTAGATCAAGTAGAAATGTAAGGCAAAGCTATGTGCTTGGTTCTCTTTTTTCTTCTGTCTTCACCCACTTGAAAGTGTGTTGAAACCGTTGGAATGTGTGAGGTCCTTTTTTAAAGGGGATGGGTCTACAATAAAAATTGCACAAAGTTGATTGGAAAATTTGCAAGCTAAATCTTGTGGGGAGGGCATCGAGGTGGTTAGTCTTAAAGTGCATAATCTTTCTTTGCTAGGTAAATAGGGTGGAGATTCTTATCCGAATCAAATGCTTTTTGAAGGAAAGTGATTTTGTCTATTTATGTGGTTGAGAGTGCTTGAGAGGTAAATGGTGCTCGGATGGGAGGTGCAGGGTTTGGAAATGTATTGTTAGTGCCGTTGAAAATATTAAGAGGGTTGGGGTGGTTCTATTGGGATCGGAATGTTTGGTGGTGGTTGATGGTAATATGGTGAGATTTTAGGAGGACGCTTGGGTGGGAAATGGTCCTTGAGTCTTTGATTTTCCTAGACTTTTTAGGCTTTCTTTGACCAAATGTGCGCTTGTTGGAAGTGTGGTAAAGTGGGAAGAAGATAGGCGTTCTTTTCATTCGGTTTAAGTAGGAGGTCTGTGGGTTTGAGGAAGGGGATGTAGTGAGTTGTAGGATATAATCAACACCGATGTGGTAATGGATGTTTAAGAGATAAATAGAAATGGAATCTATGTTCGAATGAACTCTTCGGGTGGCTTATTTGCTAAAATTGATCGAGACGGAATTTTTAAAAATTCTTTTCGACTAATGATCAAGTTGCAAAGAGGAATAAGATGTTGCCTTCAAATTGAATCTTTTTATGCGGAAAACTAGACTCAAAAGAATCCCCATAAAATCGATCCTTATTTATCGTGGAGTGGCAATTCAGGATTCTTGTTGTCCGTTATGTTATAAGTTTGAAGAAACAGTTAATGCATGCGATGTGTCATTGTTGATTTGGTCTCATATTCTATGTTGGTGCAAGATAAATGGGCTAAATTCTTTCGCTTGGTGATTTTTAACTTGTAAACCTATGAGTGATTCTTCTAAATTTACATTTTGCTTATGGTTAGCTATTGTCGGTGTTCACGGCTTGGGTAATTGGTTGCATAAGAACAAAGTCATTTTTCAGTTTCAGGTTTTAAATCAGAAATTGATTTTTAGTGATGTTCATAAGATTTCCTTTTCTTGGGTATCAAATTCAAAGTGTCTCCAGATGCTGGAGTGGGAAGAATGGAAGACAAATCCGATTATTGCAGCAGTATATGTCCGATGTTTGGCTTTTGTTTTTTGTGCTCGTAGAAATGATGCTTTTTAATTTTGTTTTTGGAATGCAGCTCTACAACTGTCAGCTGAGAGAATTTAACACTATTTTTTGCTTTGGGTCTTTTGTTTGCTTCGATTGCTGAGAGTTTTTATTTTGTTACCAAAGACAAATCATGTAATCTTTTTTAGCATATCGCTGATTAATAAATATTTTTTGGCCGTTAAAAAACAGTAATTAATACCTCGTGAATACCATACCCAAAAATCAGACCCCCATATAAACCTCGTGAATACCATACCCAAAAATCAGACCCCCAAACTTGTATATACATTTCTCTTCTTCTATCCCCCATTTCTCTTCCTCTTTCATCGAAATTGGAGGATTTTTTGCCCTAAATTAACCAAAAATTCAAATTTCGCTAATTTATGAAACGATTGAGGTATTTTCCCAATTTTAGCCTTATAACCCTAACTTCACAAAGGCTGATGTGCGAGTCACTGAAAAATTTGCTGAATCAGTTGAGCTTACTTTACATCCTGGAAGAACTAAACCAATGGTGCTTCGATATCATGGATTTACGATGCGCACATACGTTGTGTTCTCTAAAATAGGGAGTTAGGGATGAGTTCTGCAAAATAGAGGAGTATGGGGTGAGTCCTCTAGATTGCTCATCAAAGCTTTATAGACAATAACAATGGATACTGATCATGCCACGAGAAGGTACAGTGCACCTATTACTCCCCATTTCAACTATGTTTTCTCTTTCATTTTCTCCAATTAATTTCGCCTTCATAAACATCCAACACAAAAATCATAATCAAACCCCATGTAAAATGATCAAGTTTTTGTGGTTTTTTTTTAAAACTTCAAAATTTTCCCCTAAAAAAACAGGTGTTAATGTGTTGAATTATCATCTCTTCTAAAAACGTAAATTGATTAGAGTTAGATAATTAACATTTTATATATTCAACACGCCCTCAAATGCGAGTCTTTTATATATATGAAACTGATCAAACCAAATGAATGATGGGAAACAAGTCACAACTTTTGGGCCAAATTAGAATACAATTTTTCTATTACCTCTTGTTAGCAATATATTATGAAAATCCAGGAATCTAATAACTCACAAATCAATAGATGTTTTGAGCAAAATAATTAACAAGGAATGTTTCTGTTTCTTAATGCAAGAACAACTAAAAATCACGTGAAACAATGAGTAAAGAGAGAAGAAAAGTAAAGTTATGAAAATTGTTAAGATAAAACGCCACAGTTATACTAAATCTAATTGGTAGTAGTAAATTGCTTGTATATTTTCTTATACATTTCAACACGTCATTTCAAATGTGAGACCATATCAAGCGCCAGCGCCAACTAGGCAAGCAATTAGATTGAGCCAACTAGGCTAACAAAAGGCGTTAAGATATTTTTTATACATTTCAACACACCCCAAGAGTGGAACCATATCAAGACTATGTTATCTAGGCACACAACAAGCCTCGGAACCAACTAGCCAGTTCAATACTTGCACAATATGGGGAAAAATAAAGTTTTACACCGTGATTCGATCTTATGACCTCTCCTCGATCGCGAGCAATACGTTAAGACGTTACATCGTTATATATTAAAAACAAATTTGTGGTAGAATGCTGCTATTATATTTCTTATACATTTCAACACGCTTCGCCGTGTGCCTTACATCGCCGATATGCCAACTAGGCACACAACAAGCCTGGATATCGGCCCACACATGAGCGGGCGTTTTGAAATGATAAGGAAATATATTAACACATTTACTACCACCAATTAGGGCTAGTAGATCAAGATGCATTATGATTTTAACAAAAATGCGACTCTCAAAGCAAAAGGATTACAACTAGTAGAACACATTTTTATATCATTAGTAAGGGATGGTCTCCTCCATAATCAAATTTGGGTAATTATTTTTCAGAACAAAATGAACAACACAAAATTACACTTACACATTTTACATCATTCATTACGATGTAGGATTAATTGATAGATAAATATATCATCATAATCAATGGTGTATAACGCGCCTCTTGACAATTTTTCCGTCAACATAACATTTTCCATCATTTTTTTACACCATGATCAATTAAATAGTGCTGTGTTGCGCAATTGTTTTTGATGGTTTACTTAAAGCAATACTCATATAATTGATTATATAATTTATGTACTTATATTTCACCCTCCTATTCTACCAAATAACTTGGTTAAACCAAAAGTGATTCCCATAGCCACCCACCCTCCAACGAGCACCCTGGTTGATGACTTCACTAATGGTGCCCTGCCCAAAAAAGCCCCCAGACCTCCAAACACAAGGAGAGTTACGCTGGTGACGGCCACCACCACCCCTAACCTTACAAGGTAGTTCTTTATGAAGGCGGCCGCCAGCAACGGTACTAGAGCCCCCACAGCGAAAGCAGAAGCAGAAGCTATCGCTGCGGTTAAAGGGCTTGGCAAATC
Organism: Gentiana macrophylla; assembly: GCA_026214975.1. Classification (NCBI taxonomy): domain Eukaryota; kingdom Viridiplantae; phylum Streptophyta; class Magnoliopsida; order Gentianales; family Gentianaceae; genus Gentiana; species Gentiana macrophylla. The sequence continues at coordinate 44,009,419 of CM047812.1, forward strand.
CTTCATCTTTTTCTCGTACTGCTTCTCATCAATAGTATGAGCCTTGTTAGATCGTTTGAGTTGGGCTAATTCTATATCATGTTGAGCGTAAACCGAGACGAGTTCTCCAAGTGCCATGCTGCTAGCGCCACCTACCAACCCTGCAACGCCGGTGAGTACCATGGTCTTGACATCCGTCCGAACAGCCCCGACACCCATTATTAGGAGGCGGTAGAGAGTAATCCGTCGTTTGCACCAAGCACAGCTGCTCTTAGCCACTGTGCCCTCTTTGTGTAATTAACCACCTCAACGTTAAGATCTTTGGCATTTCTTTCCACATCATCATCCTTGTTTAAGCATCCAATTGCGGAGACCTCGAATGGTTTCATATTGTGATTTTGGGAGTTTGATTTTTCAGAAGAAATCTCCGGGTTGAATTTTGTATCCATATTAATCGAGAAACTTGTAGAAATGAAAAATATTATAAAATGTGGGAAGTGGATATAGGGGAGTGCATGTGGAGGGCACACGCTAGGATAACCCATATATATAAAGAAAGAAAAGGTTGTACTTTTGATGTAGTGCGAGGCTTTTGAGCTGTAAGTGGGGTGGATCTTTTTCATAGGATCTGATGCGTTCACACCAAAGAAAGTTTAGAACAACACTACTACCTCCGTTAATTTAATTAGGTTTTTTATATTTTGGAGAAAATATCTTTTAACTCTTGTGGTTTATCAATTAAAGTGTTTACCTCCTTGTGGTTTAAAAATATACTTCTTTATTCCTTTAGGTTTTTCACAAACTGCGTGAAGATCAATTCGACAAATGCAAGGTAATATTTTGTCGGAATATTCTTAACTTTATTAGTTTTCCAGTTTTGCAACTTGCTATTTAATGCGGCGGATTTTAACGGTGGATTTTTACATTCCACCGCTAGTGATAGTGGTTTAAGCGATGCCTTTTATATCCATCGCTAGTGATGTTGTTTAAGCGGTGGTTTTTTACGTCCGCTGACAAAAAAAGAGAGTTCCAAGTGTCATTCATCCACTAAATATACTTTCCGAACAAAGGATCTTCGTATATAATTTTCTCGATCGGTCATACCGGAAATTGGAAAATCGTGCCATTTTATCCTTCGACAATTTTTTTAGGTCGGATGATTCTCGACATTTTTTCGAGTTCCACGTCCAAATTTGGAGGAAATCGTCCAAATACAATCAAAACCTCCAAATTTGGATGCATTTCGTCCAAATAAATTGAATGGACAAAATAGACGAAAAACCGTCCGAATGTTGGATGCACCGTCCATCTTGGGACGAATTCCGTCCATTTTTGGACGGTGCGTCCAACATTTGAATGGTTTCCATCCATTTTGTCCAAAGCTCTAAAACCGTCCCAATTTGGACGGTATAACTTAGTCTCTCCGTCCAAACAGAGGACGACCATTCAAATTTGGACGGATACATCCTTTGGACGGAAACGCCCATTTTCAAATCCTTATCATCCTTCTTCCTCATTCAAACCATTTCACAAATTAAGTTTCAAACCATTTCACAAAGTAATTTGGACGATTTCTGAGCATTTCAATCCTTCCATTTCTCGTGAGCAAATTTGGACGATTTCAATGGCTAATCCTTCGCCTTCTCGTAGTTTGAAGCACCTAATGTGAGTGTTTATGGTTTTTATTTTTTCTGATTTTTCAATTCCGCTTTTGATTTTAGTTATTTGTTTTGTTATTTGATTTTGTTGGGTAATCATACATACGATTTGAATTCATATCCTATTTGATTTTGTTATTTGATTGAATTAATCCTATTAAATATTGTTATTTGATTGTGACAAGATTTTTACGGTTTATGTCACCATGAATATAATGTTATTTGTCTGATTGGGATTCAACGGTGTTATAGGGTTTAGGGTTTAGATTCAAATTCATATATTGTATGATTATATGTATATATGATGAAGTGCTTTTAGAAATCGAAATGATATGTATGAATCTTATAGTTTGAATGGGTATGTATGAAAATTAGTAATATGTAATTAATAGCTTAGGGTTTATGGTTTATTATTGTTCATGTAAAATTCGAAAATTCATGTATAATTTAGAGATCGTCATGTTTCATGTTCAATAGTGTGTTATTTTATTGTTGAGTTTGAATTCAATTCATGTATGGTATGATTAAATGTATGATGGGGCATTTATAAATAATTTATGATTGTGTAAGAATATGTATGATAGTGTTATAATTTTTTATTTGATATTCTAGTGTAATTTTGATAGTATAATGTAAGATTCTATGACAATGAGTAGGATCGATCATAGAGAGTATAAATGTCTTTAGTATAAATGCCTTGAAATTATCGGTAACAAGAATGTGATTTAAAATTGAAACAAACGACAAATTAATGTCGCTTGAAAACACAAGAACGAATATTTCGAATTCCATTGGTACGCCCGCCTGATGAGGTTCTTAGAATTGCATGCTTTCCCTAGGGTGTTTTCGATTCCTTCGATCCACTGTATCATGCCTAATCTCCTGCGCTTTGTACGTGGGGCTCCTGCAGTAGGTAGCTCGTAGAAAATTTCATTAGGTCCGCTTCAACAGAGCATCTTTTCCGCCTCAGCAGCCTGGTAAATCCTCACCGAAGTGAGGCACCCCTTAGATTGAAAATATAAGTTCGCTCGCCGCCCTTCCGGCATCCGTTCTCCTCGTCATCATCAAGTACTCTATGACGTTGGTAAAAAACTACTCTCTTCTTCTCTTACCCCCTCTAACGTTACAACACAACACAACACAAAACAACGATGTTCGAAAAACAAAAAAAGATGATAAGACATTTCGGTTTTATATATATATATACACACACACACACACACACACATAATTAAATAAATAAATAAATATATATATATATATATATATATATATATATATATATATATATACACTCACACGCACAAATCCTATTTACTATTTTTTGGAAACAATTATTTACTTCATATAGATATATGTATATAAAGTGAATAAATACAAATCCTATTTACTATTTTTTGGAAACAATTATTTACTTCATATAGATATATGTATATAAAGTGAATAAATACAAACTCTATTTACTATTTTCTGAAAACAATGTTATTCACTTTATAAGTATAGTGTATATGTATATATATATATATATATATATATATATATATATATATATATATATATATATATATATATATATACTATACTATACTATACTATACATATTACCCTTGTCTTTTGTCAAAAAAAATATGAAGTCATTTTAACAACTACTTAAGGAAAATATAAAATCTTTTTAATCTTAAAAACACACGCACACATATATATAGTATTGTTAAGGGTGATTTTATATGATTTATATCGTATCAAGGTGTTTTGAGGATTGTCACGACCTAAGAAAGTTTGCTTGCGGGACCGTAACTTCATGGCAAAAATCTTAGCAGATGAGGACAAGGCAATGCGACACTTTGAAATGTATATCGGATGGCTTTAGTGTATGTTATTTATGGCTTATTAATCCAACTTGAAGACCCAGAATCGGCATGTAAAATCATATATTTTATATAAATGAGGACTAGAGACGAGGTTAGAACTTATCCGTGAGGGGTATCTATTCTTTAACAACTTCATATGGGCGAACGTGTAAACAAGTACAACACCTACGGATTACTTGAGCGAAAAGTGATGAGAAGGCACATAAGAAATAGCGATATCCGGTTGTCTATATGCCTTACATGTGTGGGCTTTTCATGCCATTCCGACCATCGCTCTGAAGAGTCGGGAAATTAATCAGTGAGAGAGGGACATGAGAAGCGATCGTCCTACCGTCTTGCCGAGGTGGAAGTTTTGAATGGCGGGGTATTCCAGTAGTCACCGCATCCCACGAGTTTGTTGTATGGGTAAGTAGAAGATGTCTAAATCGCACGGTGTCCTTTGGTGTGGTGTATAGATGGTGGATATCATGGGTATTTAAGGTGTGGTGTTACTCCTTGGGTGGTGGTATGGAGAGAGTTAGAATGGAGAGAGCTTTGGCTTGCAAGTATAGTGTGTATTTCATATATCTCATCCTCTCTTTAGTTTACAATGACCACCCTTTTATAGAGTGGATAACTTATAGTGAATATAATCTATTAGATATTTTACTAATAGCTAGGTCTTACTTAGATACTAAGCAAGGCGATTTTAATATCTAAGCTACAAGTGGGAAAAAGATTCGGATCAATCGGCCATCTTCCGAGTCGCGAGGCAAAGCCCTCTCGGCCTCGTCCCCTGGCGACCGCTATCTCTTGACTTGCCTGATGAGATTCACAGATCTGTTACAAAAGCACTTGCCTGGGACGCAAATGCCTTGGTCGCGAGGTGAGACCACAATGCCGCCCGCTGCGATCTCTCGCCATGTCATGCGGAGGTGGCGCATGGGTTGTCCCATCACACTTGTTGGGTGGTGGAATTATTTATACCCATCAATGGCCCCCTCCGTGCTTTAATGATATTCCCCGAGGATATGAAGGATGGAGTAATTATCAACACCTTTTATGACCTCAGCGTCGGATCGACTTGTTCTCTAGGGCCGTGCTTTCAAAGCAAAAATGCGACCTCAAAGTAACTGGGCTTGTTTTGCGACGACCTTGTCGCCTGACAAGTCGACTTGTTCTCACAAGGGCCGTGCTTTCAAGCAAGCGACCTCAAAGTAACTTTGGGCTGTTTTGCGACCTTGTAATGTCGCCTGATCGACTTGTTCTCTAAGGGCCGTGCTTTCCAAAGCAGCGACCTCAAAGTAACTTTGGGCTGTTTTGCGACCTTGTCGATTCGATGCGACTTGTTCTCTAAGGGCCGTGCTTTCAAAGCAGCGACCTCAAAGTAACTTTAATTGCTGTTTTGCGACGCAGTAAATGTCGCCTGATGCGACTTGTTCTCTGGGCGTGCTTTCAAAGCAAGCGTTTACCTCAAAGTAACTTTGGGCTGTTTTGCGACCTTGTCGCCGTCAATCGTGGCGTCGACGTCCCCTAGGTTTTCCTGCTGCGGAACGTGGCCCGTTTAAAGAATCGCCAGCTGCCTGGTAGTTATGCGTGGAGTCTACCGTGGGGCGCCTTTTAGTATTTCAAAGCCGGACATGCGCCACTTAATGTCGAACCGTTGGATGAGCGTTCCCTAACCGTCGATCGTGGCCCCCTTGCTATATAAAGCTTTAAACGCTTCTCACCCCTCACACTTTTAGTGTTTCTTATTTTCTCCGTTGTTTGTTGTTTTAGAATTCTCAAGTTTTTGGCGAGCTTTGAAGGTTCAGCGGCGTTCTCAAGCGGTGGTTCTAGGATTTCACGGCGGTTCTTTTGAAGATTCCGGCCACCTCCTTGTGGTATTTCCCGATTTTGGCGGTTTTCCAATCTTTCTCGAAAAATCGGTAAGAAATCCTTTACATTAACTCGTTTACTCATCCATCCACCTTGTTTTTCCATACATATCAATTTTGTCATTCTTTTGCTACGGAGATGCAACATTGCCTTGTTTCCGATTAATAATGGGGTTTTCTGAGGAGAGTTTATAGCTTTCTGGGAAAATTGGGGTTTCACCGCTCCTGCTATCCTCCGTAATTTTATTTGCGATCTCTCTTGCAAAAGCGGAGGCGGTATTGAAGTAGGTGCGATCACCTTCACAGGCTAATTTATTATTATACCAGTCACAGCTCCAATTTTTCCTCCTTGTTTTTCGGGATGTCGGGAATGATCATTCTCGCGATGATTCTGGAAAGGAGATTCTGATTATCTTGAGATGACCCCATATTATCTGCGGCCTCGATTGGCGATTCTTGGATGAGGTTGAAGTGGAAAGCACTCGTGAGATATTGGCGTAGATTCTTGCGATGCCGAGGAGTCGCTACTTTTATGGTGCCGACCCTTTTGAGTTGGAGGCCTTTGTGTTGCTAGAAATCCGCGCGTAGAGTGAGCCTTAAGGAAAGCGCGGGCTCAAAAGTCTCAACATTCGCGAAGTTTGACGGGCCGAAAGATCGCGTCCCGGCCGAAGGACAAAGCTGCGGTCCAGTACTAGCGGCGCTCCCGACCACATTTAAGCTTATGTTCGACGGCGCGCGTTCATGAGTTAATGGGGTCCAAAGGTGAGGATGAAAATGCGGAATTGCCTCGGAAGGATATACCGAGGCCTCGCAAAGAAGCGAAAGAAAAGGAAAATTGCGAGCCAAACCATGAAGCAGATTGGTGAGGCGCGCGCGCCGACACCTACCGAAGAGCTCTGTCCAACCCCAATCAAAGCTATCAGAGTTTGCGATCGTGGCGGCGTATGAGAAGGGCGTTGATAAGAAATGGTCCCGGCGGCAAAGAACAGCGATCTCAAGGACCATTAATAGCATATTCGAATCGACACGGTGTGTATCGGTTTCTTTTTCGATTATAAGAAAGAGTCCGATAAATTTAAACCCGGGGACCACAAGGATTACGTAAGTGCGCGTCGCTCCGAGGACACCTTATCCTCCACTTCCATCATTTGTGTGCGGTGCAGAGACCGCGCTTTTCGATCCTTTCTTTGTGAAGATGCAAAAGGAGTTGAAGGCGCTCCCTCCGATTTGCCGTTGGAGGCTATTATCCGCTTGATGGCCTTCATCGTTATGCGCCGGATTACGAAGATCGAGCCGGCGTTAACTTTACTTTGGGGCAATTTTATTCATACGTGGGGCGTACATTCTGGACAAGTCTCTCGAGTCGTCGGACTCCCCGCCTACTATTCCCTTCCCAATAAGTTTCCATAAATAGAGGCGTAAATGTGCGAAAATCAGTCGAAGGGCGTAGGTTGGCCTTTTCCTGACAAGTGATCGCGGAGGCAAATCCACACTTTTAATCTTTGACCCCCGTGAGTGGCGGCGCTACGTAAAGGGCCGATGACGCGTTAATTGATCGGACGGGGCGGCGCCATCTCGGAGAAATGTTTCTGAGTTGAACTTCTTGAACGTCTGGCCGAGCCTTTTGTATGTATGGCGGGCTAGTGGGCGGGGAATGCGCGCCTTAGTACGAATGGAGTCACGAGGCTGCGATCGAATTTGACCGATTGGGGTTGTCATATCAACAAATGTTTCCCCTCCGAGTGTCTGAATGTGGGGCGATCTATCACCAGGCCTTTGTAACTTTCTTTGTCCACTTGTATTTATTTGTAAATGCTCATTTTGTTTTGTTGGGCTCTAAGCGCTTTCTTTTTGTAGGTATGGATCCAAATGCTCGCGAGGCTCACGAAACAAGCTTAATGCGAGCGGAACAAAGCGGCCAATGCTCGGCAGAGGCTTTGAAAGCTCTACAGGATGGTGCCCAGGATGCGTCAGGGCGCCTCGATTGTCGAAGAGACACATAACCGGAAAGCTGCGACTCTTTCGCCTCTTGTTGCGACTTCCCTCGCCCTTGTTGCGGGCCGAGTCAGGTGGTGCCTCAAAGACTCATCCCTATTAAAGAGTCGCAGACGGAGTGAAGCGACCTCGGCGAACCAGAGAAGGCGAAGGATGATCGCCCACCCAAGCAGTCCGCTCACTCGGCCGCGCATCTTGAAGAGGTTGAGACTCCGGTGGAGAAGCGCGCCTACGAGCCCGAGCCTTTGCCACAAAAAAACTTTGCCTCGAGGTTATCTTTGGGAAAGAGGCCCTCGGTTCAGATCCGAGCTTCACCAGGGTCTCGACACCTCAAGCTCGCCCGATTAGCGAAGCAATTGCCGATGTGATTCCTCAGAGGCCACTTCCACGCAAATTTGTCATCGATCTTTATTCAAGTGGAGATTGGCGGGCATATTAGCCCTTTGCGACTCAAGACAACTCTCCGCCTCGAATGAAATTCTTTAAAATTAGAGATCTCGTTGGCAGGTTGGGCTTCTTGCCTGCAGTAAGACCAGTTTTTTTTTTTTTTTGTCTCTGTTTTAATATTTCGGTGCTCGTTTAAGCAATTATGAGGCGAGGGCGCGAGTGAGAAAGTAATGGCGGTAGGGAGCGTGATAAGCGAGGTTCTTGCCGAAAAAGCTAAGCATCTGGTGGCGAGTGGAAAGATGAAAGCAATCATGGAGGAGCACTCTAAATTGGATCTTGAGATCAATGAAAGTTGCATCTTTGACAAAGGATTATCTGCGGGCGCGCGAGAGGAGATCGCCACGTTGAGGTAAGCTTCTGGCGGAGGCGGCTGCCAAGGAAGGCTCTTGAGCTATTGAGGCTGCTGAAGAAAGCAATGAGAAAATTTGTCGAGGAGGCCAAATCTGGGGCCGTCGCCGCTTCTAAAAGTCGGATGACTTCTTCGACCTTATGGAGCATAGCTTTGACCAGGGCTTTAGTCACCTAGCATTTGTATCTGGTTGTCGCGGCGGGGAGCACATTACTCTGGAAGATATCTTTGCGGTGGGTGAACATCAAGGTCATCGATTTAGTGGTCTTTCACCGGAAATCCGCATGCGAGCTCGTTACCTCGATTGGTGAGCGGCTTATGGCGAGCTGTTTGGGATCTGCTCCTGTTAATCACGTAAACTTTGAGATGTTGAAGAAGCCTCCGCCTACGAGCAAGGCGGCGAGTTTACCGACACCACTTTCTCCATGCTCTCACAGATTTCTTGGACTTTCTGAGCTCTTTGAAAATTTGATTTGTAACTTTGACTATTTACTTTTGTGATTTGGTGAATCTTGATTTGTAATATCTTGACAGTAATTTATTTTATT